>CM052815.1:3394543-3422694 GCA_028533885.1 Nasua narica
CAAATCTGCCTTGTTACAACAACGTGCAGAGATGGAGAGCAATGGTACTCACGATCCCAATTGCCATATGTATTTAACTGGCTCAGCCATGATAAACAATCAAGTTCAATTTGATGTAAAAGCTGAAATTTCCATAATCCAGAGTATAACTTCAAGAAACACATCAAAACTTTTTGTAGGGTACCCTGGTAACCAAGTGATTAATAAGTGAAAGAAAAGTTCAGAGACTGAAAAATGGGCTAAGCACCATGAACGTGAAACAATCTGTCCACTGAAAACTCAACCCAGGAATGGAATTTTCACTGGCAAAACACGAGACAGAAAAAGAAATAATAAAGAAAAGATATTCATAAAGGTTCCTGATCACTTTCCTAAAGAATGGACTTAGTATGAACCAAGACAAAGCCCATGCCAACCAGCTGTAACCCTGTCAAAAGCTCCAACAGTACATTTTTCCTCCTAGCTTTGAACACAAGCTTAATTTCTAGTTGGCAATTCTAATCCTACTCATAAGCCTTGGTTTCTACCACAGTACTTCTGCAGTTCTCAAAACAATTGTTTTTAAAAAGGTAAGTGCAAGGCGCCTGGGTGGCTCAGTCAATTAAGCATCGATGCTTGATCTCAGCTCATGTCTTCATCTTAGAGTTGTGAGTTCAAGTCCTGCTCGGGGCTCCAGGCTGGGTGTGGAGCCTACTTTAAAAAAAAAAAAAAAGTAAGTACCCCAGAACTGTGCTGTCCAACACAGTAGCTACCAGTCACACATAGCTCTTAAGTACCTGGAATGTGGCTTGTAAGACTAAGAAACCGAATTTTCAATTTTGTTTTAATTTAAAGAGCCACACTGAGAATGGATAATGAGTACCCTTATACAAAGCTCTACTGGCCATCACTGTTCTGACTCACCTTAAAATCTAAGTACAGAATAAATCTTTATGGTCTGTATGAATGCGTAAGTTAACATCTCTAGGCAACTTTCTCAGCAACAACAAAAAATGTAAAAAAAAAAAAAAGTTCAGCTAGATTGTCGCTGTGACTGTAAATAATTTAGGGCGGCATATAAATTATCTTCATTAGAACTGTGGCAATGTAAGTACAACCACACCTCCCTCAAAACTACAGCAGGTTACTTTCAGGGGAGGAGGCAAGTGGCCACACCGCCCCCTGCACACCACCAAACTTGAGGGTGAAGACTTCACGAGAACACAGATTCGGTTTAGTCAACCTCTGAGCAACTAATTCATCTCTCTAAACGTATTCTCTTCTGTAAAATGAGAGGATTAGACTAAATTATCACTTAACATGCTTCGAATCCTAAACTTCTTGAAATTTAAAATGTAAGTGAAACCAGGATACTCAAAGAGATGAAGAAAAAGGAATCGATGAATAACCACAGTCTCAAACTCTTAGGAAACTAAGTAAATTGAAACAAGATCTTAAAGTATAGAATCCCGTACAGTATCAATGTATTCTGCTAGGAAACTGATTCGTCTCCTCGGGTGTGCCTGGTTTTCCATTTTGCTTTATTTTTTTCTTTTTAAGATTTTATTTATTTATTTGACAGAGAGAGAGAGAGAAAGAACACAAGCAGGGGGAGCGGGAGAGGGAGAAGCAGGCTTCCCGCTTCAGGGAGCCTGATGTGGGGCTTGATCCTGGGACCCCAGGATCATGACCTGAGCTGAAGGCAGATGCTTAAGGACAGAGCCTCCCGGGCGCCCTCCATTTTGCTTTAAGTCCACATGTGAACACGGCCTCCAAAGAAAGCCACACTGCAAAAGGTCAGTGGAACACAGAGCTCACAAAGGTTTCTTTCCCCCATAGAAAGTGGACTAAGAAAGCCTTCCTCCTACATCAGACTAGTATAATCCCCATTGCTACATTCAAACATTATCATATGCTTGCTTTGTCAATGACCCACACCAAGTACAACTACAATTTAATGCCCTTTTGATAGCAGCTGTAGTTATTTTCAGGTGCTCTAAGGTAAACTGGAGTGTGAATTCATCCACAAAGCTTATGAGATACACCACACCCACCTTTCCTGTGGGTACGTATATAAAACAGGACAGGGTCCTCGGATAAGAACCCTAACAGGTATCTAAAGAAGGGAATTTAGATTAACAACCTACGTGAAATGTGTTAAGAGGCAGAAGATCAAGGCAGAATGAAAAGCTTAACATAGTTATTCCAAGACACCTTTACAAATACCTTCTGTGGCCCAGACCAGACCTAACGTTTTTCTCCGTCTTTAAAAATGGAAAAAATCACTTTCAAAGAGGTTGATTTATAGCATGGTAGGAAAAAAACAAAAACAAATTCGACTTTCTTGCAGAAGAAAATGTTTTACCTGACACAGACTTTCCTTTGCATTACAGCTGCTTTAACCAGGCCACCACTGATGACCAGTTAGTTTCCACTTTTTACTATTCCAAACAAACGCCAGATTTTCTCGGAGCGGAACTGTCAGATCAAATGTGCATTTCTAACTAGAACACAGTGGCGGGCAAACGGCTCTCCATGGAGGGCACACCTCTCCACACTCCCACCAGCAACGCAGGACCGTGACTGCCCCACACCCTTGTCCTTAATGGTTTTCTCTTCTGAGCACTGCTCACGTGTTTGAGAGTCATTTAACACTTCACTTTTCTGCCGACTGTCTGTTTAGAGCCTTTGTCCATTTTTCTATTGGGCTGGTCTTCTCAAGGATTTGTAGCGGTTATTTCAAAGTAAGAAAATGAGCCCTTTGTCTGAAAGCATTCCCTCTTCAACTCATTCCAATCTGGGTCTATCTGTACCACTCAACTGAAACTGCTCTTTCAAGTCACCAGTGTCCTCCAGACGGGGCCAAATCTAAATGAAACTCTTTCTGTCCTCATCTTACCCTTACACTCGGCAGCTTTCAATACGGCTGACCAGCAGACCCTCCTTATTAGAACATTCTTCTCACTTGGCTTCTTTGGTATCATAGGCCCCTGTTTCCTCACCGGCCACTTTAGTTTCCTCCACGGGAGGTTTCCTCCTCTCCTTTCTTCCTTGCTACACCCCTACTAAGGTAGAGGCTGATGCGGGGTTCAGGCTGTGGCCACTGCCGATTACAATCTCCAGAGCTGACCACACTGGTTGGGGTGTCAACTCACACTTGTTCCATTCACGCTGTTGCCCCAGCAACGGAAACAAAACCCAGGGGACTTAAATAAAAGAAACTTCTGTTGAATAAATGAAGCCATTTCAGTGGGTTTTAAAAATACCTCTATAAATACGGTTGAGATACAAATTTATAAAACCAAAAGACCATCTTTGCACTTCAAACACAGGCACCCAACTGCTAGCAGACCTTTCCCCCTGGATGTGTCACAAGTGCATCAAATTGGGTATCTCCAAAACAAAGCCTTTCTTCTTCCATCACACACCCACAGTGACCACCCACCAAACCTTTTCCTCCCCAGTGTTCCCAGTCTCAGAGAAGGCAAACCCACAACCCCAGTTGTGGAAGATGGAGCTTAGAAACTGCCCTGGCTCTTCTTTCCCCTCTCCGCCCAACCCATCCAATTCCATCTTCTCATGTCCCCCCTCCTCCATTTTCTGCCACCACCCAGAGAACAGAAGCAGCTTCCTTCCACAGCATCTCTCTGTGGCTCCTCTTACCCCCTATGCCACTGTTTACTTGGGTTCCTAATCGGTGTCCCCTGCTACTCCATGTGAGCTATGACAATAATAATTCCGATCGATGGGGTCCACTACAGCAGCCACATAAGGCTTCTGAGCACTTGAAATGTAGGTAATTCGAACTGAGGTGTGCTGTAAGTGGAAAATACACACTTGATTTCAAAGGCTTAGTACAAAACACAGAAGTGAAAATAACAAAAGTGAAAAACTCATTAACAATTTTTATAGGGCGCCTGAGTGGCTCATCAGTTGGGCATCCGACCTTTGATTTGGGCTCAGGTCATGATCTCAGGGTGGTAGGATCAAACCCCGCACCAGGATCTGCACCCGGCAGGGAGCCAGCTTGAGGATTCTCTCCCTCTGCCCACCTCCCCGAACCCCGCTCACACGTGCCCACTCTCTCTCTAATAAATGGCTTTTTAAAAACTAATAATTTTTATATTGATTACATGTGGAAAAATTTAAGATTACGTATGTAGCCTGATTATGCCCCAGGACAGTGAGACACTGTCCTGAGCATCTGACCAGGAGCACCAGCACCAAGGCCATTTTTTTAAGTAGGCTCCACATCCAACATGCAGTTTGAGAACTCATGATGCTCAGATCAAGACCTGAGTTGAGATCAAGAGTGGGACGCTTAACCAAGTGCGCCACCCGGGTGCCCCTTTGGCCATCTGTTTTCATCACATACGACTAAAGCATGGAAGGTGCTGGGCCTGGCATGGGGCTGGCACCGAGATACAGCCGAGAATCAGTATCATCAATGTGTGCTCACTTAAAAATGAAACACTAGGGACACCTGGGTGGCTCAGTCATTAAGCGTCTGCCTTCAGCTCAGGTCATGATCCCAGGGTCCTGGGTTCAAGCCCCACATCGGGCTCCCTGCTCAGCAGGAAGCCTGATTCTCCCTCTCCCACTGCCCCTGCTTGTGTTCCCTCTCTTGCTCTCTCTCTCTCTGCATCAAATAAAAAAAAACCAAAAAAAAAAACCTAAAAATGTAATTCTTAAAGTTGAGTGACACTTTTACAATACATCTGGTATTAAGAAAATTTTCTATGTTTAAACTATGGACACACATGCATCTTAAATAATCTACTTCTTTAATGTTCATTCTAATCATACTGTCATTAATTTCTCATGGCCAAAATTTTTGTCAGAAGAGAAAGACAGATTGGGGAAGACTGGAAATTCAAGCTTACCTAAAAATAACTTAAGATCCTGACTCATAAACTCTTAAAACATTGGTCATTACAACTCAAAAAAATCAGTTACAAGAGAAGGAAAGTTAGTGGACAGGACAAATAGAAAAAAGCAAGTAGAGGATAAACACGGAAAGTAATGAGAGTTGGACCTCATTTTGTTATGCCCTGCAACATTATTAAACAACCAGAGAGGGTGTGGAATGTGCTGAAGATGACAAGGCATACAGTCAATATGTTGTCATTCCACAGCAAACCCACAAAATGCACTCTTGGATGACCTCGCAAGCACAGAAAGTGATGGAGCACAATGCATGCTCCACAACAATCATTACATTTTAAGTATAAAACAGCTCTAACCTCAATGAATTTCAATGTGATTTAGGTTGGAAGCCCTTTAAAAATTTCAACTTGGGTCTTCATTCAACTTCCAGACACAGATCATAACCAAAGAAGCAACATCAGTGAGAGTATGACAAAGTCTGCCCCTCACGTAGAGAAACTTACAGCTACCTGCTAACAGGACAAAGAAAACAGCGGGACACCACAAAGCAATCCAGGTCTTCCACAGACAGAGGGCAAGGGGGGAAAAAGAGTGATGAATGGGGAATCTATCGATTTTTTTAACCTGATAGACTGGACCTGCCTTCAGCTCAGGTCATGATTCCAGAGTCTGGGATGAAGCTCCTGCTTCTCCCTCATCCTTTGCCCCCCCTCCCCTGCTCGTTCTCTGTGTCTCTCGTCTCCCTCTCAAATAAATAAACAAAATCTTTAAAAAAATAATAAAATGGTAGACCCTATGTGGATCTTGATTCGCCAAAATTAGAAAACTATACCAAAATTAAAATATTGGAGAGAATTGGAAATTTCACTCTGATTGGGTATTGGATAATACTAAGCAACTACTGTGTGGATTTGTTTTTAAAATATGAGAGTTTTGTGGTTACGTCATGATAAAACAACAAAAAAAGCTTATCTCTGAAAGACTGTGTGTGTGTATACTGACAAACGTACAGAACAAAATAATTATTTTGGGATTTCCTTCGAAGTAATATGGAAAGAACGAACCATAAAGGGAAAAGTAATAACCTAAATTGCATTGATAATGACTTCTCTTCAAACGACAGAATGGAAACCCACGGAGCAGGTGGAGACATTCACCCCACTTACATCTCCTGAAAACCTCATATCCAAAATAAAAGAAATCTTACCAAGCGTCATGTTTGAAAATACGTCCTGAGGACAGGACACAGAGGATCCCTGACAAAGGCCCACAGGAAGAGGAAGCCACCAACAGCCAGGACTAAGCTGCCATGCGTGTAAGTGAGCCACCTTGGGAAGGGTCCTCCTGCTGCAGTCAAGCCTTCAGAGAAGGCTTCCCACAGAAGCTGCGAAGGAAAGGGGTCTTTGTTGTTACAAGACACTACAAGTTTAGGGATAATTTGTTATGCAACAACAGAGAGCTAATAGGATAAGAAAAATAAATAATGCAACAGAAAAAAGAACAGAAGACATTAAAATAAAGTCTTCATAAAAAAAGAGTATCCAAATGAGTAATAAAAAGGCATGAAAAGAGGGCACCTGGGTGGCTCAGTCATTAAGCATCTGGGTTCGGTTCTGGTCATGACCCCAGGGTCATGGGATCGAGCCCAACATCGGGCTCCCTACTCAGCGGGAAGCCTGCTTCTCCCTCTCCCACTTCCCCTGCTTGTGTTCTCTGTGTCTCTCTCTGTCAAATAAATAAATAAAATCTTAAAAAAAAAAAAAAAGGCCTGAAACAGTGCTTGACTTCACTAGCGTAAATTAAAACGTAAATTAAAACTGTCGTAAGATATCACACTACTCAGCTGGGAGTATGGCTCCAGTGAAAAGGACGGGAAATACGAGCTACTGGAGACGATCCAGAGTGAGCGGCAGTCCGACACACCGCCGGTGGGAGTCTCATTTCATGGGGGCCAGCCACTTCAGGAGGTGCAGCCAGTTTTCCAAAACCAAATGTACGCACGTCTCTAGGACCCAGCGATTTTACTCCCAGATATATTCCCAACAGCAATACATATGTATGTCCACCAAAAAAACACATTTTGCATGTTCAGAGCAGCACTATTTGTAACAGTCCAAAACTGCCATCTCTCTAGATGTCCACCAACAACAGAGTGATGTCATACAATGACATGTCATACAGCAACGAGAAAAGTCAACCACTGCATGCAGTAACGGACAATCGCACACGCGATGCCAAGAGAAAGAACTTGGGCACAAGCTAACACACTCTTAAGAGTTCACCGATTTAAGGAACAAAACTGGGTAAACTCATTAGTTTAGGTAGATGTTCAGGATACTTGGGAGGGTATTAAAGGGAAGCAGACAAAGGGGGGCATCTGGGATGCCAATTACCCAGATGGATTTCAGCTCCTGAAACTTTTTACAATCTGAGTCTTTTCTGTATTTCTATTGTAATTCAACAGAGTTTTAAACTAGTAACAATACAGGAGAGAAGTGAAGAATGGGGGAGGAAGCGAGACAGCAATATCCTCCGGTGTATGGTTGACTGGATGGAGCTCTGTAAATGAAGGGTCATTATACTATTCTGTATATGTTTGTGAATGTTAAAATTTTTCCCCTAATGAAAAAGATCTTTAGGGGCGCCTGGATGGCTCAGTCAGTTAAGCGTCTGCCTTTGGCTCAAGTCATATCTAGCTGTCAGCCTCCCTGCTCAGCTGGGAGCCGGCTTCTCTCTCTCCCGCTTCTCCTGGCGCATGCTCTCTCTCTCTCAAATAAATGAAAAGATTTTTAAATTTCTTAATATAAAACTGGCTGGAGCTTCTGGTAAAAGTATAAGCTTGCATAACTGTTCTGATCCGAGATCTCAAAAGTTGTTGAATTCTTCACATTCTTTGACCCAATTATTCAAATTCTATGACTTTTTCCTAAAGTGTTTATCCTGAGCAAAAAGTCTTACATATAACAATGTCCAAAAAGTTCAAAACAGAAAAAAGAGAAATGTCTAAATATAGGCGACACAGGACACTGTGGGGACTATCACAGGACAAATAATCCAGGTCATTCACAAATACATGGCACCTAAATACCCGCTAATAAACAACAATGATTAATCTGAACCAAGGTTCTTTTATCCATCCAACAAAATATAGTCATTAGGGGCCCTGGGTGGCTCAGTCAGTTAAACATCGGCCTGCGGCTCAGGTCATGGTCCCAGGGTCCTGAGGATGAGCCCCTGTGGCAGGTTCCTTGCTCAGCAGGGAGTCTGCTTCTCCATCTGCCTCTCCCCCAGCTTGTGCTCTCTCTCTTGCTCATTCTCTCTCAAATAATAAAATCCTAAAATATATATAAATATATATATATAGTCATTAAAAATATCATCTGAAAAGATGCTCCACGTTACTATGTCTTAAGGGAAATGCAAACTAAAACAACAGTAAGACACTGACACGTACCTATCAGAATGGCCCAAATCCAAATGCTGACAACTCTGTGGAGCACCAGGAACTCTCGCTCAGCGCTGGTGCGAATGCAAGATGGCACAACCACTTTGGAAGATAATCTGGCAGTTTCTTAAAAAACTAAAATACCATACCATCCAGTAATTGTGTTCCTTAGTATTTATCCAAAGGAGGTGAAAACTTATGTCTACACAAAAACATGCACACAAATGTTTATAGCAAATTTATCCATAATTGTCAAAACCTAGAAGCAACCAAGATATCCTCCAGTAGGTGAGTGAATAAATAAACTGTGGTGCATCCAGACAAGAGTATTATTGGTACTAAAAAGAATGAGATAGCCAAGTCATAAAAACTCATGGAAGAAACTTAAATGTATATTACTAAGAGAAAGAAGCTAATCAAAAAGGTTACAGACAGTGATACCAACCACAGGACATTCTGGAAAAGGCAAAAAAGCATGGGACAGTCAAAAGTTCAGTGGTTGTGGGATTGGGGTGAAAAAGCAGAGGACAGAGGATTTTAAGGGCAGTGAAAATACTCTGTATGATACCATAATGATGGATACATGTCATGCATTTAACCAAAGAGAATGTGCAACAACCAAGAGCCCATAATGTAAACTATGGACTTCTGAGTAAATGTGATACATCAACATAGCTTCATCAATTGTAAACAAATGTACCACTCTGGGATGCTGATAAATGGAGAGGCAGTGTGTCGTATGGGTTTGGGGGCGGGGCAGGGGGGATAGACAGTGGGTATATGGGAAATCCCTGACCTCCCTCAGTTTTCTTGTGACCTTAAAATGCCCTAAAAAATAGTCTTTATTTTTTTTTCAATTAATTTTATTTTATTTTTTTAGTGTTCCAAGATTCATTGTTCATGCACCACACCCAGCGCTCCATGCAATACGTGCCCTCCTCAATACCCACCACCAGGCTCACCCAAAGCCTCACCCAGGCTCTCCCTCCCCTCCAAAACCCTCAGCCTGTTTCTCAGAGTCCATAGTCTCTCATGGCTCATCTCCCCCTCTGAGTTCCCCCAATTCACCCTTCCTTTCCTTCTCACAATGTCCTCCATGTTTTTCCTTATGCTCCACGTGTAAGTGAAACCATATGATAATTGACTCTCCCTGCTTGACTTATTTCACTCAGCATAATCTCTTCCAGTCACATCCATGTTGATATAAAAGTTGGGTATTCATCCTTTCTGATGGAGGCATAATATTCCATTGTATATATGGACCATATCTTCTTTATCCATTCATCTGTTGAAGGGCATCTTGGCTCTTTCCACAGTTCGGCAATTGTGGCCACTGCTGCTATGAACATTGGGGTACATGTGGCCCTTCTTTGTACTGCATCTACATCTTTGAGGTAAATACCCAGCAGTGCAATTGCAGGGTCATATGGTAGCTCTATTTTAATCAGTTGCTTTCTTATACACTGACAATGAAACTATGGAAAGGGAAATTAGAGAATCAATTCCATTTGCTATAGCACCAAGAACCATAAGATACCTGGGAATAAACCTAACCAAAGAGTAAAGGATCCGTACTCGAGGAACTACAGAACACTCGAAAGTGTTGAAGAAGACACAAAAAGGTGGAAAAGCACCCCATGCTCATGGTTCAGAAGGATAAACATTGTTAAAATGTCTATATTTCCCGGAGCAATCTAAAAATGTCTATATTTCCCGGAGCAATCTATACTTTCAATGCCATCCTGATCAAAATTCTACCGGCATTTTTCAAAGGGCTGGAACAAACAGTCCTAAAATTTGTATGGAACCAGAAAAGACCCCGAATTGCTAAGAAAATATTGAAAAAGAAAAACAAAGCTGGGGCATCACAATGCCTGATTTCAAGCTTTACTACAAAGCGGTGATCACCAAGACAGCATGGTACTGGCACAAAAACGACACGCAGACCAGTGGAATAGAATAGAGAGCCCAGATATGGACCCACAACTCTATGGTCAAATAATCTTTGACAAAGCAAGAAAAAATATCCAGTGGAAAAAAGACAGTCTCTTCAAAAAATGGTGCTGAGAAAATTGGACAGCTATACATAGAAGAATGAAACTTGACCATTCTCTTATATCATACACAAAGATAAACTCGAAATGGATAAAAGACCTCAACGTGAGGCAGGAATCTATCAAAATCCTAGAGGAGAACATAGGCAGTAACCTCCTCGACATCAGCCACAGCAACTTCTTTCAGGACATGTCTCCAAAGGCAAAGGAAACCAAAGCGAAAATGAACTTTTGGGACTTCATCAAGATAAAAAGTTTCTGCACAGCATAGGAATTAGTCAACAAAACAAACAGGAAACCCACGGAATGGGAGAAGATATTCACAAATGACACTACAAACAAAGGGCTGATAGCTAAGATCTATAAAGAACCCCTCAAACTCAGCACCTAAAAAACAGATAACCATGTCAAAAACTGGGCAGAAGACATGAACAGACACTTCTCCAAAGAAGACATACAAATGGCTAACAGACACGTGAGAAAATGTTCATCATCATTAGCCATCAGGGAGACTCAAATCAAAACCACACTGAGATACCACCTTACACCAGTTAGAATACCAAAATCACTAAGACAGGAAACAAATGTTAGAGAGGATGTGGAGAAAGGAGAACCCTCTTCCACTGTTGGTGGGAATGCAAGTTGGTGCAGCCACTTTAGAAAACAGTGTGGAGATTCCTCAAGAAATTAAAAATAGTCTTTAAAATGATGTAAAGAAAACTCTTAGAAAAAACATGAGTAAATCTTTGTGACATTAGATTAGGCAAAACCTTTTTAAATGATACCAAAAATATAAGAAATGAAAGAAAAAAATAGATAAACCAGGCTTCATCGAAGTAAAAATGTCTGTGCTTCAATGACACTACGAAGAACATGGAAAGACAATCTACAGAATGGGAGAAAGGATTTGCTAAGTCATACATCCAATAAGGACTTATATGGGAAACACAACTCAATAAGAAGAAGTCAAGCAACCAATTTAAAAATTGGCAAATAATTTCAATAGACATATTTCCAAACAAGATAGACAAATGGCTAATAGGCACACTAAAAAAATACTCAGTGTCATCAGCAATCAAAGAAATTCAATTCAGAACCATGCAATGCCACCGAATATCCACACTAACAACGGCTACAACCAAGATGACACACAGTAACAAGGGCTGATACGGATGTGGAAAAACTGAAATTCTCACACATTGCTGGGAGTATAAAATGATGTAGTCACACTGGAGATTAGTTTTGCAGTTTTTCCAAAGTTTTCTCTTAAACACAGAATGACCCTATAACATACCCAGCAAGTTCACTCCTAGGTATATATCCAAGAGAAATGAAAGTGTGTATCCACAGAAGGATTTGTACACAAATGTTCACAGAAACATTACTCATCGGTCAAAAAGTAGAAACACTCAAATATTCATTAATTGATTAATGAACAAATTTAAGGTGGTATTTCCATACAATAGAATAATATTTAGCAAAACGATAAACAAAAGTACTGGTATGTGCTATGACACACACAGACTTTGAAAACACAGCTAAGGGAAAGAAGCAGGTCTCAAAAGACCATATATTCTATGAGTCCATTTATGGGAAATGTCCAGAAGAGACAAACCCCGAGAGACAGAAAGTAGATCAGTGGTTACAGGGGCTAAAGGGATGGGAGAGAAATGAGAGTGACTGCTGAAAAGTATGGGGTTTCTTCGCCCATTAATGTGGTGATCTCGCGCTCTCCCAGGCCTGGCCTAAGCCGCATCAGATGAGGGATTAATATTTTTTAAATAAAAAGTATGGAGTTTCTTCTTCAAGTAATGAAAATAATCTAGACATGATTATAGTAATGATAGCTACACACTGTGAATATACTAAAAAAATCAACAATATGCTTAAATGTGTGAACTGCGTATGCGCGTTATGTCTCAATAAAGCGGTTTTAAAATACAATATGTATCTGCAAAGAAAGGTGAAAGAAAAAGTTGTCTGTTTTTTAAAAATGGTAGAATCTCTATTAAATGTATTCATATGCATTCTCATCTGAACTTCCTAACAATCTTACATGATAAGGTGTATCACTTTCTACAAGTAGGCGACGTGAGGGGCAAGCCAGTGCGTGAGTGACTGAGGTCACAAACTGAGGAAGTGGCTAGGCCAGGGACTTGGAAATGCCCACTCTTCCCCGCATCGTGCCACCTCCCCGACTGCTGCAAGTGAAGCTAAACTACCCGTGAACTACTGCCATAGCGGCACCATTTACGGAGAGTCTAATAGGAGCCAAGGGGTTCTTAAAACATGTTCATGCTTGGCACTTGGCAGGCACACCAAAATTTTGGTGAATAAATCACATTCATTTCTCATAACTCCATTTACAACTGAAAGCACTAACACTAAGAAATTAAGTAACCCAACCATGATTATACTGTAGTAGACTTATCTACGTGTGTTTTGAGGGGCTTATTATAAGCATATTTCTCAACTACAGAGGTGAGATGACCATAAAACAGAGCCCAGAGAGGAACAATGATATAAAGCACAGGAATTAAAAAGGAACAGAAAGTCCTTTCAAAATGTGGATGGGAGTAAACTGAAAACATCAGCGCATAATTTTTAAGTTTACACAATGCCTAATGGGGAACCAAGGAAATCGAAACCTAATGGTCAAAAGATCTGAACAGAGGACTCATTCATTAAAAAAAAAAAAAAAATCAAAACATAAACCAACATGTGAAAAACATTTAGCACGGCTAATTTTTGAAATTAAAAAATCCATGAGGTATTCTTTTATATCCCATGAATCAGCGAACAAAAAATAATTAGAATTAAAATTGGTGGGAGAATATGGGGAAACAGGGATATTCCTCTATCACTAATATACTGTAAATGGGTATGAGCTTTTTAAAGAAAAATATGATGACATACAAGATTAATAAGAATGACGGTACTAGGGCACCTGGGTGGCTCAGTCAATTAAGCAGCTGCCTTCAGCTCAGTTCATGATCTCAGGGTCCTGGGATCAAGCCCCACATCAGGCTCCCTGCTCAGGTGGGGAGTCGGCTCCTCTCTCTGCCCCTTCCTCCCCACCCCCGCCCACTCATGCTCACTCCCGCTCTAATAAATAAAATCTTTTAAAAAAAAATAAAAATAAAGAAATAAATAAAAATAAAATTGACAGTACCTTTTAATTAGGTGATCTCATGATCACCTAATTAAAATTTAAAAAGAAAATTAAAAAATTAAAAATTAAAAAGAATTTTATCAAAAAAGGGAAAAATTATTTGTACAAAGGAGAACAAACAGTAATGACGGTTATACTAACTACAACTCATGTATGCTATAATGTGGATATTACATGAACTATCATTTAATCTTCATAAATGTATAACTGCTATTGTACAAGAGAGGAAACCAAAGCTCAGAGCTCAACAGTAACGAGACTCAAGTCCCTAGTATTTAACCCCTAGCCTACTAGGTTCATAACTGAGTTTGGGACAGAAAGATTAGGAATGAGGATGCTCTGAAGGCAGCTGGAACCCAACAGAAAATCAAGTCTAGAGACGGATCTGAGCACCATTACCACATAACCTGATAAATTTAGCCATGAAAGCAGAGATTGCACAAGTCATAGTGTAGAAATTAAAGGCTGAAGAACAAAATGTGAAAGTAGCATGGAAGAAAATTAAAAAGGAGGCCAAGAATGGTTAAGAAGAAAACCAAAAAACATAGTGTCAGAGAACTTGTAAATTCTACAGAGAAAACTCTTCCCTGGCTTTTGTTGCGAGTAAGATTTAAACAAATAGTGTTTTAAACACCTTCCTACAGCTCATAGATCAGCAATCAAAAAGATGTGCTGAAGAGGAAAAACAAGCTCTTGTGCACTGTTGCTGGAACTGTAAACTGATGGAGCTTTTATGGAAAACTGTACGGAAGGTTTGCAAAAAAAACAGTAAAAACAAAATTAGTCTGTGATCCAGCAATTCCACTTCTGGGTACATACCCCTTAAGAGCTGAAAGCATACTGGCCAAAGTGATATTCGTACACGTTTGTAGGACCCGAATCAGAATAGTCAAAAGGTGAAGGCAAGTATCTACTGATAGAGGACGAAACAAAATATAGTTCACACACACGGTGGGACAGTACCCAGCCTTAGAAGGGCAGGAAGTTCTGATCCATGTTACAACACAGCTGAACCTTGAAGACTTTATGCTTGAAGTCACTCAACGAAAGGACGAATACCATCTGCTTGCACTTCTATGAAGTATTCAAGAGCAGTCAAATTCGTCGAGACAGAAAGTAGAACGCTGGCTGCCAAAGGCTGAGGGAGGAAGGAACGGGGAGTCATTTATTTAATGGGTATGACTTTCAGTTTGGGAAGATGAAACATGTCTGAAGAATAATAGTGGTGAAGGTTATGCAACAATGTGAACGTCCTCGATGCCGACGAACTGGACACATATGATGAACGTCCAGTTGCTTCGAAGCTTCGAAGCTGCCGCTCGGTCCCAGCCAACAGTAAAAAGCTGAACTAAAGAGAACAATTCAGAAAAATGCCAGAACTTTCTGTTCTTAACGAGGCCTGTCCTCAACAGAAACCATTTTACCAGAGCCTAACCTCTCAGGTTTTATGAGAGCCTACCCCACCTGGAGGAAGGGAAATGCACAAGTCCAGGCCCCTCTAACCATCCTGTCCCATCTAGGGAGAAAAAGTAGAGAAGCACTCAAGTTCAGTTGAGGGGCACGGGCTCACCGGAAGACCGAGACGTAACCACGGGACTGCACCACGGCCTCCCCTCCCTGACACTTCCCCCCACTTCTAAAGGCCTATTTACCACAACTCCTTCCACCTAGTGCATCATGTCTCCCTTTCAAAAAAAGATTACAAGGCATACTAAAAGGCAAAAAACAGTCTGAGGAGAGACCAAACAAGCAACAGAACCAGAGTCAGATATGACACGGACATCAGAACGATCAGAACAGGAATTTTAAAAAGCTAGGCCTGACGTGCTGAGAGCTTTAATGGAAAAGGCAGACAACATGCAATAACAGGTGGATAATGAAAGCAGAGAGATGGAAATTTTGAGAAAGAATCAAAGTGAAAGCAAGAGATCAAAAATATTGTAACAGAAACAAAGGCACTTATTAGCAGCCTAGACATGGCTGAGGAAAAAAAATCTCTTGAGCTTGAAGATATGACACAAGAAACCCAAAATAGAAAAGCACTGAGAAAAAAGATGGGGGGGGGGAATAGAACAGAATATCCAAGAACTGCGGGACAGTAACAGAAGATATAACACGCATGTGACAGGGAAACCGGAAGGAAAAGAGAAAAGGAACATAAGTGATATTTGAAGCAGTTGATGACTGAGAATTTCCCTAAATCAACATCAGACACGAAAGCACAGATCCAGGAATCTCACAGCACATCAAGCAGGATAAATGCAAAATGCAAACAAAACAAAAGCCCCCCAAAAACGACACCAATACATTACCACAGGTCATCTACCACTTTAAATATAAAGACACATACAAATGAAAATGGAGAGCTAGATGGCACACTAACGTAACTAAAACAAAGTGAGAGTTGCTATTTTAATTACAGACAGGGCAGACTTCAGAGAAGGAAAGTTATCAGGGATAAAGAGAGGCATTACAAAATGAAAAAGGGATCAATACTCTAAGAGGACGTAACAATCCTTAACATTACACACCTAAAAATAGAGCATCAAAACACATGAGCCAAAAACAGACCTGCAAAGAGAAACAGATGAATCCAGCACCATCGCGGGGGACTTCAACACCACTCAGTCAGAAATGGACAGATCAGTAGGCAGAGAACCAGCGAAGGTGTAACTGGACTCAACACAGCACCATCAATCAACTACGTACGGTTGACACATATAGACTACACCCAACAACAGCAATTACACATTTTTCTTAAACTCACATGGAACACTAATGAAGACAGACTACACGTAAAATACACCTTAACAAATTTAAAAGAAGAGGAATCATACAATGTCTGCTCTCAGACCACAATGCAATTAAACTAGAAATCAGTAACAGAAAAGATCTGAAAAATCCCCAAAGTACTTGAAAATTAAACAACACATCTGTAAAGAACACATGAATCTCAGAAAAAAATCTCAAGAGCACTTTAAAAAATTTTTGAACAATATGAAAATGAAGGTGTATAGGTGTACAACTTCTCCACATTTGGAGGATGCAGCAAAAGCTGTACTTAGAGGGAAATTTATAGCACTGAAAACATATATTAAAAAAAGATTTTTAAAAGTCAATAATCTAAGCTTTCACCTTAAGAATCTAGATAAAGAGGGGGGCATCTGGGTGGCTCAGTGGGTTAAAGCCTCTGCCTTCCGCTCGGGTCATGATCTCAGGGTCCTGGGATCGAGCCCCGCATCGGGCTCTCTGCTCAGCAGGGAGCCTGCTTCCCCCTCCTCTCTCTGCCTGCCTCTCTGCCTACTTGTGATCTCTCTCTATGTATATCAAATAAATAAATAAAATCTTAAAAAAAAAAAAAAAGAATCTAGATAAAGAGGGCGCCTGGGTGGCTCAGTGGGTTAAAGCCTCTGCCTTCAGCTCAAGTCATGATCTCAGGGTCCTGGGATCGAGGCCGGCATTGGGCTCTCTGCTTAGCAGGGAGCCTGCTTCCTCCTCTCTCTCTGCCTGCTTCTCTGCCTACTTGTGATCTCTCTCTCTCTCTGTCAAAAAAAAAAAAAAAAAAAGGAATCTATATAAAGAGCAAATTAATTCCAAAACAAGCAGAAAACTGAAATAATGAAAATTAGAGAAGTCAGTGAAACTGAAAACAAGATATCAATAGAGAAAATCAACAAAACTAAAAGCTGGTTCTTTCAAGAGGGGAAAAAATATCCATAAAAAGTATAAGCCTTTCTCTAGGATTAGGAAAAAAGACCCAGGGTGCCTGCATCTCCCTTCGGCTCAAATCATGATCCCAAGATCCTGAGATCCAGTCCCACATTATTAAGCTTCCTGCTCAGCAGGGAGACCGCTTCTTCCTCTCCCTTTGCCTCTGCCCCCACCCGTGCGCTCACTCTTTCTCTCTCTTTCTCTCTCTCATAAATAAAATATTTTTTAAAAAAAAAGGAAAAAAGACCCAAATTGCTAGTATCAGAAATGAAAGAAGGGATAACACTCCAGATTCCATGGCGAATAAAAGGATAACAGAGGCCCCTGGATGGCTGAATCAGAGGAGCATGCGACTCCTGATCTTGGAATTGTGAGTTCAAGCCACGCATTCAGTGTAGAGATGGCTTAAAAATAAAATCTTAAAGAAGAAAACATGAAGGATGCACAACTCTATGGCTACTAATTTGATAACCGAGATGAAATGAACCAATTTCTTGAAAGATACCGTCTGTCACAACTCACACAAGAAATCTGACTAGGTCTCTATCTGTTAAAGAAGATGTGCGGCAGTATGTGCCCTGCCAAAACAGACAATGCCCAGTTGGGTTTACTCATGAATCCTACCAAACATTTAAGGAAGAAATGATACCAATTCTCTACAATCCCTTCCAGAAAACAGAAGCAGAAGAATGCTTCCTAACTCATTCCATGAGACAAGCAATATGCTAGCATCCAAACCAAAGACCTTCCAAGAAAACTACAGTTCAGTATCTCTCATAAGCAGAGATGCAAAAATCGTCCAAAAGATATGCAAATCAAATCCAATAACATATAAGAATTATAAACCAAATAGGATTCATCCCAGGTATACAAGACTGGTTTAACATTCAAAAATCAATTAATGTAGCTGAAGTCAACTGGCTAAAGAAAAAAAAAATCACATGATCATATCCATAAATGCAGAAAAAGCATCTGACAAAATCCAACACTCATTTGTGACTAAAAACTCCCAGCAAACTAGGAATAGTGGGGAGCGTCTCAAACGTAAAAAGAACATCCACAAAAAACCTACACCAAACATCATACTTAAAGGTGAGAAATTTAAAGCTTTCCAATTGAGATCAGGAACAATTCCCATTAAATACAATCAAAATTCCAGCAAGTTATTTTGTGGATACTGACAAAATGATTTCAGTTTACAAGGAGAATAGACCCAAAACAGTGAAATCCATATTGAAACGAACGAAGCTGCAGGACTAGCACTACTCAACTTCAGACTTCCTACAAAGTTGCAGTAATCAAGATGGTGTCGTGCTGATGAAAGAGGGGACAAACATATCAAAGGGACAGGACAGATTGCTCAGAAACAGCTGCGCATACATGTAGCCAACTGCTCTTTGACAGTGGAGCAAAGACAGTCTTTTCAACAAAGGTGCTGGAACATCGCATGCAAAAAAATTAATCTAAACACAGACCTTGTACTCTTCACAAAAATTAACCCCAAATAGATCATAGACCTAAATGTAAAATGCAAAACCATAAACATCCCAGAATATAACACAGGATAAAACCTAATGACCTTGTGCAATAAACTCAATTATTTTTGACCCCTCAAAGTTCATATGTAGAAATCCTAACCCACAAGGTGACAATATTAGGAAGTGAGGCCTTTGGAAGATAATTAGGTCATGAGGGTGGAGCCCTCATAAACAGGATTAGTACCATTATAAAAAGGACCCCAGAGAGCTCCCTTGCCCTCTTTTGGCCATAAAAAGATATGATGAGAAAATGCTGGTCTGAAACTCTAGAGTCCTCACTAGAACCTGATTATACTTGTACCCTTATCTCAGATTTCTAGCCTCCAGAACTGTGTAAAATAAATTTCTGTTGGTGATAAGTCATCCAGTCTTGGAATTCTGTTATACCAGTCCAAACTAAGAAACCTTGGGCTATGGAAATGACTTTTTTAGATACAACACCAAAGCTCTGAACAGACACCTCACTAAAGTACATACACATGTACTCCTGGGTGGCTCAGCTGATTGTCTATCTGTCTCTTAATCTCAGCTTAGGTCTTGATCTCAAGGTAGTGAGTTTAGCCCCCATGTTGGGCTCCACCCTGGGCAAGGAGTCTACCTTAAAAAAAAAAAAAAAAGATACGCAGATGGCAAATAAGCATATGAATAGATGCTCAATATCCTATGTCACTAAGGAATTGCAATTTAAAACAATGAGAACGAGGAGTATGTGGGGGGCTCAGTCATTGCTCAGGTCATGATCCCAGGGTTCTGGGATAGGGCTCCCTGCTCGACAGAAAGCCTGCTTCTCCCTCTCGCACTCCCCCTGCTTGTGCTCCCTCTCTCACTGTGTCTCTCTCGGTCAAATAAATAAATTAAATCTTAATAAAATAAAATAAAATAAAACAAAACAATGAGATACAAAAAAAGCGGGGGTGCGGGGGTGCCAGGGTCATTCAGCTGGTTGAGCATTGAAGTCTTGGTTTCAGCCTAGGTCATGATCTCTGGGTTGTTGAGACTGAGCCCTGCATCAGACTCCACATTCAGTGGGGAATGTGCTGAGATTCTCTCTCCCTCTAACCCACTACTTGTATGTGTATGTCTCTCTCATGCACAAGGAAAGCAAGCAAGCAAGAAAGCAAGAAAGAAAGGAGAAAGAAGAGAGAAAGAAAGAAAGAAAGAGAAAGAAAGAAAGAAGGGAGAGAGAGACAGAAAAAGGAAGGAAGGAAGGAAGGAAGGAAGGAAGGAAGGAAGGAAGGAAGGAAGGAAGGAAGGAAGGAGAGAGAAGAGGACAGAAAAGAAAAGAAAAGAAAAGAAAAGAAAAGAAAAGAAAAGAAAAGAAAAGAGAAAAGAAAAGAAAACCACTACATACCTATCAGAATGGCCAAAATCCAAAACACTGACACCACCAAATGCTGGCGGTTGTGGAGCAAAAGGAACTCTCATTCACTGCTGGCGGGAATGCAAGGTGACACAGCCTCAGTTTCTTACAAAGGTAAACATGCCCTTACCATACAATCCAGAAATTGCGCTCTTTGTTATCTACTCAAATGAACTGAAAACTTCTGTTCATACAAAAACCTGCACACAGATGTCTATAGCAACTTTTTTTTCTAACTGCCAAAATTCAGAGGTAACCAAGATGTCATTGAGTAAGTGAATAGATAAATAAACTGGGGTACATGCAGACTACAGATTATTTATTCAGCAATAAAAGGAAGTGAGTTCTCAAGCCATGAAAAAAACATGAAGGAACCTTAAATGTATTAGTGAAGGAAACCAGTCCAAAAATGGTATATACTGTGTGATTCCAACTATATCACATTCTAGAGAAGGCAAAACCATGAAGACAATAAAAAGATTAGTGGTTGTTGGAGGTTAAGGTGGGAGAAAGGAATGAAGAGGCAGAGCACAGAGAATTTCAAAGGCAGTGAAACCACTCTGTAGGATCTTATAATGGTGGATCTATGTCATTATACATTTGTGAAAATCCACAAAACAGACATCAAGAGTGCACCCTAAAGTAAACTGTGGATTTGGAGTGGATAATGATGTGCCACTGAAGGTTCATGGACTGTAACGGATGTATCATTCTGGTGGTGATGGCCACGGTGCAGATAATGGGGAAGGGAGTATATGGGAACTTTTTCACTTTGGCCTCAATTCTGCTGTGAGCCTAAAACTGCTCCATGAAATAAAGCTTATTAATTTTTTTAATTTTTAAGAAATAAATCTTATTTGTATTTGACAATTAAAAAGATTTGCTAGATAATTGTTCATTTTTAATGGTGTTAAAAACGTCATATGTTATACACCATTTGAAAAGGAGATAAATGAAGTTTTCTGAAAGAAAAAAGGTATTTTTCAGGGCACCTAGGTGGCTCAGCGGGTCAAAGCCTCTGCCTTCGGCTCAGGTCATGATCTCAGGGTCCTGGGATCTCTGCTTGGCGGGGAGCCTGCATCCCCCTCTCTCTGCCTGCCTCTGCCTACTTGTGATCTCTCTCTGTCAAATGAACAAATAAAATCTTAAATAAATAAATAAATAAATAAATAAGGTATTTTCCACTGCTTAACAGTACTTTACATGCAAAGAACAAAGAACAAAAGAATCCAGCTTATAATTTAGCATTTACCTATTTCTGCAGCAAACACTGTAAAACCTTCTAAGAACAAAGTACTTTATTATACCAAACTAAGTAAGCTGAATTACTGGCGATTAAAAAAAAAAAAACACACCTCTAAAGCCCACCAATGTGGGAAATGGCTGCAGTGGACACTTTCACCATGCAGCGACCAAAGGAGACTAGGCAAAGAGCTCTCCGTGCCAGCAGGACTCAGTGAGAAGTGATGACTAGTAAAAATGTGTATATTCTCAACACTGTATAGCTTCCATAAGCACATACGTAAGTACACAAATACAGAAAAAAAAACAAGGTGGCAGACGCAAAACTATTAACAGCAGAACGTGGCAAAGGATCGGGAGAAGGTGATCACAAGAGAGTTTGGTATTATCTATGAATTTCCTTTTTTTTTTCCAAAACAAATATAATCACATATTTGAGTACTAAAAAAACTTAAGAGTTTTTATTCCGAAGAGAAAAGTGGCAATAGAATAAAAAAAAACTCACAATATCCTACACCTCTAATCAAAACTTCTAAAGCAAAGCCAGTAAAAGTTCATCAAATAAGCTATTAATCATTAAGAAAGTCAGTTAGGCCTGAACCACTTGTTCTGTCAAAGTCTGTGACTTCTACATTAGACTACTTGCAAAAAATAAAAAATAAACACCCATAAATTCAAATTACCTAAAGTTATTTTCTATGGAAAAGGGAGGAGAACATTAACATCTCCACTTTACATGTGAAGAAATGGGCTCAGAAAGGTGAAATAATGTGCCCAGTCAGACAGCTAATCTGGTCAAATGGAGAATTCAGTCCAGTTCTCATGAACTTAAATCCACCCTTCCTCCAAACCACTCTGGCCAGACTGCCTCCCTCCCTCCCAAGAGGCTCCTTCTTGATACGAAAGATGAACATCCCACACTCACCTTGAGGGGAAAAAGTTAAAAGTAATGCATGTAATGAGTCGAACACAAGTGATAACTGCAATAACAGGCACAGGGCAAACCAACTAGGAAGAGACACGATTTACACCTACTAGGGTAAGGCATGTAGGCACGCAGACTTGTAATTTCTCAGGTCCTTTGAATACTGACTGACACTTATGTAAAACATCCATCTGGTACATGGTCATTGAAAGGTAACAAGACACAAAGAGCAATCCAAAATAGCAGATAATGCCACCAGGCTACAGAAGGTTTACACTAATCTGGAGGCAATGCAGTAGTAACTGACATGGAGAATTGAAAAACTGGCCTGGCAACATGGTAAATGGCAGGAATGGATGGCCTCCACATTTTTCTGGAGAAAACATACAAACATGCCCAGTAATGTTTATTTGTAATCCTCACAACAATTCTGCTAAACCAGCTCTCTCCTCACCCCATGTCCCCTATAATTTTTTCTCATTCTTTTCCTCAATGCCCCAGAAGATTATCAAGCTTTATTTTTCGAAGTTTGATGGAAACAACAGTTACATTGTCTATGCATTTCAAACTCTTTGTCCTCATTGAAAAATCACTGGGGTAGGACTAGAAGCAGCTATTAAGTCTTTGCTCTCGGCATCAGCAGTGCTGGCACCAAAACCAACCCTCTCCAAGGAGGGCTGTGGCAGACACAGGACCACAATCTATACGGCCTACGAACCACAGGACCACAGAGTGAGTTCCAACCCTACCCCAGCCTACATACCCTTAGGTCTCTCAGATGCCTCTTCTGTTTCTGACTCTCGCTCCTTCATTTTTTAGTCAATGTAAGAAAAGATTTAATAGAAAGAAATACAGACCAGTCCCTCCTCTCCCTCGGAACAGGCCATGTGTTACAAATGCTGAAATGCACTCTCTCCCTTTCCTCTTGGCTCAAAATCTATTTTGATCCACATCCCCTTTCCTGATTGTTTTCGGTGTACTTGGCTAGTCACATGTGAGGTCCACATAAATGTTTTCTAGCCATCAAAAGATCGCATTTCAAAAACGTAATTATCTTTGAACTCTTTCCCATTTCTGGATATAAAAATGAACTAACTAATGTAAAGAAGTAGAAAATCTCTAAGAAATTCCTGCCTGACACAGGACCACTCCACAACTGAGAAAAAAATTCATATTTGCCAGTTCGTAACAAAATGAACATCGCCTATTACTTGTCACTTCTCTCGTCTGAGTACTGACTGACACTTATGCAAAACACAGATCTGGTACATGGTCATTGAGAGGTAACAAGACACAAAGCATAATCCAAAATAGCAGATACTGCCACCGACCTGGAGATGAAACATACCTGCTGGACTGACTGACACAACAGGTGCTCTAGGCACGTAACACTTGAGGTTCCTGGACAAGGAACTATTGACGGCTAACTTCTAACTAATCTCAATAGCAACCATTGGAAAAAGACAGGAAATACTGTCAAAGTGGGACGCTGGGTGGCTCAGTTGGTTGGGCGGCAGCCTTCGGCTCGGGTCATGGTCCCGGAGTCCCGGGATCGAGTCCCACATCGGGCTCCTTGCTCAGCGGGGAGCCTGCTCCTCACTCTGCCTCTGCCTGCCTCTCTGCCTGCTTGTGTTCTCTCTCTCTGTTAAATAAATAAATAAAATCTTTAAAAAAAAAAAAAAATACTGTCAAAGTGCTAAGGGAAAATAATCATCAACCTAGAATTAGGTACTAGGCAAAAAAGGACCTTTCAAGAAAAAAAATATATAGGGGCACCTGGGTGGTTCATTAAGCATCTGCCTTCGGCTCAGGTCATGATCCCAGGGTCCTGGAATCGAGTCCCACATTGGGCTCCCTGCTCAACAGGAAGCCTCCTTCTCCCTCTCCCATTCCCCCTGATTATATTCCCTCTCTAGCTGTCTCTGTCAAATAAATAAATAAAATCTTAAAAAAGAATAACAGTATATAAAAAAGTAACGTCTCATCAATGGGATTTTAAAAGCAGCAAAATGAAAACCAGGTAAAGGCAACATATAAATTGGGAAGGGGTGCAGACTAGAGCATTTGGGGGTTCTCTAAGGGTAAAGATATTGATTAACTATAGGCTGTAAGTTAAATATGAAATGTCTTAAGATTACCAAAAGAGCAGTGTCTAATCTCCATATTACTGGATATGGGCACAAGGGGTGAACAGGAGTGAAGAAGAAAAAAAAAAAATCCCCTCAATATGTAGGGCAAGAAAAGAAAAAGAACAACAAAAAGCCAAATTAAAAAGCAGAAAATAAGATAGTAGAAATAAACCAAATATTTTAATCACAATTAACATAAATGGACTAAATCATCAGTTTAAAGTCAAATTATAAGGAGGGCACATATTAGATGAGCACTGGGTGTTATACACAACTAATGAATTGTTAAACACTACATCAAAAAGTAAAGATGTACTATATGTTGGTTAACTGAACATAATAAAAAAAATAAAATAAAAATAAAAAATAAAGTCGGGGTGCCTGGGTGGCTCGGTGGGTTGGGGCCTCTGCCTTCGGCTTGGGTCACGGTCTCAAGGTCCTGGGGTCGAGCTCCGCGTCGGGCTCTCTGCTCAGCGGGGAGCCTGCTTCCTCCTCTCTCTCTGCCTGCCTCTCTGCCTGCTTGTAATCTCTCTCTCTCTCTCTGTCGAATAAATAAATGAAAAATCTTAAAAAAATATATTTTAAAAAAATAAAGTCAAATTATAAAAATGCAATCCAGGGGCACTAGGTGGCTCAGTCAGTTAGGTGTTCAACTCTTTTTTTTTTTTTTTTTTTAAGATTTTTATTTATTTATTTGAGAGAGAGAGAGAGAGAGACAGACAGAACATGAGAGGGGAGAAGGTCAGAGGGAGAAGCAGACTCTCCGTGGGGCCGGGAGCCTGATGCGGGACTCGATCCCAGGACTCTGGGATCATGATTGAGCCGAAGGCAGTTGCTTAACCAACTGAGCCACCCAGGCGCCCAGGTGTTCAACTCTTGATCTCAACTCCGGTCTTGATCTCTGGTCAAGATCTCGGAGCCCCGAGCTGGGCTCCACATTGGGCATGGCGCCTACTTAAAAAAAAATAAAATTTTAAAAAATTGTAATCTCGCCAGTGTCGCTTTCAAAGGGCACATATAAAACATTAAAGCCACAAAAAGCTTGTTAGAGAAAAGGCAGAAAAATAGTATCAAGCAAACATTAACCAAAAGTCACTTGGTACAGCTATACCAGTATCTGATAAATACACTTTAATGGAAAAGTATTCCTCAACAGAACAATTCTAAACTAACAGACACAAAGCAAAACCTGAGAGCACCGGAGATGTGACAGGTTTCCCATGACTTCGACAACACCCCTCACTAAGTGACATAACAGCAGACAAAACGAGTTAAGAATACTAGTCTGAATGTGAATTCAATTAATGCGTTTCATCTAATACACATGGAAAAAAAAACCTCACCCTAAAACCAGAAATACATTGAATACTGATAAAAATTTGCCACAAACCAGACACCATTTTAAGAGCCTCAACAAAATTTAAAAAAAATCAAAATCACATTGGACCACATTTTATTAACACAATTTATGTTAGTAACGAATTATTTTATTAGATTAGAATAACCCTGATGATAAAATTTATCAAGCTTGAGACAAAAAAAGGAAAATTACAGACCAATCTTACCAATTAACACATATCTGTAAATCCTAAGATATTAGCAAGTCAAAAACATTAAAAAAATTTTTTTAAATACAATATTTTTTAAAAATATGTCATGATCAAGATGGATTTATCCCAGAAATGTAAGGTTAATTTCAGTATTACCTTAATTTCAAAATTACCTTAATTTTTTCACATTACCAGATTAAAGTTGAAAAATCATATTATCATCATCTCGGTAGATGCAGAAAATGCATTCAATTGAGTTTAATACCTACTTGTGATTTTTTTTTTAATTCTCCATAAACTAATACTGAAGGAATCTTCCTCAACCTGTTAAAGGGGGAAAAGTACCATACCTTTAAGGGTGAAAGATAAAAGCATTTCCTTTAAAACCAGGAATACAACAATGATGTCTGCCATTACCAGTTAGTCCCCACTGCACTGGTCGTCCTGAAGCAGCGCAGTAAGACTAAAGTAAGATATAAAGGGGCGCCTGGGTGGCTCAGTGGGTTAAAGCCTCTGCCTTCGGCTCAGGTCGTGATCTCAGGGTCCTGGGATCGAGCCCCTGCATCAGGCTCTCTGCTCAGCAGGGAGCCTGCTTCCCCCTCTCTCTCTGCCTGCCTCTCTGCCTACTTGTGATCTCTCTCTCTCTCAAATAAAATCTTAAAAAGAAAGAAAGAAAGAAAAGGCAAATCAAACCCATAATGAGATACCACACTTCACACCCACTAGATGGCTATTAATTTTTTTTTAATAGAAAATAATAGGGGTGCCTGGGTGGCTCAGTCATTGAGCATCTGCCTTCGGCTCAGGTCATGATCCCGGGGTCCTGGGATTAAGCCCCACGTCGGACTCCCTGTTTGGTGGGGGGCCTGCTTCTCCTTCTCCCACTCCTCCTGCTTATGTTCCCTCTCTTGCTGTGTCTCTGTCAAATAAGTAAAAAAAATTTTAAAAAGAAAGAAAGAAAATAATAAGTGTTGGTAAGGATACAGAGAAACCTGAACTCTGATCTGATACAGTGCTGGTAAGAATGTAACATGGTGCAGACACTTTGGAAAACAGTTTGATAATTCCTCAAAGTGTTAAACACAGAGCCACCATGATACCCAACAATTCCGCTCCTAAGCATACACCAAGAAAAATAAAAACATGTCCACCCAAAGACTTGTTCACAAATGCTCATAGCAGTATTACTCATAAGAGCCAAAAAGTAGAAACAATCCACATGTCAATCAACTGATAAATCAATAATATGTGGCATATCCATTCGATAGAACGTTATTTGACAATAAAAAGCCACGAAGTACTGATCCTGACAGCTGCTACAACATGGAGGAACCCTGAAAGCCTGATGCTAAGTGAAAGAAGCCAGACGTGTGTGATTCGTCATATGAAATGGGCAAATGGGTAGAAGGAGAAAGTGTGTAAGTGGGTGCCTAGAGGTTAGGTAGAAATGGGGAAAGACTGCTAAAGGGGACAAAGTTTCTTTTGAGGGTGATGGAAATGTTCCAAGATTAGACTGTGGTGTTCATTACACAACTCTGTGAATATACTAAAACCCATTAAAAGCTACACTTTATTTTTCTTGGGTTTTTTTTTTTAAGATTTTTTTTTTTTATTTGAGAGAGAGGGAGAGAGCAAGTATGGAGGGGCAGAGGGGGATGGAGAAAGAATCTGAAGCAGACTCCACACTGAGCGAGGAGCAGGATGCAGGGTTCAATCCCACGACCGTGAGATCACGACCCAAGCCGAAACCAAGACTCAGATGCTTTATCAATGGAAACATTGAAGCAGCCCTAAACTCTACACTTTAAATGGATGAAGAAGAGTGTATGTGAATTATATTTCAATAAACCTGTTATTTAAAAAAAAATACCCACCAAATTAGAAAATATAAAAAAATCTAACAAAATCATTGTTGGCAAGGATGTGGAACAACAGTGCTGGCAGGAGGGTAAACAGGTACAACCACCGTAGAATACAATTGGCACCATTTACAAAAGTTGAAAACGTACTGGTCCCACGACCCTGCAATTAAGGGTTTCTGCATTTGTTCGAAGCAGCACTGTTTCTTTACGGGAAGGAGTCCTGTCCTCCAACGACCGCAGAGATCCAATGAGATACGCCCAGTGTGCGACAACACGGGGGGGGGGGGGGGGGGGGGG
>CM052815.1:3422794-3438346 GCA_028533885.1 Nasua narica
CTCAGGATCACTCCCCTCAGATCGGCCTCTTCGTGGTGCCGACCCATTCGGTCTTACTTTCCCCCACACCTCCCCGCCTTCCCCTCTCTCCTCTTTACTCACCCTGATTCTCACGGACTGCTGATAACTTCTCCGTTTCACCAGGAGAAAAAAGAGGAGTCTGTCCACACACGCCCAGTCCTCCCGCGGCGCGCCCCTGCTCTCCCAAGTCTCGGCCCGGTCCCCGCTGCCCTTCCCGGGGCTCCAGCTCGCGTCCACCGAGCTGCGCTGGGTTGCTCACTCCGTGAAGAACCATCCTCCACCAGTTACCAAAACGCTGTAGCTTCTCCCATCTCAACACAACCTGCTCAGGGTCCCAAATCTCGCTCCGGCGTCACGGCTCGTGCCCATGAAAGGACTTGACCTGCTGACCTCCTCTCTCCATCCTCTGCGAACCCTCCCTCCCAGGCTTCTCACGCACCAGCGGCGGGAACTGCTCTGCTCAAGGCTGTCGGCAGCTGCTCTGCCCAACAAGCCTCGGCCCTCTTTTTACTCGAGCTGCCGAGCTGCCGGCAGTAGCAGCGGGCACAGGTTTTCCCTCCCTCCTCTGTGACACTCTCCTTGGCTTCACAGACACAGACCTGCTGTCTACCTCAGAGGAGGCCCTTCCCTGTGGGCCCTGCTCAGTCCTCATTCCTCAGTGGCCCCCATTCCACATCGGGGCACTCAAGTGTCATCCGAACACTGAAGCCACAAACATTTCTGGCTTCCGCCCAGACCTCTCCCCTCGACTCCAGCCACCTGAATCCTCCAGGCGGCTGGCTGGGTCTCTAAAAGCTCCACAAACCTCACCTGTCCAAGCTTAACCCAACCCTTGATGTGCCGCCCACAACCCACGCCTCCCGCAGGACGACGCCCACTGCAGGCAAAGCCCCCGGACCGTCCTTCGCTCTGCTCTCACGCCCACATTCAATCTGTCCACAAACCCTGTCAGCTCTACCTCAAGATGCATCCAGAACCCAACCACTTCTCACGGCCACCCTTGTGCCCCCTCGGCCTGAGCCACCATCACGGCTCTGCTGGCTCCTGCGGCAGCGCGGGGACAGCCATCCCGACAGCTTCAGGGGGTCCTTCTGAAAGCAGAAGTCAGATCTCACATCACACTGTGCTCAATGACTTCCCATCTCACTCCAAGAAACAGAGAAAACCCTGCCCCTGGCCTATGTGACTGGCTCCCAAGGACCACCGCCACCCCCTCCGACGGTATCTCCTGCAACTCTCCCGTGGGCTCTGCCCCTCCAGCCAGCGGGCCTCTCCGGGGTCCCTTCAGCACAGCAGGCACAGCCCTTCTTAGCATCTCCCGCAGGGCTCTGCCTGAAAGGCTCCCTCCCGCATCTCCTTCTGTTCCCAGGCCCCCTTCTCAGGGAGGTCCACCCTGATCGCCTTTCAATCTTCACACAGCCTCCCTCCGCCCACTTCCCTGCTTCACCTTTCTCCCTGCTACGTCACCCACCATACTACGGCTCTATCTTCCACTTACCCGGTAAGTCTGCCCCCACTGAAATGTAAGCTCCAGGAGGGCAGAGACTTGTCTGCTTCCTCCCACTAACATACCCAGCACCAAGACCTAATAAGTACACGTACATTTGAATAAAGGAATTTCAAAACCAATGTGGGGAAGGGGGGAAGTCAGAGAATAAGATGATTCTATTTGCATAGTTTAAAGACTTGCAAAGAACTATAAGTTACATCATAAAAGGGTACAATCACATAGGGCAAAACCATAAACCAAGAAAATGGTACACGCGGGGCAGTGCTTGCCTTGCAGAGATGGAAGAGGAAGGAGAGGTGGTGCCGGCAAGACCTAGAGCCAGAAGCAGTGGCAACGTTCTTTCTTAAGCCGGTGAGGGCGCACCCCCACACCGCTGCTGGCTTTAACATGCAGTACTTACGCGTGCAGCCACACACTCTCCGGATACAGGAGCTCATTAAAAATCAAAATTAAAAAGTACATTAGAGCAGGACAGACCAAATCCAGCCCACTACCTGCTTGTGTGTGTGGGGGGGGGGGGGGGCCTTGGTCTTCAGAAGTTTTATTATTTTTCCATTGACTTATAATTGACAAACAATATCATATTTATTCGAAATTTACAACTTGGGTATTTGGTATTTATATACTCCACCCTGTTTTTGTAAATAAAATTTTACTGAAGACAGCCATCTTTATTTTTTTTTTTAGAATTTGTTTTGTGGGTTGGTTTCTTCCCTCTGGAGAGGGGGAGAGAAAGGTGGGGGGAAGGAGAGAATCTTAAGTAGGCTCCAGGCAGTATGGAGCCCAAGGCACAGCTCGATCTCAAAACCCTGAGATCATGACCTGAATCGAAGCCAAGAGTCAGACGCTTAACCCACTGAGATACCCAGGCGCTCCAACAGCCACCTTCATTTGTTTACATATTGCCTATGACTGCTTTCATATCACAATGACAGAGTTGAATAGTTAAAGAGATCACACAGCCTGCAAAGTCTAACATATTTCCTAACCGGCCCTCTACAGTAGAGTGTTGTCCAGGGGCACCTGGGTGGCTCAGTCGGTTGAGCATCTGCCTTCGGCTCAGGTCATGATTTCAGGAATCTGGGATCGAGCCCCATGTCAGGCTCCCTGCTTCTCCCTCTCCCTCTGCCACCTCCTACTCTCCAGCTCACGCTTGTTCTCTCTCTCTCTCAAATAAATAAATAAATAAATAAAATATTTTAAAGAAGAAAACAAAAAAGAAAAAAGTGTTGTCTGGTTATACGTGGAATCTGTAAAGAAATTAAATGCAGAATAAAAAAGACCCAATCATCTGTTAAAATGCATTGATCCCTCAAGGCATACGTAATTTTCTTCAAGAGCACAGCACACTGAAAAACATGGTTCTATGTAATATAGGAGACTCTAAAGCAAATGGAGTTACTTTTATAACGTCATAAGTTCCAGAAAGAGAGATTTTAGACTGTTTTAGAAAGCAAAATGCAAAACCTCAAATTTATTATCTCTACTCTCACCAAAGTAAAAAAATATTATCACATTTCCCTAAGTAAAGCATATTTAATATGATCCAAATATGGAAAGAAAGAAACAAGCTGCATACAAACACTAATTCCATAAATTCCCTTAACCTGTATCATGAGCAGCTAGTCAGATCTCAAGAGTTCTCAAAGATCCCTGGAATGGAATGGAATGAAATATTCCATTTCACTTCTTTAGGACATTCACTGCATCTTATATTAAGAGTCATTTCTGTACTTATTTCTATTATTAGGAAGAAAATTGATAATGGTAATAATATTAATAAAAATACTACTCTGTGTCAGACATTGTGCTAATCAGTTTACATTTAGTATTGATGTCACAGATAACAAAACTAAGGAACAAAGATGCGATCTAATATTAGGATTACACGGCTGGAAGACTGCGAGAACCAGAACTCAAAGCCAGTTATTTTAGATCCTTATGTACTCTTGACCTCCGCAATATACTCTGAATTGGAGAAAGAGAACAGTATTAATCTGTGAAAACTCCCTTAGTTTAAAACACTATGCCTAAGATAGGTGCCAAATGCATAGCTGCTGAATCCATGTAAGGGTGTAATAAATCGAGGATGAGAGGTCCATAGTGGAAAGAGCATTCGTTAATCAGAAGGGGCAGGGTCTTGCTTGCAGGAAACAAAGGCAGACGAGTTGTGGCCACTGTCCAGAGACAAGAGAAACCCTGTGTATCTCCAAATCAACAAAAGAAAACTGGAGACACTATCCCCTCGTCTTCTACAATGACAGAAAACTCGGAAGAACTACCACCAAAGGGAAACAACTCAGAAGTTAAGCATTTAATCTCAACTCTCATGAGATCCAGTTTTGATCTCACTTCTGAAATAAATGACACTAGAAACTATGGACTGACTGGTAGGGCCACCAAAACCCTAAGGAATCACCCAGGAACTGAGATCTGTCAGCTTCTCCAGCATGGCCTATATTTTTCTCTAAGAATCAATGACCTCAGGGCGCCTGGGTGGCTCAGTGGGTTTAGGCCTCTGCCTTCAGCCCAGGTCATGATCTTAGGGTCCTGGGATCAAGCCCCTCATCGGGCTCTCTGCTCAGCAGGGAGCCTGCTTCTCCCTCTCTCTGCCTGCCTCCCTGCCTACTTGTGATCTCTCTCCTGTCAAATAAATAAAATCTTAAAAAAAAAAAAAAAAATGACCTCTAAGGTCTGTTCCAGCCCCAAAACCATGACGCTGCAGAAAGGAAGCCCTGAACAGCCAATCAACTCAGTACTTGCTAACGTTCTTCCTGCCACTGCCCATATCTATGGACCTCAGGCCTAGATCTCACCAACGTCCAGCCAATGTCTACGAACTATACCTAGCCACCACAGAGCATGCCTTGGCGGGCAGGTCACATCCCTGCTTTACTTGCCCTGATTAGGGTCTAATGGCGCCCTGCCTTCTCATGTAAGCTTTCCTTTCTCTTCTTGCCAATGTAGGTCTCTGACATCAGCACTGTTGTTCAGATTTACATTCAGGTATAGGAACTCAAGGCTCCAACCAGCAATCCAAATAGCTTTCTCCAAATCTAACTCAACATTCAGTTAAGACTCCTATTTCTTTTTTTTCTTTTAAGATTTTATTTATTTATTTGACACAGAGCACAGAGAGAGAGATCACAAGTAGGCAGAGAGGCAGGCAGAGGAGAGAGGGGGAAGCAGGCTCCCTGCGGAGCGGAGATGCAGGGCTAGAATAGATCCCAGGCCCCAGGACCCTGAGCTGAAGGCAGAGGCTTTAACCTACCGAGCCACTCAGGTGCCCCAAGACTCCAATTTCTGCAGCCTTTTTGTTCTTCTCTCCAATGTTCCAAAATAACAATCTCTAATTCATCTTTCCTGTAGGTTATCAGATTTCATGGCAGTCAACCCCTGGGGCACACAACCCATTCCAAGTCAATATACAGTCCCACTGTAAGAAATTTTGGAAGAAATATGACCATAGTTTTCTCCAGAGTCACCAAGTACAAAATCAGAGCATCTTCCCATCAGTAAAAAGATGTTCAGAATGTATCAAACTTTATTTGTATAAATTCAGTTGACTGTCATCTTCACTAATACTTAAAAAACAGTCGACACTAGCCAGCTGTAAGTGACAAGTAGTAAAACACCTCTGCTAAGAGTAAACTCAGATCTTTGCCAAGTCTGTGACATGAAAATGTCCCCATTAAGGTGAAAAGCCTTTCAGTTACTGCCAAGGATCCCCCCTTTCCCTTTACTTGCTTCTTCACTGGCTAATCTATCTGGTATCCAGATGTCAGTGCATAATCATCCAAACCCTGAAATAAACTGGGTATTGATCCGACTAGTAACTATCTCCCTTCTCCAAGTAAAAAAATAAACAGGGAGGGAAGGAGAAAGGAAGAAAAGGGGTTTCCGTGGCAACTAAATCTAAGCCAAAGTCAAAAGGTCAAAAAACCAAATCTCCAGTCCACCTAGGTCCATCGCCACTAGTGGCACAATCAATTTCAAGGATGCTCAAGACATCTGGCATGAACCTACATCGAGCCTCTGATCAGTACAGAACCTGTCAGTGTTCCCAGTCTGACTGACAACCAACATCTATGGAGCAAGCAACAATACAGACCAATCCTATTTGTCATTACAAAACAGCTTCACCTGCACGGGAACAATGGCATTGCTTTCTAGAACACACCAAACCAAGAAGGCAAGTCAAGGGCGCCTGGGTGGCTCAGTTGTTAAGCGTCTGCCTTCAGCTCAGGTCATGATCCCAGGGCCCTGGGATTGAGCCCCACATCAGGCTCCCTGCTCAATGGGAAGCCTGCTTCTCCCTCTCCCACTCCCCCTGCTTGTGTTCCCTCTCTCACTGTCTCTGTCAAATAAGTGAATAAAATCTGTTAAAAAAAAAAAAAAAAGGAGGCAAGTTAACAGTGTAACTACTTTATGATTTGGCAAGAGACTTCTGGCAAATTCAACCAGCAAAGGAGCAAACCTAAACTCTTTCTTCCCAGGCCTGTAGTGCCTCCCTAAGGAGCCTACTTACTTATGCTATGTACAATTCTAACAAGCTGTGTTACCTGGCCTCCCAGCCAAAACTGCATCCCTTTTATAATTGCTACCTCTCCCTCTAGACTGCAAGTCCTTAAGTGCCTGTTCATGAGTGAATCCCTAATACAGTTCCTGGCAGAGTATGGATTCAATTACTATATTTGCTGATCAAATAAATGAAGATTAGAGTAAGTTCGTGGGGGAGGGGTCGTTTGTCGTTCTCAACAACAGCCATAAACTGACTTTCAGGATGAAATATTAGAAAGTGCCTCCACCATCTTCTCCTTTTATATATCCAGATACTAACATTCAGTTGCTGAAAATCTGTAGAGTTTTTAAACTAATATTCTTTCATTCAATAAACCAGATGATCTAAATTGTTAGTATGTGTGAGAAAAGGGCCTCCGCCCTTCTACTACTGAACCTCAACCCCCTTCCCCCAGGAGGACACTCGCCCATTTGGGCCAGAGTCCAGGGCCCAGAGGAACCCCCTTTTACAAGCAGGCAAGGGTCACTGTGTTAAATGTGAGGCATGGAGCATGCCTGTCTCGCCTTCAAAAGGCAGAACTGGCAAACGGATCCAGGGCTAACTCTGGAAATAGGTCTTCATTACAAAGGGAAAAAAAGATAATGATGAAGCTGGCATCAAAAATGAGAACTGATGGCTGACTCACAGGATGATAGCAAAGGATATAAAACTCAAAAATCACAGTACAAAGTTATTAAACGTAGGAGCAAACAACCCTAAACATCTGAGAGTGCTAAGTTTCAGCACATTATGGTAATATATTTTCATGAAGTAAAGGCAAAAAAGTTTCTAAATTATGTTATACAATCAACTCATTTAAAATTTCTTTTAAAGTTCAGTCTTCAGGAAACTGAAAATAATGTATTCTGTATATGTATAATGTATACTGTCTCTCTCAACTACTTCTAGGGACCACAGAGACAGAGCTCACAGATTATCTAAAGGATTCCTTGACCCACTAGTAGTCGGTAATATCTGTGGTCTTGAATAGCAGTTCGAAACCTTGCTGCACTTCAGTATTACCTGGGGAGCTTTCTAAAAATATACTCTCAATTCCACCACAAATTTCCAGAGGTGGGGGTCTATCATCCATGGTCTTAAGGATGTCCCGAATGATTCTAATGCATTCCAGTGTAGCACCCATCTCGAACAGGGTTTCTCAATTTCTGCACTACTAGTATTTGGGGCTGGATAATTTTAGGATGCTATCCCGTGCGTTACAGGATGCTCCACAGCATCCCTGCTCTCTACCCTCTAGAAGCCAGGATGTGTATTGCCCACCCCTATAGGTATGACAAGCAAAAATGTCTCCACATACTGCCATATGTTTCTTTGGAGGCAAATCACCCAATTGAGAAATATTTATCTAGAGTACATAGAAAACCAATTACCTGAGGTTCTCTTAAGGAAAAAAATAAGAAAGCTGCTTAAAGCCAAGAGCCCAGGGGCTCCTGGGTGGCTCAGTCGATTAATCAGCTGCCTTCGGCTCCGGTCATGATCCCAGAGACCTAGGATCGAGCCCCATATCGGGCTCCCCGCTCAGCAGAAAGCCTGATTCTCCCTCTCCCCCTGCTGCTTCCCCTGCTTTTGTGCTCTGTCTCTCCCTCTGTCAAATAAATAAATAAAATCTTTAAAAAAAAAAAAAAAAGCCAAGAGCCACGGCCTATTTTTTCAGTCCATCTCACCTAAGAAAAGTAGCTAAAAACTACTCAGCCCACATGGGGACTCAGATCTTGACTTATCAGGACCAAATCACAACTTCTTGTGCTTTTTATGAAATAAACTCATGCTGAGTTTTTGGTGGGCAGATGATTAGAAGAACTTCATTGTCTACCATGTACTCATAGGGATATTAAAACGCTGTAAAATTTTAGACCAATATACACTCATGCTGCCTCTCAAATATCCAAAATATAAAACTGCAAGACACAAGTTCATGATAGAAATAAACTAAACACCAATCCTGACAAATACTGTTTTAAGGAAGAGATTCTTGTATGGTAACTGGAATTTAAATACAAACTTGGGGGGGGGGAGCGATATTGCCTGTAATAAGTACACATTACCTTTGTACCAAATCCATACAAAAATTATCTTGAAGTGAACCTCACCCTGTCAAATCTTAATTTTATTACCATTCATTTTCTGTCCAGCTATGGTATGATTCTCAAGCAGTTAATTCAAACTAGCCATCTTGTTTTGTCTTGCTATATACTTTACACAAAAGCTAAAGTTTTCCGATCCAAAACAATTTTCTTCCTCTCCTTAAGTTACACCAGCAAGATACTCACCAATACTTAAAACTGCGTAAAAACATTTCCTCAGTGCAATTAAAGCAAGTCAGGTCCCAAGCAGTAATACCAAGGACAGGAAAGCATAGTTTCAAGTACAAGGGAAAAGAGCATAGGGCAGGAATTAAAAGATTGTGACTGTATGTGTGACTGAGTAGATGGCATTTTGTTAGCTACTCTAGACTCCCCAATCAGACACACTGAAAGGCAAAACAGCTTCCAAAGCATCCATGCAGGACAAGAGTTATCTCCCAAGCTAGGTTCACTGAAGTATATCTCAATACACACCAACCTTTCAAACCTCAACAACCTTAACCCAGGAGTACACTGAGAAACCTTAGAGTTGATACGAGGACCAATCATACTCAGGACCTAGTATCCCAAGGGAAGCAGGAACAGAATCTGACCCCAGCTCTTAATGGGCTTTTATTTAACCACCTCTTAGAGGAAACATTCTGAGGTACCACCACTAATTTACTGCTCCACAAAACGTGTGTAATTTAATGAGTCTTCAACCACCCTTCTCCTGAAAAAGTTAAAATAACTTCCAGTTCATTTTCTCAGAACTGTTAAACACACAGAGCGTTCTAAAGACAGCCACCAAGTCACCTAAACACTCATTTGACTTCCAAATAGTAATCTAAACATTTAAAAATCAAATTTAATTAGGAATAATAGCCACTAATTGCACTAAACTGATTCTACATGCCAGACACCGTTTCTAGCCCATTTACTCCCGACACACTTATGAGGCCGTCACTATTATTACTGTCACATTACAAAGAAAGCAGAGAGGTGTAGTAACTTGTCCAAGGTCACAGAGCTAGAAAGTGGTGAAGCCAAGACCTGAATCCAGGCAATCTAACCTCACAGTAAAGAAAGCGGAAACACCACCACCACTTAGGAGACATTCACCCCAGTGGCTGGAAATCCGGAGTCCCTTTCCCACTTGCTGCCTACCTGCCACATGACCTTGAGGGCAAAATCAAAGTAAACTTCACATTGTTACACGGTGGGACAATATCCACAGTAACAAGTGCTGTGGGGACGAAAGGAAAACAATCACCAAGTGCCCCTCCCACAAAAGCAAAACATAAACAAAGCTCTAGCCGACCCACGGAGAAAACGGTAAGTACCGGGAACACTACACGAAGCCCGACGCTGAAACGTCAGGACACACGGATAATACATCTAAAGACTCATTGCGTGCATCTACAACTTAAGTCCAAGTTGGGATGAGAGCACGCAGGATGGAGGAGGAAACCCCTCCAACTTAACCGCGAAAGGGCTTCTTTAAGAGGGAGGTACTTCCAGCCGCTCGAAGGACCACCCCCCTTGCTTATATTCGCCAGGGAGGCGTTCGTGACCAGGTCTACATTCGAGTCACAACACCGGAGTTAAAAAAACCGCTCCGAAGGCTATTTAAATACTCCGAGCCGGGTTCTGCGTCTGCCGATGACGCTGCGGCCAAAGAGCAGAAACCCACAGAACTTGTTCCCGCAGAACGGAGTCCCAACAATGGCCTTCGCGAGTCTACAGCTAGCTGCCGCCTCAACTTGACACGCTCCCGGGCCCGCGCCCAGAGAAGTTCTCCCCGGCGGGCAGCCGGGCGGCGCTCGCGGCGGGCGGCGGGGCCGCAGCGGAGCGGGGCCCGTCCGGGTTAGGGGCGCGCCCCGCCCGCCGCCGCCGCCGCCGCCGCGCAAGGCCGCGGACGTCAACCCGGGCGCAAAGTTCGCCGCCGGCCCGCGGCCCGCGCCGGCGTCCGGCCCGGCGAAGCCCCCCGCGGCCCGCGGCGGGCGGGCAGGCGGCTGACAGGCGCGGGCGGGGACGGCCCTGGGAGCCCGGGCGCCGCACCTCCCCGGCCGCCGAGCGGCGAATTCCGGGGGGGAGGGGAGGGGGCCGGGACGCTCCCTCCCCGCGCCGCCGAGGCCGGGCGGGGGGCCTCGCCGCCGCCGCCCGCGCGCCGCGCGCACCCCGCGCACCCCGCGCCGCGGCCCGCTCCGCCGCCCCTCCACCCCCATTACCTGGAGGTGCCCGCGACCCGCCGCTAGTTGCGCTCAGGCGGGAAACGCGCTCACCGACACCATCAGCGAAGCGCCCAAAATGGCGGACGTATCAAGCAGGCCTTGAGTTCCCCCCGCCCTCCCTCCGGCCGCCTCGCAGCCAATCGCGGCTCTATCTCCGCCCCCAGACCCGCGCTCATTGGCCTCCCTCTCCCGCCCCCTGCAACCTATTGGATCGCCCAGCGGCCCGGTTGCCCCCACCCCGATTGGCTCACAGGCCCCGTCAGTCAAGCGCGAGGGGAGCATTCTTTTCCCATGGACTTGACGGATCCGGAACCTCTAGGACCCCGGAGTCTGGAAAAGCAAATCAGAAACCGGGAGAAACCTGGCTGGGTCCCCCTACGCCGTAGCAACAGCAGGGCCTCCGTTTGACGGACGCATTGCACCACCAATCCGATAGCCAATACTTTTTAAAACTAAAGGGAGCCAAACCAATCCTGGCCGTGGAGCTGGGAGCTGCAAGGAAACCAATGGGGTAGCTAGACCGGCGGGCGGGCGGGCGGGCGGGTCGGAGGGCCCGGAGGAGACCCGTGATGACGTGAGCCACGATACGTCCCAGCGGCCAAGGCCGATTTGAGCTGGGGAATTAGCTCAAATGGTAGAGCGCTCGCTTAGCATGTGAGAGGTAGCGGGATCGATGCCCGCATTCTCCACAGCTGACTTTTATAGGGGGGCGGGGGTCGTCTGTGCTGGTTCCTTAACCCGGTAAGTGGTGGCTACGGCCGGAGTTGGGGTCAAGGTGAGGAACGGCGTGAGTGTGCGGACTGGGGTCCGCGTGAGGGGGCGATACTCCCCGGCTAGGACCCTACCTATCCTCGCGGGAGGGAAATGCGCGGCCGGTGCTGCTCCTTTTGTGTCCTAGAAGTTTTTACACTGGAGCCTCTTCCGAAATGCTCGCCCAGGGCACCCCCCATCTCTTGCCCGGCCTCCCCGGGAGGGCTGCGCCGGGACACGGAAAAGTAGCCCACCTTGGCGCATCCCAGGCACTTTCCAGTAACCTGGCTGGCCTCTAAATTGATGCGAAGCGCGGTCCCGAGTCCCGAAGAAATAGACCGGAGGGTGGAAGTTGGCCGCAAGGCAGAGAGGCGCAGGCCAGGTGAGGGACGGGTGGAACCCAGCCCGAGTTCGGTAGAACGCAGCAGGGCACACCCGCCAGTGCTGGTGCGCTCGGGGAGGCTTGCGCGGCCGGCTGCTCTCCGGGGGAGCAGCTGGCAGCCGGTGGGCCGCGGTCGGTGAGTACTTGGTCTGTGCCCCGCCTATGTGGGTGCGTGGGGAGCAGAGGGTCCTGGCTCTGACGGTCTGTGGGGGACGATCAGACACCCCCTGGAAGTAACGCAGGCCGCAGAGTGGTGGGGGCCCCTCCTGGGCAGGCGACATTTCGACCCACACACGGGGAAGACAGAGCCGTGGGCACCTGCGTCCAAGTGGCAGGCAGAGAGACGAGAGACGTCAAGGCCGAGCTTTGGAGCGCTGGGGAGGCAGGCGTGGTTGGGTTGTGGCCAGAGAGGGACAGGGCAGGGAGTGGAGATGGCTGCATGGTGCCAGGGAGTGGAGATGGCTGCATGGTGCGGGGCTTTGGGGACAGTGCCACCACGCCCAGGAGAAACCTACAATCCTCAGTGCCCAGAGGATTGCACTTGGCCGCCAGGCCTGGAGTCATGGGGGCTCCGTGCAGGCAGGTTGGTGGTGTCTTACCCTCTTTAGGGCAGCTCACTCCAGGGGACTGGCTTGGTCAGAGATGGCCACTCCAGCTCAAGGAAGGCAGGGCATGGTTACCTTGGAGCTTCCCCAAGCTGCTTCCTGAGAAAAGTGACAGAGCTTGGCCCCTGGGGGTAGGGAAGGCAGGACCAGTGGAGCGGGCCACCTGCTTGCCTTCCAGGTGCTCAGCACCTTTCTGCACCCATATCCCACCCCCATCCTTTGCAGCAGCCCCAGCTGGCCTGAGCTCCCTCCATCTCACCGGCTCAGGCTCTCTGAACCCCTAGGCCAAACAGCAGGGAGAATGAAACCTAAGGGAGCTGGGTCAACCCCAGTGCCTGGGAAGCTGGGCCTCTGGAGCAGACGGCCCCTCCCCAGCTCACCCCTGCAGCAGAGCCTGAGGCCCACTCTAGAAAGACTCGGTGGCTGGTAGTTCCAGACAGTACAGTATTATCATCCCCATTTCACAGATTAGTTCACAGAAACCCAGACAGCATTCAGACAGCAGGTGTGGCTGGCTGATCTAACCTCGCAGACTCTCCAGGTCTTATCTGTAGAGTGCTGATAATACCCACTGACCTGTGCCCGAGCCCTGATGGGTGCTGGGCCTCCGGGGAGGTGGCGCGCAAGGACAGAAGTTATTTGCAGCGATCCTGCGGCTGAGAGCGGCTAGGGGCCTCGCCCAAAGCCGCCCGACAAGTGAGAGACACAGGCGAGACTGAAACCAGCTCCGGAGGTGTGCTGGTGCCGAGGGTTAAGGGAAGGACGAAAACACAGGCGTCCTGGGGTGGGGAGAACGTGGGCCTGGCCGAGAGAACTGAGGAAGGCTGGTGCAGAATGCGCATTTGTCAGAGGATCGGGCGGGGGGGAGGGGGGTGAGAACGGGAGGGACCCATGGAGGCATTGGAGGATAAGCAAAGGAACTTAGGGTTTCTGCTCAGAGAGGGAGGGCCAGGAAAAACCTGAGTAAGACAGGGGCGTGTTCAGGGCTGGCCAAGGTTTGGAAAAGAGAGATTACAGCAGGGGCAGAAAGGCCGCGCTACCGGAGTAGCCCGGGGCCAGGGGGCGGGTCCCAGGAGCTAGACCCAGGAGCAGGGGAGGGGCTGCAGGACGGAGGGGGGAGTGGTGCCTGAGAGGGAGGCTGGGCGAGGGCTGGCACCTGCCCTCCTGGAAGCTTGGGGAGAGCCCAGCCACACACAGAGATCCCTTTACTCATCTCCTCGTCAGAGAACTTGCCAGTACAAGCTTCAGGCTCCTCCATCCCAGACTCTGAGGAGGGTCACAGGGACATGTGCTCTCTAATTAAATGAAATAATGCAGTACCTCGCCCAATATAAGTGGGCCCCAAAAGTCTCCAATTATGATGAGCCAACCTAACTGGAAGGGTTGAAGTCAGAAAAGACTTCCTGGAGGAAGAGGAAGTATCTGAACTCAGCCTATCTCCCTGAGAGCCCCAGAGAGCCATTGACAGGCTTTAAGCAGGAGAGTGACTTCGAACCTTGGCCTTGGCCTCAACATCCTAAAACTTCCAGAGTTCATAGATCTCCACCTTCCCCTTCCCCCCGCCCCCCGTATCCTTTTATGGCTTAATTTTAATGTTTAATATTTCAGTCCAGGGGCACTTGGGTGGCTCAGTCAGTTAAGCATCTGCCTTTGGCTCAGCTCATGATCCCAAGGTCCTGGGATCGAGCCCTGTTTCAGGCTCCCTGCTCAGCGGGAAGCCTGCTTCTCCCTCTTTTGCTGCTCCCCCTGCTTGTGCTCTGTCAAATAAATAAAATCTTTTTTAAAAATAAGATAAAATAGGGCCCCTGGGTGGCGCAGTTGGTTGAGCGACTGCCTTTGGCTCAGGTCATGATCCCGGAGTCCCGGGATCGAGTCCCACATCGAGTCCCACATCGGGCTCCCAGCTCCATGGGGAGTCCGCTTCTCACTCTGACCTTCTCCCTTCTCATACTCTCTCTCACTCTCTCTCTCTTTCCTAATAAATAAATAAATAAAATCTTTAAAAAAAAATAAGATAAAATAAATTTTCAATCCATCTTGACTTAAAAAAATCATATGAATACTTTCAGATCTATTCAATAGTAGAAAGAAAAGTGTAATGAATGCCCACATAGGAATCACCCAGCTATCACCCCCTTAACTTTTGGAGAGAGACACAGAGCTGTCAAATTTTAATTCTATCAAGTAATTATTTTTTTTTGAATGTTAAGTCATGATTTTTTTTCCAAAAAAACACCTTGTACTGTTACCATCATTTCGTAAAAGAAAGGACATTTTAACACATACGTACACCCAGATAAAAAAAGGCTTTAAATTGAATAAGCTCAACTTGGGGAAACCAGCCCCCCATTATTGTTCCTTTTCCTGTTCCGGGGGCTCAGACCTGGTCTGAGGGCTAAAGTGAGGCCGCCCTGGCAGAGGTGGGCAGGTCCTGGGCCAAGTCACCTGTGAGCTGGGGCTGAGGTCCAAAGAGGGGGGCCCAGTGATGTGAAGAGTTAGTCGAGTGATTCTCAAGAAAGAACACTGCAGGAGTCCAATCCCACCCAACTCCCCCAGCCCCCAGGTTTCTCAGGGACAGAACTTTCCACACCTGCCACATCCCTGTTCCCCAGCATCTTGCCTAGCAGTGCATATGACCAAGATCTGAGCACGTGAGTTTTGTTCAACCGCGCAGGGCAGCTGAAGACCCAAAGGGGCTGCTGGGCCCGGGCCGAGGAGAAGGTCCACACCCATTCTGGAAGAGGGTTGGAGGACTGAGCCAAACAAATGACGGGGCCAGTAGGGAGTGAGACCCGGCAGGACTCAAGAGATGGGCAGGATGGGGCGCCTGGGTGGCTCAGTTGTTAAGCGTCTGCCTCTGGCTCAGGTCATGATCCCAAGGTCCTGAGATTGAGCCCCGCATCGGGTTCCCTGCTCATAGGGAGAGCCTGCTTCTCCCTTTCCCACTCCCCTTGCTTGTGTTCTCTCTCTCGCTGTCTCTCAGTCAAATAAATAAGATCTATAAAAAAAAAAGAGAGAGAGAGAGATGGGTGACAGAGACTTGGGGAGTCTTGGGTGTCACGGCAGAGGGGAGGAGGTTTGGAGAGAAGGGGGAAGCCGTCAAGCAGTGCCCAGCTGCTGGTACCACTTCTTGTGTAAAGGAGTGGTCGAACAAATGAGTGGAAAAAGTTGTGGCTTAAGTATTTCCCCCCAAGCCATGGTCCGCTCACCTACAAACTGAGGACGCCATCTACCTAGCTGGGCTGTCGTGAAATTTAAATGAAATAAGCCAGGTTAACTTCACCCCCCCATTGAAGACACAGCTCAGATAGCGCCTCCTCCAGGAAGCCCCCCCCCCCGCCCTCCCATCTGAGGAGGATATTCTCTCTGAGCCCCCTGATATCTCAACACGGTGCTCTGGCCCTC
>CM052815.1:3438846-3476495 GCA_028533885.1 Nasua narica
GGGGGGGGGGTGGGGGGGAGAGGAGGAGGAAAAGGAAAGGGAGGAGGGGGAAGAGGAAAGGGAGGAGGGGCAGGGGGAGGAAGAAGAGGAGGGGGAGGAGAAGGCGGAGGAAGGGGGAGGAGGAGAGGGAGGAGAAAGGGGAGGAGGGATCTCCACTCCCCAGCCTCTGCCTCCACCTGCCCCTTCCGGTAGCTCCTGTGGGGTGAGGGGTCCAGGGCACCCGTGCGGTAGACCACCTCAGGCCCTGACCTGGCCCCTGGACACAGGCCAGCACACCCAGATCCCTCTTCCCAGCATTCTCAAGTGCCCCCCAACCCAGGAAGGTGGGGAGTGCAACCCCAACTGGACAACCTGGGGGGCGAGCAGACCTGCGGGATTCCCTGTAGTGAATCGCAAGAGAGGATCATCCAGCCGAGGGCCCGCGGTGGCAGAGGCCACAACAGCACTTGAGTGATTTCTATCTGATCCTTCGGGGACAGTGGCAGCGGCAGTCGCATTGCCGCCACGTCCTGCAGCTGGATGCAGACACAGGCCAACCTTCGCCCCTGGGCATTGGCCTCCCTGAGCAGTGGGGGCCCAGCCAGGCCGTGGTGGGAATCCCCTGGTGGCATCATTCAAGGCCTCGCCTGCCTGGGCGTGTCCCCACTTCACAAAATAGCCCCAGAGCTACTTCTGGATTCCAGACCCTGCTCCGAACACGGGATTTGCTTGGTTTCTGGACTCGACAGGCAGGCCCGGTTCACTTCACGGGGAGGCAAGCCGGGTGTGGTCTGAGGGCCCAGGAGAGCCCACCAGCACCCTAAACCTCTCTGCCAGGTTTTCTCGCCCAGGCTTCTTCTGTACCAAAGGCTCGTCAGGAGGCCCAGACGGCCCCGGGGACACAGGGCGGTGGCAGGGACCTCATACCTGGAGGGTCTCGCAGTGGTCGGAATGTTTGAGGAGTAGAACATGTCCATGTTGTACAAGGAGGGGTCCGTGGCGGGCGATGGCGGCGGGTTCAGGATCTGAGGAGAGCCAGGCAAGGGTCACGGGCCGCCGGTGGCACCCCCGCCGCCCACCCCCCCAGGGGGTCTGCATGGCGCCTACTTGGCTATGGGCCCCACATTGTGGGGAATCAACAGCTGTCCTCTCAGCCCTGAAGCCTGTCACAGTGGTGCCTGTGGCCCAAATACTGCCTGTAGGCCCAGTGACTCCAGGCCCATACCCAGCAACAGATGTCCCCGCAGGCCCCGAGGTGTCCCTTGGTGCCAGTGGGGACATCATGAGGCTCCTCTGGGATTTCTCCCACTCCCCTTTTGGACTCTGACTTCCCCACCTCTCCCCATGTGGTGCGAAGAGGAATTCCTACAAGACCTTCCTTATTCCCCCCCCTTTTTTTTTAAGAATTTTTTAAATTTATTTGACAGAGAGAGAGAGAGAGATCACAAGTAGGTAGAGAGGCAGGTAGAGAGAGAGGGGGAAGCAGGCTCCCCGCCGAGCAGAGAGCCCGATGCGGGGCTCGATCTCAGGACCCTGAGATCATGACCTGAGCCAAAGGCAGAGGCCTTAACCCACTGAGCCACCCAGGCGCCCCAAGACCTTGCTTATTCCTGAGGCCGAGGCGGCTCCACCTTCCAGCTGGAACCCCAACCCCACTGCCGCCCCGCACAGCCCCTCCACGCAAATCAGAGAAAGGTGCCCCTTTCTCAGGGGATGTATTGCCCCCAAACTGTGATGATGAATACAATGCACCCTCCAGAGCCAGGAAGCCCCTGACCAGCCCCCCAGAGGGACAGAGGGACCTGGGGCCCCCGATGGCCCGCCCCAGTCTGCGTCTTCCCCAGCAGCCCCCACTGACAACACCTGGCCCATCGCACGGCCCTTCCAAGCACACAGGTTTCCGTGGGGTCACAGCCAGACCTGGCTTCTGGGGCTCCCCCAGCTGAACGGGAACGCGGCTGTCACCGCGTGTCCTGAGGGACTAGAGGGCAGAGGAAAGGGCACAGCCTTCCCTGACAGGCAGATGTGTATGGGTCCTAATCCATCGCTTCCCAACAGCGGGGTGCCAGGTGATACGGGGTGAGTAACCTACAAGAAGTGCCCTTTGGGGAGTGACAAGAGCCCCCCCACTCCTTATTCTGGGGAAGGTCCTCTCCAGCCCAAAGAGCCAGCCTAGGGATTCCTCAGGATTTGCCCCCGGAGTTGGGAGGGCACGATACTGAGGCGGAAACAGAAACCCGGCGGGGAAGCCCAGCAGAAAGGGCCTCCTAGAACCGCCCCCGCACCCCACGCCCTTGGGGTCCTGCTTCCTCTTCTGCCCGGGAATCTGACGGGACCCAGCTTCCCCTCCCCTCTACCTCCAAGGGGAGCTGTGGGATTCTGCCCAAATCCCTTCCTCTGCGGGAGGTGTGCTACCTCCCCCAGCGCACTGTCCCGGGGGGCTCTCCCCAAGTTCCACCGGGGCGCGGCCCCCCGGCGACGTGGGCTCAGGAGAGCGCCCCCTTCTGGTCGGGCTGACGTAGCGCGCGGAGAGCGCATTCGTCTGTGAGCATCAGATGGGCTCAAAAGGGCCAGCTTCTACTTCAGTAGCCAAGAGCCGAGCTGGGAGAGCGGCTCTCCTTGCCTTCAGATGCTATCGTGCGGGTTCCAGAAAGTACGTATGACCCTACTCTCTGTGATCCTAGAGAGGTACACCTGTGTCCCTGCACGCTTGTCCAAGCCCACAGAATGCACCACACCAAGAATGAGCCGTCCTATCTGCGGTGTCCTTGCTGTGATTCTGATGTGTCCGCGCGGGTTCGCCCGTTAGTATGTCACTCTGGTGCAGGACGGTGACAACGAGGGAAGCCGTCCACGTGGGGGGCAGGAGGCATGTGGGAAATCTCTGCACCTTCCTCTCACTTTTGCTGTGAAGCTAAAATTGCCCTAAAGTCTTTTTTTTTTTTTTTTTAATCAGAGAGAGAGAGAGCGCACACAAGCAGGGGCACAGCAGTCAGAGGGAGAAACAGACTCCCTGCTGAGCCGGGAGCCCAACATGGGACTTGATCCCAGGACCTTAGGATCATGACCTGAACTGAAGGCAGCTGCCCAACTGGCTGAGCCACCCAGGCATCCCAAAAAAGAGTATTAAAAACAAAAAAAGCACATTTGTAAAACTGGCAAAATCTGAACAGGGCCAAAAAATATCTTATCAGTGCCCTGCTACTTATGTTGTGCTATTGCCCTAGACTGAATATCTGTGCCCCCCCACCCCGAGTCCTATGCTGAATCCTCACCCCCAAAGTGATGGCATCAGGAGGGGGGCCCGGATAACAGACCCCGTTGTGTCCCGTAAGGAGGAGGAGACGGCGTCCGTGAACGAGGAGCCAGGAATGGGGCCCCCACAAGACACCCAATCTGTCAGCGCCTTGATCGTGGACTTTGCAGCCTCCCAAACTGTGAAAAACAGCTCTCTAAGCCCCACCTTTTGTGTGACATCCTTGTCAGAGCGGCCCAGGAGGACCAAGATGCTAGTGATAGGAGAAGCTACCTTTGGGGGACCTGGGTGACGGGTGCATGAGATCTCGCTATATTCGTAACAACCACATGTGGATTGACAATGATATCAAAATACAATGTAAAAGGGGCCACCCACTGGGTGGCTCAGTGGGTTAAAGCCTCTGCCTTCGGCTCGGGTCATGATCTCAGGGTCCCAGGATCAAGCCCCGAATCAGGCTCTCTGTTCAGTAGGGAGCCTGCTTCCTCTTCCCTCTCTGCCTGCCTCTCTGCCTGCTTGTGATCTCTCTCTCTCTCTGTCAAATAAATAAAATCTTTAAAAAAAAATACAATGTAAAAATAGTTACTCTCTCGGCTGGGAAAACAAAGTCCAGCCTCCCATGTACTTGCTAGGTACAGATTACCTGGGAGGACATTCGAAAAACTCACCGAAGGATGTGGCTCTGGGAGGCGGGGGGTTCTTGCTCAGAATAAGAGGGTGATTGGCCCTCTTTCCACCATACATTCTGTTGTACCTTTTGAATTTTGTACCACAAGCCTATTTTACCAACGCGAAAGAATGCAGTTAATTTGGAAACAGCTGGCTTCACACGGGGTTTCTTTCTGGCAAGAAGGGAATGTTCTAGAATGGTGGTGACAGTCGCACATACTTGTGACTATACTAACCAGCGCCGAAGTCTACCCCTTACATGGGTGAGCTGTATGGTATGCAAGTTGTACCTCAACAAAGCCATTTAAAAAAGTAGTTGGGCTGGTAACAGTGTCATCTCTTGCTGCTAATAAGACCTCCCCCAGCTCCCAGCGGAGCTAGGGGGCAGAGAAACCGGGGCACTGAGCCTCCTGGTGTCTGCACAGGGGGCTCAGGGGGTAGTTCTGGGAGAAGCCAGTATTTCTAGCTGGTCACGTAGCGCACGTGAGAGTCGGGATGGCGGCAGCAGAGAGGACCGGAGGGATGGTGGGGAGTATTCTAAACTCCAGGCTTGTGGCTCTTCGCTTCTGCTGCCCCTAGACACAGCCCAGGCCTACAGCCTCCAGGAGACGCAATTCCCAGCGGGCCAAGCCCAGAGAGTGACCCTTGCTGCCCCCTTCCTCCCAGGGCTGATAGTGGGAGACGTGATAAGGAGCGGAGAGCCAGGATGTCAGCCGCCAGGAAGGCAGAAAACCTAGCCCTGGTGGGTGGGGCTTCCCGGAGGCCCCCCAGGGAAAGCTCAGAGGCAGTGTTCAGCTTAGAAGAGCATTCTGTTGCAGGAAGTCGGGTTTTTAAGGATTAAAAGGTACAGAACCATGTAACATCAGACCCTGATGCCTGTCTACACAGATCGAGCTTGTGCATCGAGCTCATCCAGGTAAGGAGTACCCCTCCCTAAAAAGAGAAAACGTCCCAAGAGAAAAACGACAAGATGCGCACAAGGAAGAAGGCAAACGCTCCCGCCCTTCTCTGCGCTGGTAGGACAGCTAACAGTTCTAGAAATCTCGAGGTCACAGGAAATACCCCCTGGCCAGCCACAGATGGTGGAGGACCCCCGGACGGCCAGGCCTGCTCCGGCCTCCACTCACCGGCGGGTACAGGGTGGCCTTGGTGCTGGACGAGCTGCTGGACGAGGCCCCGGTGACGTGGTTCCGGTCATAGAGGGGTACTCCGCCCCGGCCCCCCATCAGGCTCACGGAGCTCATCATCGATTTGCCACATGAGATGCCTGCCCGGGGTAGGGGGACAAGGTGGGTCAGGGGCCAGGCCCCCCCGGAAACAGCACATGCTCCTTGGTTCCTGCTGCTCCCTTACGAGCCAGGCTCCGGGGGGCAGTCCTGTCCCGTCCCTGCCCCCACCGCCCCCCCTGCCCACCCCCCCCACCCCCCCCTGCCCCCCCCTACCCCCCACCCCCCCGCCCCGTGTGAGTCTCAGCCCCTTGCCCCACCTCCGCCCAGGGCCCTCGCCGGCAGCGTCTCACCTGTGAAGGGACCGTGCTGGGAGCTGCCCGGGGCTATGAAATTGAGGGGAACGTGGGGTGTCCCGCTGACGTACTCATGCGGGAAGGGCCCACTGGGCCCCGCATAGCGCTGGCACAGCACGCGCTGGCACACGAAGTAGACCCCGCCCATGACAAATAGGGACAGGATGATGCCAATGACCGGCCCGATGGCGCTGCTGTGGGCCGGGCTGTCGTCAGACGGCGGCTTGGTGATCTCTGCCAGAGAGGGGACACGGAGAGACGGCGGGCGTGACTTGAAGGCACAGGATCTCCTGTGGGTGTGGACCCCCCCATGCCCCCGAGGGGCCAGTGCAGGCCCAGCACCCGTGGGTGGCGGGAGGGGGGAGAGGGAGATGCCGGGGTGCTGGGGCACCAGGCTAACCTCAGTCCCATCGTACCCATCTGCCTGGAGCACCTGCCTCCCTCCTCCTCGCCCACCCCCTTCCTCTCTCATCCACCCTCCCCTCCTGGCTGGCTGAGCTTTCCCTACTTCCCAACACCCCTCAGCGGCGACTCCCCGATGGCAGCCTCGGATTCAGCCCTGCGTCTCTGAGCTCTGGGAGTCACAGCCCCCAATCAGCTGGGCCTAGAGGCCCCTGGAGCCAGGTACTGGGCTGAGTACAGAGCCTCAGGTGTGGGGCAGGTAGGCAGGGCCTGGGGGCTGTGAGCCTGTCTAGCAGGGAACGTCACCCACGTGCAGCGCACTAGGCTGACGACGCACCCGGGCCGGGAGACCTGCCCCACGTGCCTGCCTGGCACAGAGGCCCAACGCGAGGGCAGCGTGAGGGGCACTGTGTGACAGAGCCTGGGCGTGAGGGCTCCGCCAAACCTGCAAAGCCAGAGCTCGCTCAGGGCTGCAAGGAGCCCAGGAGTCCTTCTAGGGGCCCCACCAGTGCGAGGCCAGGTGGGGGGTCTCAGGCTGACTCCGCAGTCAAAGCCTTGGGGGATGCGGAAGGAGCACAGAGGCTCTAAACTCAACTTTGACAAAAGGACACTCGCTTTGCCATCAGGCTGGCCCGAGGATTCTGAGGGCACTCCACAGTGTCCCCTCCTGCCAGCCAAACCACTGGCTCTGGCGACAGCACCAGACTACGGATAAATGTCACCCCCGACACCGGAACCACCGTCACACTGGCACCAGCCCAGCCAAGGGGCGGGGGCTCAGGCCCCAGGGGCACCCATCTCTGTCCTCTAGCCCCAGGTTACTCACTTTCTTGAGCTGGTAGCCGAGGTGCCTCACCTGACTTCACATGAAGGTACAAAAGGGTTCGGGCCCCCTTCCCCTTCCCTGCTCACTAGACCTCTCTCAGCCTCAGCCCAGTTATCTCGACAGTAAATGGATGGCCCACGTCCCCAAACACATGCACACATTCCCATTTCCTGTCTGGGGCCCCAGCTCCCTTCCTGCCTGAATCGGAGACAGACTTTCGAGAATCACCACCTCCAGGAAGCCTTCCCTGACTGCCCTGGCCTCACATCCTGGGGCCCCCGTCTCTGCACTCAAGAAGCACGGAGCACATGTGTATGTGGACATGCACCTCCTCAGCCAGAGAACAGGCTGCTGGGAAAGGGCCACCCTGACCCCATCAGAGCAGTCTCGCTGCCCGACAGATGCCACTGCGTGAGGTCCTAGCGGGCAGAGGCACATCCCCTCCGGCACAGTCAGCTGCAGCCCCCCGTACCTCCTCCACAGGAGGCCTGTCTCTGTCATAGCCAGAAACACCCCAAGACCCCACCACCCCGCCCCAGCTCAGCCTCACTGCCTGTCCTTCCCAGAAGTCTTTCCTGTCAGCCTCCGGCCCTAGCCCTGCCTCCAAGGCCAAGTACTCCCAACCTTCTAGCCTCTTGATTCAGCCCCCAGCCTATTTCCTCCCTCTAGACCCCACACTCGCGCAGGGCGACCCCTCCGCAGGAAGCTGGCTCACCGCACATGAGCTCATCGGAGCCGTCGATGCAGTCGGGGAAGGAATCGCACTGCTGCTTGATGAGGACGCACTGGCCGCTGGCGCAGCGGAACTGGTTGGGCAGGCAGACGGCTGCAAGGAGGAGTCACGCGTTCAGAGAGGACTCGGGCTGTGATGCGGCCGGTGTGCTAAGTGGAGAGCCACCAACCAGTGCCCCCGCCACGAAGACCCAGCAAGAAGGTCTGGGTTCCAAATACAGAGCCGACAAATGGGACCCTTTCTGGGATGGGGTCAGGGAGTGGTCACAGCAAACCCGGTCCCCACCCTCCCCGCGATGACACCCCCCCCATTCCAAGGCGTGTGCGATGCTGGGGTTGGACTGGCAGGAAAGAGACCTCAGTGACCCCCGGGAAGTATTTATCAGGCTCCCACCACGGGTCAGGCCCAGGCAGGGGCAGGCCCAACACAGCCTCTGCCCCAGGGCACCCCTGAGCTATGGGGAGGCGAGGGCCAACAAGAAGAATGGCCTAGAATGGGTGGGGCAGGGGACGGGTGCTTTCTCAGCTGAGCTCAAGGGCGGAGGGGCAGGAGGTGGAGCAGAGCTCAACCAGGAAAGCAAAGGCAGCTCACAGCCCGTTGGACCAGGAGGAAGACTGGGTAGGGCCTTCGGTCCCTATCTCCCTCCGTGCTCCAGAATGCGGACCTGGAAGGGGCTACCGGGGGGCCCAGCCATCACCCATCCCCAGAGCATGCTGTTTAAGCTCCCCACCTGCCCTGCCGCAAGGGCCCCCTGGGGAACCAGAGATGAGGGGACCCTGTTCTTACAGGGGGTGGGACGATCTTTTGGCATCAAAGCCAGGGAGGAGGCTTCCGAAAGAGAAGAGAAAGCCCAGAGCCTGAATGAGGCCTGCTGTCAGCGCTGCGAGCGGGATGGACATTTACAGGGGAAGGGACGGGGGCAGGGTTCCCAGTCCGGGCTCCTGCCATCCTCCCAGACTGTCGCCAAAACACCAGCGCTAGGGCCAGGGGGTTCCACGGAATCAGCAAGCTCTCCTGTAAAGCACCGGGTAATAGGTATCCAAGCTTTGAGGGCCACAGGTCTCTGCTGTGAGGACTGAACTCTGCTGTTTCAGGGCACGATCAGTACATACATGTACATGCACATGTATGTACGCCTCTGTAAGCAGACCATATGTAAAAAAGGAGCTTAGCTGGGTTCCGACAAAACTTCACCAACACTGGTGGCGGCGGAGATCTGGCGCTCGGGCTGCAGTCTGCCAGTCCCCCATCTACCCCCGCCCTCAAATTCTCAAAGCGTCCCTGAGAGGGAAGGACCTCAGGACCACAGGTTTCTACAGAAACAGCTGAGGAAGCAGCCCCGCCCCCAGGCCCTCGTCTCCCACAAGGGGGCTGCTCATCACGCAGCGGGACAGCAGACGGTGACCAACGAGCATGTGAGTTATCTAAGAACAGCACCCGGCGGCTGTGGGGGAGACAGAGCAGCCCCCGACCTCAATCACCGGGCCACAGTGCTGACGGTATGCCGAGCGCGGCGTAAGAGGAAACCTCAGAGGGGGCACAGAGATATGGAAGATCCTGCTAGTCACCGTGGACGGGGGTGACGCAGGAAATCTTATTGTCGCTTTTGGCTCAGGGGGGTGCTAAAACCACCCAGGCGCCAGCATTACCCCACAGACCGCTCCGCGGAGGCCAGCAGTGCCAGCGGGGTTCGGGATTAATCTGAGCACGCACCACGGAAAGCCAGCTGACTCCCGGATGTGCCTCGGGTTTTGGTGAAACTCTTGACCCAGTGAGGGAAGGCAAGAGGCTCTTCCAGTCGGCCTTCCAGCCAAATCGCCTGGCAGGACTGGACGGGGTGGATGGCAAGGTTTTCCTCACTGGGCCTAAAAGGAACCTTTTCCTCTCCTAAACCGAGGCGGCTCTGGCAATTTCACCCTGGCAGAGGTTCTACGGCGAACCTGCTCTGCTGTGGCCAGACTGAGCCCAAGCTCCAGGGGGGCAGGGCCCGTGGCTGGCCTCTCGGGGAGGCGGGCAGCCAGCATAGAGCAGGTCCCGGGTCAGGTAGAGGTGAGGGAGGGACCAGGGTCTAGCAGGGGCGGGGGCGGGGCCCGAGAGGGGGCGGGGCCGGAGGCAGGGTCAGGCGGGATGGGGCGGGGCCAGCGGGGGCGGGGCCAGCGGGGGGCGGGGCCGGCCTCACCGTCGCAGTCAGCCTCGTCCGAGCGGTCCTGGCAGTCGGCCTCGCCGTCGCAGCGCAGGCGCAGGTCCACGCATTGGCCCCGCGCACAGGGGAACTGGGCGGCCGAGCACACCGGGCAGCCCTCCTCGTCGCTCTGGTCGTCACACTCGGGGAAGCCGTCGCAGCGCCAGGCCCCGGGGATGCAGTCGATCTCCCCAGTGGCACAGGCGAACTGGTCGGGGGAGCAGGTGGGAGGCTCTGCGGAGAACGCGAACACCATCACCCACCACCCTGCCGGGCCAGGCGCTGCTGGGCTTCGCCTTGGAAGCTCCATCACGGTGCTGTACCCACAAGGTCTCCAGGGCAGTGTGACCTGTCGCTGTCCTGCCTCTAGCCCCAGTGTAGGATGAAGGAGGGGTTAGGGTTACGTTGGCTGAAAGGAGACAGGAATCTCCTTTGTTGCTTTTTGTCAGCGTGGGGAAAGGCTGCTGAATGGAAACCTGAGCTTTAAGCAGCAGGTGGACACCCCATTGAGTAGACAAGGCTCTTAGCTAGAAACTGGACCCTGACCGCTGAGAAGCCAGGGCAGACCCACCTTCCTGGGGGTCTCCGTCTCCTCACACGCACCTCAGGCACTGGGTCAGGTCTCTGGGCATGCCCCCCGGAGCCCCACCTGGGGCCCTACCTTTCCCTGCCTGGGGTCCCCGGCTGGGCTGGTCTCGCGTAGAGGCTGTATGCATGCCCCACCTGGCCACGCCCGAGCGTCCATGGCGTGCACACGCACACACAACGCACACAGCGCCCCGGAGATGGGGGGTCAGAGAGCAGGTGCTTAGGACCTGCACCTGTTACGGGTCTGGGGCCGCTGGAGCAGTGGGGCTGGGACTCTGGGGGCGGTCAGCACACCCACCGAAACGGGGGTGCTGGGGAACAGGCTAAGGAGAGGCAGGAGAGTGAGGATGCCAGGTGGAGGAGGAAGGCTCCCGGGGGAGGGAGTCACCCGAAGGTGGGGGACTGGGTGAGACAGGAGACCTGGGGCCACCTCCTCCCCGGTGACCACGGCAAGTCACTCCACTCCTCCCGTCCACCTTCCCAGCGCAGGCCAGGTGCCGGCCAGGACTCAGTTGGGGAGCAGGGTGGGACCGGGTGGGAGGAGAACAGGTCTGGGGTTGAGCCTCGGCGCCCCTCAGCAACTCTGCCCAACCAGACGAACGCCCCAACCTCCCAGAGCCTCCCTTCCCTCTTCCCTAAAACAGAAGCAGTCACACTAGGTCCTCCTCACGGGATGGCAAGGCGAGTGTGTGGCTGCGTCTGGCTCGGGAAGGGCTCAACCGGCTTTGGTGGTGGCGCCCCTGAGAAAGCAGAAGCACGTGGTTCCCCTTCCGCTGTCTGGCTCCCGCCACCTTGGGAGGCACAAGGGCCCTCGTCACCCCCAAGAACCGCTCCGAGCGCTTATCCTTGTGTGCTCTCCCAGAGAAGCAGCCAGCCATCCACAAGTCTGCAGGGCTGAACCAGGGGGTGAAAGAGGGGCCGAGGGGGCACCTCGTTCAGGTGGAGGCCCAGAGCTGGGCTCCAAGGGAGAGCTGAGCGCTCTGGGCAGTCCCCTCTTTGCCAGAGCAGCCTGGACATCTGCGGGGGTCAGAGCCACTCAGGTCACAAAAGTACATGAGCCCTGGGGCTGGAACTTAGAAAAAAGCCGCAAAGAAGCTCAGGAGGGTCAAGGTGGCCCCCATCAAGGGCAGCCACAAAAGTCCCCTCTGCTCTAGGCAAAGCTCTCTGGGGTTCACAGTGTAAGGCAGGGCAAGAGAAGTTTCCAGAAGGACAGACCCTGTGGTCCTACCCCCGGAGCTCCAGGGGCAAGGCGAGCTGAGAACGGGCATCTGCTGTGTGTACGACACAGTGTGGGAGCCATAAGGGGCGAGGATAAACAGAAAACGGACAGAATTAAAATTAGCCTCTGAGTGAGCTCACAGAGAAGAGGAGAGGAGAGGATCCAATGTCTTCTGGAGGCCACTGGGGGCAGCTGAGAGGAAGAGCTAGGATTTGGGCTTCATGGCAGGAAGGATAAAAATTGTCGCTTTTTATTAGGACTGTCCAGGGTCCCACCACTAACAGCAGCTGGGATTCCTGTGGGCCACATGCCAGGGACCATGCAAAGGGCTCGCCATGTTACACCGGCGCAACCCCGAGGCAGGTGCTCTCGGCCTCTCTGTTCCACAGAAGAGAAAGTGGAGGCTCAGAGAGGGCAAGTGACCAGCCCAGGACTGCTCAGCTGGTGAGTGGCAGAGCTGGGGTCTGAGCCAGGTCTGCCTGACCCCAAGGCTTACATTCTTGACCACTCCCCACTCAGCTTTAGGGGAAGGAGAGGGTCTAGGGGGGAAGGAGGGAGAACAGACAAAATGACAAAGAGAAACAGGCCAGCAGAGCTCAAGGCGGCCTGACCACCAGCCGTCCACTGGATCTAACTGCTGTCTGCAGAATACTTCCCCCAACTCGAGCAGGGGACTCGTCCTTCTCAAGTGGACACACGAGAGAGACCACATGCTGGGTCGTCATATACACCTGAACAAAGCTAGACGGATAGAATTCAGACAAAACGTCTTCTCCGACCACAGCGGAATTACACTAGAAATCAGGGGCTCCTGGGGGGCTCAGTTGCTTAAGCATCCAAATCATGCTTTTGGCTCAGGTCATGATCTCAGGGTCCTGGGGTCCAGCCCTGCGTCAGGGAGTCTGCTTGAGAGTCTCTCTCTCCCCCTCTTCCTCCCCCCACTCGCACCCTCTCTCTCTCAAATAACAATAAACAGATCTTTAAATTAGAAACCGGTCACAGAGAGATAGCTAGGAAATCCCCAATTATTTTGATATTAAAACAACACACTTCTAAATAACTCAGGAGCCAAAGAGATGGTCTTAGGAGAACTTCCAAAACAATTTAAACTAAGGGAAGAAAATAAGAACTTATCAAAATTCGTAGGACGCAGCGAAAGCAGTACCGCGAGGGAAATTCGCAGCCCTGAATGCAGACGCTGGAAGCCAAGGGCGAAGGAAGAGACAGTTGGCCCTGGAGGCTGGATGCCGCGGTGACTGATTTTAAAAGGCTGTGGGGCAGGGACCTGGCAGGCGGGGAACCCAGTGTCCCTGGAGGAAGTGCTGAGGCCACACCTACCCCCACAGGTCAGCAGGTTCTGCAGGAGCACGAGGTGCACTGGGCATGAGCACCTGGGGGTCCCGTCGCCCTTGGCGATGCAGATGTGGGAGCAGCCGCCGTTGTCCCGGGCACACGGGTGGGCCGCTGTGGAGACACAAAGAGGGAGGGGGTCAGGCTCTGCCTCGTGCCTCAGGACTGCAGCCTGGAGGGTGCTAGAAACCAGGGCCCGGCCAGAACTCACAAGAATGGGTGCTCCCATGGGCCAGGGCCCTACACATTGTCGTCCCACTTAGTTCCCAGGGCAGCCTACTGAGGCCACTTCCTCTGCCGCGCATCTTACAGATGGGGAAGTAGGGGCCAAAAGCCCTCACGTCCTACCCTGGCCTGTCTACACTCGCTCCCGGCACACCTACAACCACCGGTCTACATTGCCTATCTCTCACGGTGGAGCAGATCAGGGGGTGGCCCCCACACACCCACGTCCTAATGCCTAGAATCTGTGAATGGAACTTTATTGGGGAAAAGGGTCTCACAGATGTGATCAAGTTAAGGATCCGAGGAGGAGATCATCTGGATTTTAGGGTGGGCCCTAAATCCAATGACAGGTGTCCCTGTAAGGGGAGGTGGAGACACCAACACAGAGGCGAAGTCTGTGCGATGAGAGAGGCAGAGACTGGAGCCCCAGGAATGCAAGAAGCCACACCACCACAGACCAGAAGGGGCACAGAGCCATCCACACCCACAGCCCCCAGAAGGGGTGCAGGCCCCACTGCCTCCCTTGACCCCGGACGTCTGGCCTCCAGGCTGTAGGAGAACACACTGCCGTTGCGTCGGGTCACACGGGGGCGGTTTGTGACGGCAGCCCAGGAAGCTGACCCACGTGGGGATAAAGGGCAGGACAGCGGATCCCCAGAGAACTCGTAGGTTTCAGTTCAATGAACCAACTTAACCAACACCTAACCAACAGGAAGAGGCCTGGGACGGTGGCTCCCCTCCCTCAGGGAAGAGGAAGTGAGAGAAAGCACGACCCCCAGCCCCACAGAAAAACCAGTGCCCTACCTCAGCCTCGGGGATTAAGTGCGTAAAGGGACAGAAGTCACAGTTTAGAGCGGGGGTCGGCAAGCTTTTTCTATAAACAAGAAAGTAAATCGTTTTGGCTTGACGGGCCACACCATCTGTCACAAGTCTGCCAGGTGTCACTCGAAGGTGGCTATGCGTGGCACAGAAACCAACGGGCATGGCTGTGCGCCAATGAAACTTTATTGACAAAATCAGGTGATACCCGATGGGGCCACAGCGCCACCGGTGGCTTAGAGCTGAGCTCTAGAATCTCGTGAGTAAGCAGGTTGGGTGCCCCACGTCCCAAATCGACATGGGAAAGCTCACTCAAGGATCTCCCACCCTCCCCTAAAACCAGCAGTCTCTCTGTGTCACCCTAGACGTTGCGCCTTCGCCCTCACAGGACGCCCCAGTCTCCAGCCTCGGCCCTGTTTGTTAGACATTCCCTGGCGCTCCCATCCCCTCGGGTCCAAGGTGCTGCCGGGCGCTCTCAAGGCTGGGACATCCAGGTATCCGTGGCTTCGCTGAGAATGGTGTCAGGGGCCCCAGAAACTCGGGCACTCAGACCCCTACCCATCAGGCGCCTGAGCGATCCGGAAGCCGCTTACCCGCGACTTCGCTTATCCCGGACCCGGCCGAGAACCCACCAGGCCGGAAAGCAGCCGCCCAGCAGTCGCCACAGAAGCCACCGATTCAGTATCAGAGGCGACGCCCCCAGCTCAAGAGAGAAGCTTATCCACTGAGAACACACACACACACACGCATGCACACACGCACGCTCCTACATCCACCTCTAGCCACACAAGGAGGGGGCGGAGGAACAAGAGGTCCCCAGGGTCGGGGTCCCTCCCGCCCCCAACCTTTGGGCATCTCTCAGGCCGCTGTGGGTAGAACCCTAAATCCCACTATCCAGCCTGCTCCCCTGCACGGCGGCGGTGACGAGCATCGTGCCCGCGGTCTGGTCACCGTACACTGCTAAGGGGCTTTGCAGATGGCAGTAGGCTACCGATCAGCTGAGCTGGAGTTCATCAAAGGGGGTACTAAGGTAAAGGTGGGTGAATGTCATCACGGGACCCTCAAAAAGCAGAGCAGGTTGCCCAGCTGGTAGTAGAGGAGGGGGTTGGACTCGGATAGGTCACCGAGACAGAGGGCCGACAGCCCCTCCCGCAGCCCCTCACCCGGCCAGCCTCCTACTTGCTCTGAGGGCTCGGATCAGGGCTCTGCACCAATGTCCCCCAACCCCCTGGGCCGGCGGGCACCTGCCCACAACACCCGCCCCGCGCCCCCCAACACGTACAGAACTCCTCTAGGCTGACATCCTCCACGGCGTGGATGCCGGTCAGGTGGGCGACGCGGCCCTGGACCCGTGTCCGCTTGTCGCCGGTGGTCTTCTCCACGCGCTCGATCATCTGCTGCTGCCGGTCGATCCAGTAGAGGTGTCTTCCCAGCACGGTCAGGCCCACGGGCTGCACGATGTTGGCGTCCTCCAGGGTCAAGCGGTTGGCCCCTGCAAGTGGGACAAGGGCCCCCCAAGGGTTCAGTGGACCCCCAGCGCTCAGTCCAGGCTCAGTTCAGAACAGAGGACTGCCAGGGACCCCTGGGGGATTCCGTGCTCTGTCCCGGGGACCAGCGGCTTCCCTGCCCCCACCTAGGCTGCCCCCACCCCACGCACAGGAAGATAAGCCCCTCCAGGCGGCTACAAGGGCGGGTGCTGGAGGCACGGGGGTCCGACTCCGGGCCCCGCCCGCGCTGTGGGATCCTGGGCAGGTCACCCACCCCCTCCGAGGCTCCTCCTCTGCCTGAGTGCATGGGGATAGTTCAGGACCTACATCTGGAACGCTCGGCGGGGACCAGTTGTGGCGGACCCGAAGCCCCGCCACCCGAAATAGAGCCCTGACAACCGGGGCGGCTGGCACCGCCATGACGGATGACGAGGGAGGCGGGCAGGCTGCCCGGGGAAGTCGGACCTGGGGGTTGCTGAGGGACCCAAGCCCCGGGGCGGCGCCCCGGGCACATACCTGACAGGTCACAGCTCTCGATGCGCTTCAAGTCCGCGTCCACCCAGAAGAGCTTTCCCAGCCTGTTGTCCACCACGAGGGCCACGGGCCGGATGAGGCCCGTGGTGAAGAGGACCTCACGCTCGGTGCCGTCCAAGGCCGCTCGCTCAATCTTGGCCGCGCGCTCCTGCATGTTGGTGAAGTACAGGTACCTGCGGAAGGGGGGATGGTGAGGGACGGGGGTCGCGGCCCGCCACCTCTGTGGCCAGGATCGAGCACACAAAGCACCGCATGGAGCAGCCCCGGACCCAGCAGGGCTGGCCCCCAAGGCTGTGTGGGGTTGAATGGTGTCCCTCCAAAAATTCGTATCTACCCAGAGCTCAGAATGCGACCGTAACTGGAAACTGAGTCTGTGTAGATGCCATTAAGAATCAAGGGGAGGCCGTCTGGTCAACATCCAGAGCCCCCCACAGAAGCTGGAAGAGAGACAAGGGAGGGTCCCCGCAGAGCCTCCCAAGGAGGCACAGCCCCGCTGACACTGAACTTGAGACCAACATCTGTTCCTTTAACCCCCGCTGGTAGTCATTTGCTGTGACAGCCTCAAGGACTAGCACGCGCTCTGGCTTAAAGTCCCTGCCTCCGTGGAGGCCAGCCTCAAGGGAGACCCATTAGGTTGCCAGAGAGCCCCCCAAAATAACGAGGCTTGCGCTCCCTGAGCCCTCGTGTGCCGCAGAGGCTGACAGCACCACCACCCTCAGATTCCCAGATGAAGACACCGAGTCCCTGAGCTGACGTCACCTACCCGGGGTCGCAAGGGCAGTATGTGATGGGGTCAGGTTTTGACCTTGGATCTGCCTGGCCCAGGATCTGTGTTCACACCGGCCGTCCCCAGGCCTGAGCCCCATCGAGCGGTGCCTCCAAAAGTCTGAGCACTGCCTGGTGGCAGCCCAGTAGGTACCTGAAGGTGGCTGCCGTGTGCCCGCCGACCCCCAAACCTTCGCATGCCTAGTTTTATTCCTGAGCTTTATGTCAGGTGGCTTTCAGTCTCCCCCTCACCCTGGTTATTCCCTTTGGGACCCTTTGGGTCTGTCTACCTCTTCATGGAAGGAAGAAGCTCCCAGGAGTTGAGGTAGTGAGCTCCCCGTAATGGAACATATGCAAGCAAATAACCAGCCATCAGCTGGGATGCTCTGGAAGGGATTTTCGTTTTGGGTTCAAATATGATGGGGACGGTATAAAACCCAAGAACCAAAACTTCTATCCTTCCCGCATCTCCCCGCTGGGATGCAGAACCCCACACCGCGGTGCCCGCCCGCCCCTCAGCTTCGCACCCCCGCTCTGCGTTGACGACGAGGGCCCGCGGCTTGTCGCGGTCCCCACGGAGCACCACACCCATGGCGTCTCCGTTCAGCCGGTGGACATTGATGGTGTTGGTGGCCTCGCACGTCCAGAACAGCATCCGGCTGTAGATGTCAATGCTGAGGTCGTGAGGCTGCCTGTCCGGGGTCGGGCTCGGGCTTGGGGCCGTCAAGACGAAGGGCTGTAACAAGGAAGAGACGGGCCTTGGCTACGGACATCGCCGGAGGGCAGAGGTCTCGGTGCCTGCGTCCAGGCTATCAGGCGGGACTCCAGCCCGGTCTGAGGCCCTTCCTGTCGGGTCAGCGTGCACCGCACGCCCGCCCGAGAGGGTAACTGAGCAAGCGGCAACTCCTAGCCCGGCTCTCAGCCAGAAGCTCGGGTCTCCAGCCCACCCATCCGCAAATTCGCAGCAGGCTGTCAGGTCCCATGCCCTCGGGGTCCTGTTCCTGCCCCGCAAAAGGGCCGCCTGGTGGCTTCACAGTGAGTCGGGGCTCACAGCCGCCTCCTGGAGACGTCTGCTCCCTCCTTGCTTAATGTCTTGGACTCGTGCTTTTGGAAGCAGACTTTCCAACCTTGTTATTTTTAAAATTTAGGGTGCCAAGACAATAGGTGTATAGAAGTTCACGCCTCGCAGCCGTCTTCCCCGAGGAAGAGGCCAGGGGTGCGGGCCCGGGTGAGGGCAGATGGGTGCCGCACAGCGCCTATCTGGGGCGAGGGGCCAGATGCCTCTCTCGGCGGCGGGGTTTCTGTCTACACCCTGCATCTCTGCCCTGGGAGGCTCTCTGCAGAACTCTGCCTGACTCTCTGCCACATGGAGCATTTCAGGATCGAGCACTGGCTTTTGGAGCTACCGGCAGAGAACGCCTTGTTCCACAAAATGCTACAGGAGGAGGGGAGAGCCCAGCGTCACCGTCGTCTCCCTTCCCAGCCAGAAGCCTGACTCCCTGGGGGATCTGGGCCCCTGGGGTTACCCCGAGAGACCGTGTTCAGGTTCTCAGGTGATACGACCTGGTGCAAAGTGGGCTTCCCAGAGCTACTACCAATGGTTAGGATGGAAAGGCACTTCCCCGGAGAAGGGCATCATTAGCACGATGCTCGGCTCAGAGGGCACTATAAACTTTGCCCATCTCCCGTTAGCAGTCAAAACGAAGTCTCCTGGTGCAAGAAGGGGCTTGCGGCCAAAAGGAAGCCCCTTCACCAGGCCCAGCGTCTCAGACCCAGCAAAAAGGAACACACACAGCAGCCCCTGGGCCAGTCCCGCTGGGCAGCTAGAAGTGTGTGACTCACGTCTGCACACAAAGCACCACTTTAAAGGGCCGTGTGTCTCCGTAGGTACCAACATCCGAATCCCCAAGAGTTGGGGGCTCTGGGAGCCAAGCCTCAGCTCCAACTGGGCACATTCCTTTCCCCAAACCCATAGACTCTGGCCAAAGACCGGAGCCCAGAGCACTTGCCGGACTGGGAGAGAAGCAAGATTCCAGCTGGCCCTAGTAGGACTCGGGGTCTGCGAGGGCCGGGCACAAAACCAGAGTTCGGGGCACCGGTTATCGGCACAACCCGCTGCGAAATGCCCAGGACACCCACACCTATCCTCAGGCCGATGGCTGGTACAACCAGCCAGTTAGTAATAAACCCAAACTCCAACTTCGATGTCAGTAACGATACTGACGCAAATGCAAAATTCCTTAATAGAATCGTACTGGACACAACCAACAACCTCCCCCGCCCCCAGTCCCGGCAGCAGCTAGCCCCGTGGGAATGTCCCCAGCAGGGTGGTCATGACAACCCGAAGACCCTGTCGGTGGATGGACCGAGAAGCCAACTTCGGTCGTCCACAACGTGGGGTACTTTCCGCCTTAAGAGGAAGGATGTTCCGACACCCGCTATGATAGGGACGAAGCTTGAGGACATTACACCGAGTGGAAGAGACCAGACACAAAGAGACGAATGCTGCAGGATCCCGCTTACGTGACGTCCTTAGAAAAATCAAATTCACAGAGACAGAAAGTGGGAGGGAGGTTGCCAAGGGCTGGCGGAGGGGTGGGGGAGCGAGTGTTTAGTGGAGACAGACTTTTAGTCTGGGAAGGTGACAGAGTTCTGGAGACAGTCGGTGGTAACAGTGGCATGACAATGGGAGTGTCCTTGGTAACGCTGGGCTGCGTACTTGAAAATGGTTACAATGGTAAATTTGATATCATGTATATTTTTTAAAGATTTTTAAAATTTTTAAAAAATTTTAAATTTTTTAATTTTTTTAAAGATTTTCTTTTATTTATTTGGCAGAGAGGGAGAGAGATCACAAGTAGGCAGAGAGGCGGGCAGAGAGAGAGGAGGAAGCAGGTTCCCCGCTGAGCAGAGAGCCCGATGCGGGGCTCGATCCCAGGACCCTGGGATCATGACCTGAGTCGAAGGCAGAGGCTTTAACCCACTGAGCCACCCAGGTGCCCCAAGATTTTTTTATTTTATTTTATTCGTTTGCCAGAGAGAGAAGAGGGTGCTCGCACACAAGCAGGGGGAGCAGCGGGCTCCCTGCTGAGCAGGAAGCCCATTGTGGGACTCAATCCCAGGACTCTGGGATCATGACCTGAGCCGGAGGCAAACACTCAACCTACTGAGCCACCCAGGGGCCCCAATGTTATGTATATTTAGTATAATAAAAAAAGTTTACTAGAAAAACAGTTTAGTCAAGTAGATAATAATTTAAAACATCATCCTTGCGCAGTGGGGGTGCACCTGGGTGGCTCAGTCCATTAAGTGTCTGCCTTTGGCTCAGGTCATGATCTCAGGGTCCTGGGATCGAGCCCCGAGCCCCGTGTCCTGTTGGGCTCGGTGCTCAGTGGGGAGCCTGCTTCTCCCTCTCCCACTGCCCCTCCCCCTGCTTGTGCTCTCTCACACTCTCTCTCAAATAAATAAAAACCTTTAAAAATAAGTAAATAAATAAAACATCATCCTTGGGGGCAAAGGGTGCTCCCGATAAAGAATCAAAGCCGCCAGAGGGTGGAGCTTAGCAAGACTCGCAGGGAGGGAAACAAATGTGTCCCAGATGAAGCAGAAACCCAGAAGGTGTCCCTAAAGGACTTTCCTTCAAAGTCTCTCCCTGCCTTTGCCAGACACCAGGCAAGAACTCCTCCCGACGAGACTTTAAGGCAATTTGCACCTAGTACCTTCCCCAGCAGGGAAGCCACAGGCCAGCAATTCACACTTCTCATCCTCCAAAGGACTCCACGGGACTGTCACCTGCACGGGAAGGGATGAAAAGAACGCATTCCCGCCATTCGGCCAGGCTCTGCCGACCCGCAGAGATGACACCACGGCTGCCCGGGCTCAGCTGGGACTTTGATCACCAACCCAGGACCAGAGGGGACGGCTGGTCAGCGCTGTGCATCCACGGAGCACACGGTCAGGCGCGAGGCCCAGCCATGATGCACAGCGCTGGGACACAGGTCAGGGTGGAGAACAGCCGAGGGGGCTTCGCAGACACAGATGTGTTCTGGAAGTCTCCACTGGCAGCCTTTCTCTGTGTCACCTTGTAAGAGTGCCAAGATCTCACCACGAGGACATGAGGTCCGCCGCTGACCGCGCCACAGAGAAAGGGAGCACTGGGTTCAGCGGCTTCTGCAAAAGGAGTCTTGGCAAACTGGCAGGATAAGCCAGGCATGTCGGTGAGTGCCACACTAACGGGACGCCGGCCACCGCGGCCGGGCATGTGGAGATCCCAAGTGCGCCCCGAGGCCACCATGAGACTGTCCTTCACGGAGCAGGGCGCCGACACCTAACACGAGAGCCGTTCGTTCTACGACAATAAGCATTTTGGAAACGCGCACTTGCTCGGGTGCAGCGACTCACTGGGGCCCGTCTGAGCCTAACATGGAGTTTGCATTTGCCAAAGCCCAATTTCGCCCATGAGAAATGCTGGGTGACCGCGAGGACGGCCCGCAGCCCCGAGCGAGCTGCGTGGGAACGCGTGAGCACACGCTGGCAGCGCCCTCCGCCTCCCGTGGCCGAGAGCCACGGCCCCATCTCAGACGGGCTGCCTCCCGTGGGTTCATGCAAACCCTCGGGCCCCAGGTCCTCAGCCAACTTCAGGTCGTTTCAAGGTCATTTGGAGTTGCGTCTTGAATCATTTAACGTATGCAAAAAGGTGTACCTGTATTTATGAGGTCCCTATCTTCACGCGTCCCCGGCAAGAGCCTGGCATGCCCTGTGCCTCGCCCTTCTCCCAGAGCCCTGGGGTTTTGCTGCGTGATTCTGTGCGGTGTCGTGAGGCTTGGGATCATATGTGCTGCATTACAGCGGAACTGACTCTACGAGTCCTATGAACTAAGAATAAACCCAGAATAATCGATACCAACTAGCCTTGCACAAAATCCCTGTGGAAAGAAAAATCCTATTTCTACATATAATCACGATCAAAGGGTTTCACAAGGCTCAGGATTATGCCCTGCGATGACATAATTAGAGCTCAGATGGTTGTTGACGCGAGCCGTGCTCTCTTGGCGCCCCTCTGCTAAGCAAAAGGGGGTGGCAGCCCGGAAACAGCCCCGGGGAGCTCCTCGCGGAAGTGACCCCCGTGTCCCCCCAACAGGTACACTTGCCTGGGTCCCGTCGTCCTTGGCTCGCTTGATGTTCTGGCGTCCATCCACCCAGTAGATGAACTTGTCCAGTGGGTCATAGTCGATGGCCTTGACGTTCCTCAGCCCGTGCAGCGGCAGGATGAGGTCAGGGCTGTGCTGGTCGTCGGGGATCATGCGGCTGATGGCACATTTCTGGCTGAACAGCAAGAAGGTGGTGGGCGCTAGAATGGGGCGAACAGACGAGGGGGCTGCGCGTCAGCATCTGGAGCCGAAGATGGGGTCGTCGGGGAGGGACGGCTTTCTCCTAAGAGGCAGATTTGCATATGTAACCTACTAGAAGCCGCAGGGAGAGCACTGGAAGGACATAAAGCGACTTCCTGGAGGTGGACTATGGCGAATTCTATTTTCCGTGTTATGTGTGTCTCTGCTGTTTCAATATTTCCTAAGTCCATGAACTATTTTGAAATAGACAGCGTTTTTAAATTATCAAGACTAAGACCGAAGGAGGATAATGGTAGTAAATATCAAACTCCCTCCATAAACGTACTTAATGCTTGGATAGCCGGCTCATTTCCCCTATGCCTGTATGGGCTCGTGTGAAACCACACGCAGGGAACTTGACACGGGAGGGGACACTTTATGGGGGTGTCAGTGAGCCAAACAGCCTAGGTGCAGAACGGCACTGCCGAAACGTGTAGGAGGCCAACGGTTCGAGCCACTGTCTGAGAATTACAGCTGGGTGATTTGGAACTAAATCATGGCCCCAGGTCTACCGGTCCCAAGAGCAGAGACTCAAGTTATAGGCGTTCCCACTGGTGGGTTACCTACACCTCTGCTTGACCCTTCAAGGCGATGGCCCCCAGGGGACGAGGACCGCAGGACCAAAGGGAGTGCCAGTGTAGTGAGGCCCCGGCTGGGCAGAAGACCTGTTGTCTCATCGAGACCCGAATGCATGGGCCAAGCTCCCAGCCGAGACAGCCCACAGGAGGGTCTCTGGATATAAAATCTGGTCACTGGGGAGAGCACTCGCTCGCAGAGCCGGGCCTAGACCTCCAGGTACCATGCAGCTTATGCAGTGTACAGCCTACTCAACCATCCATGGCGCCAAGGTACCTTCAGAGAAGAGGCTCCTTCGAGCCTCCACTCCTAGAGCCACCTGACCTAACACGGGGCGGGGCACAGGGGACAGGGAGGCACTCACGGCTGCAGTTGCGGCTGCTGGGGTCCAGGGTGTAGTGCGAGGCACAGCCACAGCGGTGGCCGCCGGGGACAGCGAGGCACAGCTGCCCGCACTGCCCATTGTTGTGCATGCAATCGTTGAGGCCGTCCTGGCGGGAGGAGTGGAACACCAGGATGTCCATCACGAAGTCCAGGTGGCCCTGGATGAGGGTGCGGTTCCGGCCGCTGGTCTTGTCAGCCCTCTCGATGCTGTGCAGGTTCCAGTCGGTCCAGTAGATGTAATCGCTGTACTGCGTCAGGCCGAAGGGGTGTGGGAGGTCGTCCGCGATCACGACGCGCTCCTGACCTGCGTGGACACACCACGGGCGCGGCGTCAGCAACGCACGGCCCGGCCTCTGCGCGGGGCCGAGAGGTTCACGGCGGCCCGGCAACCTGCGTTCCCCCACTTTGGAAAGAAGCAGGGGCGACTGTAGCCAGAGGCCACCTACCCTGGGCCCAGGCGTGCCCCCCCTCACCCCGCCCCTACAGCGGAAATGCACCTGCCATCGGACTACCCCGCGCATACAGCCGCAACCAGGCAACAACCCACGGGTCCGTCAGCTGTAGAGCCGATGGGGCGCCGGGGGCTCAGTCAGTGCAGCGACTGCCTTCAGCTCAGCTCGTGATCCCTGAGCCCTGGGATCGAGCCCCATGTTGGGCTCCCTGCTCAGCGGGGAGTCTGCTCGAGATTCTCTCTCTCCCTCTGCCCCTCCCCAAGCTCGAGCACGTGCATTCTCTCTCTCAAATAAATCAATAAATCTTTTCAAAAACTTTAAAAAAAAAATCAATTAAAAGGGGGACCCGGCTGGCTTCGTCCTTGGAGCATGCAACTCTTGATGGTTGTGAGTTCGAGCCCCCTCCTGGGAGTTGAGATTTAAAATCTTAAAAAAAAAATAAACGGAATGAAAACTTTTTGAGACTAGGAAAGAAATATGCTGACACGTCAATACTGATTACCACGAGGTGATGAAAATTTTGAATAGTTACTTTCTCTTCCTGTGTTTCTGTGTTTTCAGAAATGCCCTGTGTTGACAATTTTGCCGTCAGAAACAAGCTCGTAAGTGCTTCCATGAAACAGAGGCTTGCGCACGCGCCCCCGGGGCCCGCACCGGGAGTGAGCTCCCACGGACGCCCTCGGTGAGAAGTGCTTTCCCCCTGGTTTTCCCCGTGGCAGCTGCGTGAGGAAGGCGCCGTCCACATCGGGGAACTGAGGGCCCAGGAAGGTTAAGGTACATGGCTGAGGCCTCACCGCCAGGCCCCCGCTGCGGAAACGTCGGTTTCTAGGGTGGGGAAAGCACAGAAACGCAGAGAGAGAACTGGGTTCTAGCTCTAGCTCTGCTCACACAGTACCTGGAACAAGCCATTCAGCTGGCCTGTGCCTCTGTTTCCGTACCTGTAAAATGGGCACGGCCACACCCATCACGGGCGGCAGCGGCGATCAGAAAATCAAATTCCCTCCATGGCACGGGGCAGCCTTATCACTCGGTTACATAGGAAAGCGCACATAACACTCCCTCCCACGGTACTGAGTCTAGATTTGCATGTCCTGCCCCTACTGGGAGGGGAGGCAACTTGGAAGGTGGTATTTTTTTCCCCTGATCCCAGGATGCGGGGTGTGGCCTGTGAGTGAATCCGAGACTAATGCCTGGCACATAGTAGGTGCCCCGGGTCAGACAGGGATGGAATCTGGGCAGCGCTCTGCGACCGCAGGGAAATCCTGGGACCTCCCTGGGCCTCAGTTTCCCCATCAGTGAAAACCTACGCCATGTTAGAGTCCCGGCACAAGGCTTCGCTGGGCCCTGGCTCTTGGTAGGGGTGCGGGAAACAGCTGCCCCCCGAGGCTCGGTCGACAAGCCTACAGCAATGGCACGGGGAGGAAAGGGACAAGGCCCAGAAGAAGACAAAGCTGGATGAGCAGGCGGGGCTATGCCCACACCTCCTGTGGGGCTTAAGGGCCCGCAGGCCAGAGGGAACATTGCGGAGGGGGCAGAGAGGGAGCCGGCCCCCAAGCCCAAGGATGCCCCCGCCCAGCAGGACCCCGCCTGGCCCTCACCCAGCATGTCGGACGATTCGATCATGTTGGTGTCCAGGTCGGTCCAGTAGAGACGCTGGTCAGCGTAGTCGATGGTGAGGTCGTTGGCCCGACCCACCTTGTCCACCAGCGTCATGCAGTTGGTCCCGTCCATGAAGGCCCGCACGATCCTGGGCTTCCCCCCCCACTCGGTCCAGTAGATGTAGCTGGAAGACACGGGGAGGGCAGGGCGGGCTCAGACGCGTCCACCCTCACGGCAGGGCAGGGGACATGACCGCTGTCGTCCCCTCGGAGCGGCCCTCTCTACCCTGGAGAAAGCCACGGGGAAGACATTCCTTCAGGAAGCAGGAGGGGGCGACATCCTGGGAGCCTCCCACGGCCCCACCGTCTCCAGGTGCCGTCACCACGCTGCCTCCTGAATTCCCAGGGCGCTCACCGGGAGGGTAAGGGCAGACACACCCATTTACAGACCCATATCGGGGGCACAGATGGGGTGGCTTCGTACTAGAACTCCAGGCAGGATACTTTTGTCAGAGACGGATGCTAATTAAGCTGGACACAGGGCGCCAGGTGACGGGGAGGACAGGATGAATATGGGCGAATCAGGACACACGGTCCCCTTACTCAAAAGGGGCAGAAGACAACAATTGGAGGCCAGCAGGCACTACGGGACCAGGATCCAAATCCAAACTCGGCTTTCCTGCCTCCAAAGGGTCCTCCTCCCTTCTTCTTCAGCAGCTCCGCAGAAGGAACTCCTGTTCCAGAACGGGGTGCGTTTTATTCGCCCTTTGGCTAAAATTGGGCCCTTCTCTGTGCTCTGCCATCCTGCGATCTTTCCTTCCCTAACCGCGTGCGACAGGCAGCGTTCGGGGCGCGCCGTACACGTCACTGATGCTCAGGTGCCTTGCGAGGCAGGTGGGACCCTGCCTGCGAGGTCTGCAAGGGGCCCTTTCTGAGCTCGCCGGAGTCCAAGGCCCTCAAAGCCAGCAACATGGGGTGAGGGAAGCAGCCCAGTTCTGCTCTCCCTGCTTACAGGATGCTCAGTAAGTCACTCAGCTTCTCTGGGGCTCCGTTTCCTCCTCTGTAAAATCAGGGACAGAGACACTTGACCCTTGGAGGCCCCCCGCCTCCCGGACGCTACACTGAGACAAGCATCCACCCTTCTGCTTCGGGCCTCAGTTTCCCGTTCGTGAAATAAACTAGACATGGGTCTCCACGGGTCCCGCGGCCCCGGCCACCTCAAAGCCCATGGCGGTCAGGACTGCTCTCATGCGAGGGCCCGCTGGGCAGCCACCCCCTCGGCCTACGGCCGTCACGCATGGGCTGATGTTCGGAACTGGGGGCAGGGGGAACACGTGTGACAAACAGAAACGGCTCTTACCCTTTGGTGGGGTCCAGGGCCAGCGACCTGGGGTTGTCCAGGTCCCTCCACACGAGGACCTGCCGGAACTGCCCGTCCAAGCGGGCCACTTCGATCCTGTTGGTCCCGGTGTCTGCCCAATAGAGGTTCTTGCCCACCCAGTCGACGGCCATGCCTTCCGGGTAGTCGAGGCCAAACTCGATCACGTGCTCCACGGAACTCCCGTTCATGAAGGCTCGGCTGATGGTCTGCAGAGGGAGGGAGGTGGGGGCCGCGGGTTAGGAACCGGCCTTCCCGCAGGCCTCGGCCCGTGAGACGGAAGCCCGGCCACCCAGAGCAACGACCAACCGCATCACGCGCCCGATGGCCAAGGTGCAACGGTTTTTCAATAAACGCTTGAAATGGAGCAAAATGCAATGTTTCAGAAAAAAAAAAAAAAAAGATTTGATAATATTTAAGTTTCATGAAGTGTTATCCCAGAAAACTAATAAAAATGCAAAAGATGAGGAGTCATGGAAACCACACAGAGGCGCCCGTGACCGTGGTTATTATCATTTACGGCGCAGGGGGTGGGGGACTGGAAGCTAAGAGAATATTTAAAAGAAGGTAATGGTTACATAAAATAGGGACTATCTGTGCAGGAGAATAAGTCACTCATCTAAAGAACTGTGTAAAAGAGTTCCTAACGGCATAATCAATTACCTCTTATAATTTTTTTTAAGATTTTATTTATTAAAAAAAATATTTTATTTATTTATTTGACAGACAGAGAAAGACAGCGAGAGAAAGAACACAAGCAGGGGAGTGGGAGAGGGAGAAGCAGGCTTCCTGCCGAGCAGGGAACTCAGGAACCCAGTGCGGGGCTTGATCCCAGGACCAGGGACCACGACCTGAGCCAAAGGCAGATGCTTAACAACTGAGCCACCCAGGCGCCCCAACCTCTTATAACGTTAAGTGAAAAAAAAACAGGATACAGAACCCTCTAGCACACCTGATGGGGACCATGGGCAACAATGACATCGGGAGCTCCCCGGCAATGTCGGCTGCGGGGGTAGGAGTGATTTTTATTTTTATTTCGTTTTTATTTTCTTTATCTTTTTCTGTCTCCCTCTTTCTTCAGTGAGCTCCCATGACTTTCAGAATCAGAAAAATCTCAAAGAGATGTGCAATACTATCGGCAGAATAAAAGATAAATGAGTAGGCTACTTCGATTGTCCGTGACTTCAGAACAGGGGCTAGCTAACTTTTCCGTAAAGGGGCACGTAGTAAATATTTAGGCTCCAAGGGCCACACAGATCTAGGGCTACTACACAATCTAGGGGCACAAACGCAGATACAGACGACCCATAGACAAATGGGCATCGCTGTGTTCCAATAAAACTTTATTTACACAACCAGGAGGCCAGCCCATGAGCTAGTTTGCCGAATGCTGCCTTACAAGAGGAACAGGCCCTTCTGGGTATCCCTGTGGATTCGTGCCACGCACAGAGACGGCATTTGTTCTGCAGGTGGGCACTGCTGAGGGAGCAAAGCCAAAGACGGTGTGAACTTACAACACAACGTCTCACAGATCCTCGATCGCTCCAGAAAAGCCCATCTGTGTGTCTAGGGCATCTGCTCGTGATAATCATGTTCATTTATTAAAATAGCTCACTCAGACTTTATTGTCATGGAAAGCATTAGCACAAAGAGTATAGCTTTTTTTTTTTTTAAGTAGGCTCCACACCCTGCATGGAGCCCAATGTGGGGCTTGAACTCACAACCCCGAGATCAAGACCCCACGACCCCGAGATCAAGACCCGAGCTGCGATGGAGAGTCGGACGTCTGACCGCCTGAGCCATCCGGGCGCCCCTAAACATTACAGCTCTTGCAAAAAGACCGTGAAAGCCTTCAAGGTGGTGCCGTCCCCCGCGAGGGGCTCGCAGCACGGCGGCACGCGGAGGCCACCTCGCGGACCGTACCTTCAGGCTGACGTCCGTCCAGTAGATGTGATTGTTGGACACGTCGAAGTCCAGCGCCGAGGCCTCCTTGACACCCGTCAGCGGGATGGCCACGTCATTGTTGTTGGTCTCCAGGGAGATCCTGTGGATGGCGGCTCTGCTGGTGAACACCAGGAAGGCCTCGGGGACGATGCAGGTCTTCAGGTCGCTCAGCAGCTCCAGGCCGATGGGGCAGCCACACTTGGTGGCATGAGGCGTGAAGAAGCACAGGTGGCTGCAGCCCCCGTTCCCGTCCGCGCACGGGTTGGTTCCTGGAAGCGAGCACAGCAGCTCTCGCGCGCGGACCCGTGGAGAGAGGCGCACGGGGTCACGCGAGGCTCTGCCCCGGCCAGAGAGCGCATGGGGACACTGCTGGGGGTGATGGTGGAACCGGGGTCCTCCCCTGCTATGGGGAAGGGACGCTAACGATGACGACATGGCTGGCTCTGTGTCCGGGGTGACCCAGTGCCTTTGAGCTCAGTCGTCCGCCCGGCAGCGGGGAGGCGGGAGCCGTTCCCACCCCCGTTCTCTCGTCACAGAAAGTGAAGCCCAGAGAGGCTGGTGAAGGTGACACGGGCAGGAGTGGCGCAGGTGTAAGAATGCCACATGAGGGGACAAGTCACAGACACACACACACACACACACACACACACACACACACACACACCCGGGCCTGGACTCCGGGCCTGCTGGCCGGACTGACCACCTGCATGGTCCCCCCGGCTGATGCCTCTCACACTCAGACTCGCCCAGGACCACCGGAGGGGTCTCCTCCTCACTGAAGCAGACTACTTAGGGTGCTCGTTTGGTTCTGGCCCCCTATTCACCTCACTTAGCTACTGAGATGCTGCAGAAAGTGGCTTTAAGGGGCGTCTGGGTGGCTCAGTGGGTTAAAGCCTCTCCCTTCGGCTCAGGTCGTGATCTCAGGGTCCTGGGATCGAGCCCCGCATCCGCTGCATCCGCTCTCTGCTCAGCAGGGAGCCTGCTTCCCCCCCTCTCTCTGCCTGCCTCTCTGCCTACTTGTGATCTCTCTCTCTCTGTCAAATAAATAAATAAAATCCTTAAAAAAAAAAAAAAAGAAAAAAGAAAGTGGCTTTAATGAAGTGTTAAGTATTTCAGCTAAAAAAAAAATCCTTTCACCATCTCCCTCAGTAAGTCCTGAGATGAGACAGAGAGATGAACCTGATTTCTCAACTTGAAAGCACGCCCGACAGACACATCTTTTTTTCTGACTCGTTTGGTTTTGTGTTTTTTTAAACCGTCGCTCACAGATGGGCCTCACCTTCCACGGTAGATCATCTGCAGGTTCTAACAGGCGACTGAAACACAGAGCTTACCGGTCCCATCGGCTCTTTGTCAGGAGCGCGGCTCCCTGGACGGCTAAGGCCTCACCTCCAGGCCTGTGTGCAGCTGCCCCTCTGCCTGGCCAACCCTGCCCCCGCCTGCTCCCTCAATTCCAAGGTCGAGTGACCTCCATGTGTGTTCAAGCCAGGCACCCCCACCACCCCAGCTACCCTGGCATAGAGCTAAGGAGGCTCTCCGCCACTAGATGGAGGCTGGGAGCTGCCTGAGGCCAAGCCTCTCTGCCCGTTTGTCCACTCATTCATTCATTCATTCATTCATCCAGCAGGTCTGCTGAGCACCTCCGGCGTGCAGGTGCTGTAGCCGGTGCAGGCCCCCCCCGCCCCCCACCGGGCACAGAGCCCACATCCTGCCCCCACCACACCTGGACGCTGCTCTCTCCTGTGCAGCCTAATGACCCGCGTTTGGAACGCTTTTCATAAAGAAACAAATCACGTCAAGTGAACTTTTTGCAGATCCTGGCTTTCAGATAAAAGGCGTGTATTTGGGGCACGTGGGGGGCTCTATCGGTTAAGGACCTGACTTCGGCTCGGGTCATGATCTGGGGGTCCTGGGATCAAGCCCCACGTTGGGCTCTGTGCTCAGCGAGGAGTCTGCCTGTCCCTCTCCCTCCTTCTCTGCCCCTCCCTCCCCTCACGCTCTTTCAAACGGACAAATAAAATCTTAAAAAAAAAAAAGCTATGTATCTGAAGGTCCAGCCCGGCCACAACGGACATCACAGCCCACCCCAGCGGTGAGGCTGAGGCCGACCCGCAGCGAGTCCCGAGCTCGGCCACATCAGCCAACGTGGCCGCGCGTCCCTCCCCCTTCCCAGGGCAAATGGGGCCATACTGTCCTTAGTGTATGGGGTTGCTCCGGGCACTAAGGCACTTAGCCAGAGCCTGGCACACAGCGGGCGCCTAGCCAACATTAGCCGTGCCTGTGACAAGGGCGGCCAGCAGCGCCCGTCTGGAGCACCACTTAGTCAGCATCCCTGGCCGAGCCACCACGGCCGTTCCCGGCTGTCCCTCCCCAGACCTCACCCCGCCCTGCCCATCCCCGGGGTGGGCGCCCGTGGACTGACAGGCAGCCACCAGCCCACGGCTTCTTCCCGGTGCTGCTCGGCCTGCCTCCCCTGCGGCCGGGGGCTCAACAGACTCACCGACAGCCTTGGCCACGTTCACGGCCTTCAGCCCCATCAGGTCAGGCAGCTGGTCGATGATGACGTCCCGGCTGGCCTTGACCTTGTGCACCCGCTCGATGCTGCGACGCTGCCAGTCGGTCCAGTAGATGAAGTCCCCCAGCAGCGTGAACCCGAAAATGTGCGGGAGCTTGTCCTCCAGGAGCGTCCGCCTCTTTGTCCCGTCGACGTTGATCACCTGCGGGATGGCAGACACAGGATGAACCGGCCTCGGGCCTGAGCGGCCGGAAGGGAGACAGGCCCGACGCCTGGGACGCTCCGCTCCATCTGCCCCCCGCGAGGCCGTGCTACGAAGCCAGGGGCCGTGGCTCCCAGCAGAGCTGGACAAGTGACATTTTCAGGGGTGGGGCTGGCTCAGGGCTCTCCCCGCAGCCCCCCTACCTGGGTATGGACACGGCAGGGCAGACAGCTCTCCCTTCCTGGCGCTGCTGGATTAGCAGCGCCGAGGTGTGGGGCTCAGACCGGGCCGGACTACTGCCCCGGAAGGCCTCAGGCCACACGCTCGACGCAGACCTGAGCTTCCAGAGCCTGGATTGCTCACGCGCCCGGCCCAGGGCAAGACCTTCCCCTGGTCTGCGGACCAATGTCTGGCTTGGTCAGGTCCCGATGACCTCAGAGGGCCTGTCTGGCCCTGAGTCTGAGCCCCTAACTCTCAGACACTTTCCACGCCTCCCCGCCCACACACACTAGTGGCCCTTTACTCCGAGATATGAAAGCTAGCTCTTTTTCTTGAAAAATCAGTGCTGATGAAAAGCATGAACCACAAAAGCCACAAAGGAAAAAAACTGCTGTCAGACATAAAAACGCCTTAACCGACAGAAACACACAAATGGGGTAAGATGGGATTCCGATGACAGACGATGCTGTAGCCGCTTATGTTGAAAGCGAGACTCGATAAAGCACAGCATCGAGCTTCTCCGGCTCTGAGGCCAGGATAAAAAAGACGTGACAAGTCCCAGCAGGCCTCCTGCAGCCACACCGCACCTCGAGCTCCACAGGAAAGCGACAAACCCTCTGTTTTGCAGGCAATGAGGACAGGAGACAGATCAGATTCATGCCGAACATGAGAGACTACTGGTCCATCTGCCACAGGCCAGCACGGAACAAAACTGCCCGGCCGGCCGGGAGGGGCCCAGCAAGCCCCTGCGCCCCGTGGGCCTCAGTTTCCCCACCTGTAACTGAGGGGAGCAGCTGCCATCGTCCAGGACACTAAACCAAAGACAGAACAACGCCCGGGCCCCCAATCTGGGGCAATTCAAGCGGAAGTGGGAGGCGCCGGCCCCGGTGTGGATCCTGGAAGCGGCTCCCCGTCAGGGAGTTCCAATGCACCCCCCCAGGCGGGAACGCGGGACTGGGGGACGCCCTGGTACTCAGAGCAGGGGCGCCGCCGGCCTCACCTGGAAGGAGGAAATTGCACCAATTTCTGTGCTCCTCTCCGGGCATCACGCCTGGCCCCGCTGGTTCGCAGCAACTGGCAGGTGACAGACTAAAGTCTTCCAAACGGTTTGGACGCCGGCCCTCGGAGAACACTCCGCACAAAACTTGCCCCTGGGAGGGGTCTCATCCTGGGCTCGTGGCCGAGGAGGTGAGGTTGGGAGAAGAGAAAGACAGCATCCCCAGGAACACCTCCCGCCACGGGCGAGGCTCAAGCGAGGCCGGGGGACCCTTGCTCCTTCCTCGGGGTCACGGGGGCCACGCGGGGGTGGTCCGCACCCGCACTACACTGACCCTGCAAAGACAATCATCCACGTCTAGAAAAAAAAGACGCCGCTTTAATGCCCCAAAATGTCGATACCGCCTCTGTAAGAGATTTTCCTCTTCCTCCGATATTTCCATATTTTCTCAATTTTCTTTAATCCCTGAATTCCAGACATAAATAAACACACATTGATTGAACGGAGGCAAGGAAGTACCTTTTTCCTGGCTCCAGAACAATGAAAACGAGCCCACGGAGGACACAGCACCGACAAGAGTGATGGTACCGGCTGGCAGGGTCCCCTTTCTCCCCCAGCCTCTGCCCGCTCCTGCTCCTCCTGCAAATACAGGATCCCCCCCCCCACTCGGAAGCCGCTCCCCCACTCCTCTCACCTTCCACACCAGTTAGAGAACCCCTGAAGCACCACCCAGGCTCTCCATCAAGACTCTAACACGTGAGGGCGCCTGGTGGCTCAGCTGGTTTGGCGACTGCCTTCGGCTCGGGTCATGATCCTGGAGTCCCGGGATTGAGTCCCGCATTGGGGTCCCTGCTCTGGGGGGGTGCCTGCTTCTCACTCTGACCTCTCCCCTCTCATTCTCTCTCTCTCTGTCTCAGTTGAATAGAATAAATCTTTAAAAAAAAAAAAAAAGACTCTAACACGTGAGAAAAATACACAAGCCCAGAGTGGTTTTCCATGGCAGCTTTCCACACACCGTGACCGAATCCGATCCATCCGTAACAGGAGCTGCTGGACCGGGCCTTTCCCCAGTCCCGGGGCACCCGTGGGGCCCGTCTACGGGGAGCACCACACATTTCAGCATCCCCGCTCTCCTAGAGCCCTGAGAGGAGCCGAGGGTAAGGAGACGAGACACAGGGCACAGGTTCACCGGACCCCCGCGAGGGGACCGCGTCCAAATAGGATTCGGGAATGAAGGAATCGAATTTCCGCACCCAAGAATGTTGCAGCCAGGGGGGAGTATGGGAGACAGATTTTCCAGGTCAGGGGCGGGCCAACTTCTCCTGCAGAGGACTGTAAATATTTCTAGCTTTGCGGCCATATGGTCTCGGCGGTCCAAGAGCAGCCACACAAAGTGTGTGAGTGAGCAAGGCTGTGTGTGTGCCAACAACATCGTTTGTGCAAGACACAGAAATAACTCTGTGGACGCTGAAATTTGGATTTTGTGGCATTTTCATGCATCACGAAATACTGTCTTTCTTCCGATTTTTCCCCCTGATCATTTAAAAGTGTAAAACCCGCTCTGCGTGTGAGAGTGGTGCAAACATGGGCGACTGGGCCCACAGGCTGCAGAGTCTAAGCCCTGCTTTACAACTGAGCGTCTGTGCCCTTGATCTTCAGGGAAGGAAACTGGACGTCTCTCCAAGAAGTCGTGTCAGGAACGATCACGCCGGACGCCGTGATCGGTGCCCGGGGGCCAGTCTTGCCCTCTTTGACCTCTCGCTTCCGTCCTCCCGCGCGGGGCCAACTCCTCGCTCCGGGCCCGGGTCTGGGGAGGGGGGTAGGGGGTGGCAGAGAGGTGGGACAAGCAGATCCCAAGAAAGCCCACCCTCAGCAGCGCTCTGAGGAGAGGCAACCGCGGGGGGCCTGCAGGGAGCCCCAGAAAGTCACCGTGCCGAGAGAGGAGCCCACAACCAACCCCTTGAAAGTGCATGTTTCACGGGAAAAGACTTGTGTTTTCTGATGGAATAATTATCACAGTCTCACATAACCCCCCAAATTAAAACCACCCTGGTTATTTTGTTCCACGTAATAAAAAAGATCTTAAACACACACTTCCGGGCACACACCACGGCTCAGTTGCCCGGAAGCCCCACGCTCTAACTTCTTCCCTGGGGGACGAGGGACACACAGCCACCAGGCCTGGCAACTCTCGTGCCGAGTATTGACCCTGGTTGTGCCAGAGGTCCCTCTGCCAACCCAGTCCGTGTCAGGGAGACAGATATACGTGTAACTTCTTGGTCTGTGACTTCTCAGCCCCCCCCCCGCCCCGTGCTGCGTGCATGGGGTACTCCGTCGGAGAGCCGGCCCGGACGGCAGGTGTCCGGGCAGGACCGGCTAGCTCCCACTGTCCTGGCCAGAGTGAGACAGCAGGGGGCCTCAGAGAGCCCAGATGAGGGGGAGGGCAGCAAGTCCGCGGCAAGCCACACGCAGGTGACACCCCCTGCCGCAGAGCCTGGGTCGGCCTGCGAGACCTCTGCCTGGTCCACCCACGAGTCCGAGCAACCCGGAGGGAAACGGCCGAGGACGAAGCTTCCCAAAGACAGCTCAAGACGTCAAAGGGGCAGGACCCGTCCCGGCTTCGATCCGGGGACAGCTGAAACCACCTTCCGTGGACACGCGTCATGGAGCGCGTGCCCGGCTGTCAGCATTGCTAGGGGCACGATTCCTCCCCCTACTCTAGAAGCAGAAGGGAACAGAATAAGTTCTGGAACATTCCATGCCCTTTACCGTGATCGTAGCCATCCTGACCGCACGCTGCACAAATGTCAGCGAAGGCAGGGTGTCTGAATACACACGGCTAGAAAATCAGCTCGGGTGCTATCCGGGGGGCCAGGATGTCGCCCTGCCCCCGTGCCCCGTCCCCTCTCCTCGGCGTCCCTCTAAGCGCAGCCCGCCTCCGACGTGCCGCAGCTGTCCTGTCCCCCCGTGTCTATCTCTCCTCCAGAACGTCCGCCTCGTCAGGGCACAGGTCTGTCCCTCGCTGCTCTTCCAGCATGAGGCGGCGTCCGTGGATGCTTGGAACCAACAGGCGCTCGCCGGGGGCTGCAGAGGGGGCTGGGGGACGTGGCCGGAGCTCTGTCCAGCCTGAGCGGCTGATCGGCCGTGAGAGGGGGGCCAGTGAGAGCCACAGAGAGAGCACGGGAGCGGGCACTCGCATACAGACCCCGTGTGAGGCAGCTATGGGGACACAGAGGGGAATCGGGGGCTCTGTCCCCGGACCATCCCGCATGGCTCGAGCCTGCAGGTGCTGGGGAAGTCGCGGCGCCTCCCAGAGCGAGCCTGGAGGGAGCAGCCGGAGCCCGCCCTCCCACCCCCGGGGGCGCCACCCCGCGACTCCCAAAGGTCACGACAGCAGCTAGCTGGCCAGCAGGGGGCTGGCCTGAACCTGACGTCCAGGACTGCTGTCCCAGGCAAGGCCGGCAGGAGGGCCCACCTGCAAGGCAGCCCAGACTTGCCCACGACTCAGCCTGTCCCACGAGTCGCATCTACGTGCGCTAATGCCCTCCAGATGAATCCCCGTGTCATCAGTCCGGCCCTTCCAGACCTTTGTTCTCCTCCCGGTTCACCTAGGGATTAGCCACAGCTGCCCTATAAAGTCCGTCTGGTGGGAGGAGCACGGGAACCCGATTGCCTCTTCAAAGGGACGGTCAGTTTATCACTGTCCACAGTTCCTTTCTTCCAGAGCCTTCCCTCTGCGTTCAGAGCCAGGCCGAGTGCACAGCCAGGCCGCATGGAACCTCCCCTGCCCCCCCGTCAAAGGCAACTGCGCGAAGCAGGCCTGAGCCAAGCCTCAGGCTTGGGCTCCTCAGCACCTGGCCCAGCCACTCCGTTGTCACTGGGCATAATTTCTGGGAAATGTCACCATGGCTAGAAGCACGCTGTTGCTGGCCTGGCCGGGTTGGTACCTCCCCCGACCGTCCCTCCTGCCTGGAAACCGCAAAGTAAACACAGCCCCTGGTCCCTCAGCGGTTCCCGTGGAAGCCGCCGGGCTCCTCTGCGACCGCCTGCAGGGGCTCCTGCACGAAGCTGGTGGCCCGATCCAAAGCGTGGTCCCGAGGTGTGCACCGGACGGTCAGCTGTTGGGCACACGGACCAAGGTGGCCCGGACACCTGGAACACGCCCTGGAACAGAGCCGGCACTCCCCAGGTGCTCGGCGGCAAACCCCGGGTCCCGAGAGCGAGGGCCGCCTCCAAAATGTTCACCCCTGTGTCTGGAGTACGTCCCACTGAAAAGAATGCTAGAGCCCGAGAAGCCAGCACGAGGCTCCCCCGGGGCGTCCCCACTGCAGGTGGAGAAGACACGAAGCTTACATGGAGGACGGTCTCCACGTCCGTGCACATCAGCAGCCCCCACCCTGGGCAGGGGGGGAGGGGTGTCTGGCACAAACCCCGCAGGTAGGGTCAGCCCCGGACGTGTGGGAGGTGGCAGCGACGGGCTCTACCGGGGTGGGCGTTCCCAAAGTGTGTGCCGCCAGAGCCAAGGCGGGGCAAGAAAGGGATCATGTAGTTTGAGAACATCTGCACACCCCCATTTCCCAAGTCTGCCTGACCAAAGATTCTCAAATGCTTCTAATGCTGCAGTCTCTCTCTTCGCACTTTCTGGGGATTAGGTCCAAACAGGTAACACACTTGGGGTGCGTGTTCCTGGTTTGCCCGCGTAGCCCCGGCGCAGGTGACACCTCCGTCCCTGACTCCGGGCCCTCCCTCAGCCTCACGCTACCGGGACGGACCGTCCTCAGCTCCTCCGCTGGTCACCCTTGAAACCGGGCTCCTACCTCTCCCCAGCCTCGCGCCTCCTAACTTCTGTCCCTTCTACTTAGCAGTTGCCAAGGGGATAACGTCTAGATTCTGTCCGGAAGCCTGACGTGGTCCTAGGGCTTTGTCTGTGCACTGATTCTAACAGTGGAAAATCAAAACCCACCCACTTGCCACATGACCTTGAGAAAGGTACCGTCCCCCTGGACCTCAGATTCTCATCCACAAACCGGGACCACGCCACATACCCCCAAATGCTCTTGGGGGACAAACACGTAAAAGGGGCGCACCACCACCCGTCACAGGGAAAACGCAGATCAAACCCAGGAGACACCACAGCGTGCCGGCCAGGATGGCTACGATCACAGAATGTTCCAGAAGCTGAGGCTGTGCAGAGAGCAGTACACGTACGCCGCCAGCGACAGAGAGCGTGGGGCGGTGCAGACCGTGGACCGGTCTGACGGTTCCTCAGCAAACCACACGGAAAATTCCTGCGCGGCCCAGCAATTCCGCTCCTCGGTGTACACCCAGAACTAACGGGCGTGCCAACAAAAACTTGCACACAGTGCCCTTGGCGGCGTTGCTCACAGCAGCCAAAAGGGGGAAACAACCCAAATGTCCATCAACAGATGGGTGGACGA
>CM052815.1:3476995-3510098 GCA_028533885.1 Nasua narica
CAAGCAGAGGGACCAGGGGAGCAAGAAACAGCCAAATGTTCGCAGCGGTCACCTCTGGGCGGCAACATCGCCGGTGGCTTTTATTTTCTGTTATTTTGTGTGATGTTGTCCTTTCGAGGGTGATCGCAAATGTTACTTTTCAACCAGAAAACACCAAGACTTTAAAACACGGTGCCCAGGCCGATGCGGAAAGACCTCGTGGTTCCGGGCGGGGGGCAGGGGCTGGGCTCTGGGGACCACGAGGCTGTCTGAGCGACGACCGGCGGGAAGGGAGCTGCCACGAGGGGCTGATCTATTTGGCCTCCAGGCTCTGAGCCTCGTGGGAGGGAAGAATCACAGGAGGAGGGATGGGGACAGAAGGATCTGCAGCCCCCTCCCCCCATAGCCCAGGAGGAGGAGAGCCCCCTGCCAGGTGGTCCAGCGTGGAAACCTAGAAGATCCTTACGCTTCATCCCCTCTGCTCCCCAACATGGGAAAGGATTTTTCACGACGAGCAAAACCACACGTCCCAGGACGTGGACTGATCAAATCAACACAGAGGAGAGAGGGGGCGGCCCCAAGCCCTGCGATCCCCCCACCCCATCACCCAGCATCCGGGTGTGGCCTTTCCAGCAGAAAGAGCGGACATCACAACTGTCCCCATTGAACCAGCTGCATCTCCAAGAAAGGACGGGCTCCCACCCAGAGTCTCACCCCCGGGCGGCTCCTTCTACCGGCTCCTTTTCCTCATGCTGGACGCAGGACGCCGAGCCTCCCGCCTCCCTTTGGCTCCAACCCCCCCCTCCCCACCCCCCACCCCAGACTCCTCGAGGACAGAGCCAGGTCCCAGCGCAGGCCGCCCTTCGAGACACCGTCTCTGAGGCCATAAATGGCTTCACAGCTGGTAGGCAGCCAACTTATTTTTGTTTTTCAGCAATTGATTAAGTTTCCCCACAGCCCCCGGGGGTCAGCCGTTGGGCAGGCGCTGAGACCACAGCCCGGCGCCCCGGCCCAGGAGGCTGTGCCGAGTGACCACAGGAAGCGGCCCGGCCGGGCACTGGCTCCACGGGAAACCGGAGGCCCGAGCCGCTGTCTGTCTGCACGACCCGCCCCGGGGCCTCCCATGAGCCCGTGGGAGGCTGTCGCCTGGGCCCGGGGTCCGGGCCTCCATCTGCACAGCAGGAAAATGGGGGAGTCACTCCTCTGCCTGGAGGCCTGGGGCGGCTGGGGCAAGGTCAATGGCAGCCTTGAGACTCCCTTGTTCTACAGCCAGGAGTCAGCCCCTCCCGTGGTCCCCTCCACCTGCCCTCCCCCGTGCCCCTCAGGGGCTGCTCACCGCACAGACCCTACAGCCCAAAGGCCACATCCAATTGCGGCCCGCGGCCACATTCCTCACTGAGCGACCTGGGGTGAGCAACTTGACCTCTGTCTCCTCATAGGCAAGAGTTGGGAGTGGCTGAGGCTCCCCAGGGAGGCTGGGAGGTCCCGTGACAACGTCAGTGAGCCTCTGAGCCCAAGGCCACAGCCCCAGCACGTGTCCCCCTCCCGGTGGCACCGAGCACACCCTGGGGCCACGTTCTCTTCGAGCTATAGCAGCAGAGATGCGCCCCGAAGGCTCAGGACCCCGGCCAGACGGCCTTGAAAGAGAGAGAGACTCCTGAACAAAGTGCAGTCGTTGGACCAACTAAAGGGGTGACTCGGTCACCTGAAACGTGGGAACGTGGGGTCGGACGATATGAAACAGCTGGGGACTCACATGATGGAGAAGGCCCGGTCCCACCTCTCTGGGCACGTGGGCTAAGCTCTGATAAAACACACACACACACACACACACACACACACACACACACACAGGGGGCACCTGGCTGGCTCAGTGGGTTAACAGTAGGTTAAGTGTCTGCCTTGGGCTCAGGTCGTGATCCCAGAGTCCTGGGATCGAACCCCGCATCAGGAAGCTTCTCCCCTTTCCCCTCGCTTATGCTCTCTCTCACTCTCTCAAATAAATAAAATCTTTTAAAAAATCCAAAAAGCACACAGGGTGCCTTCCGAAGCCCAGTTCTACTGCAGGTGTTCCCTAGTCCTTCCCGACGACATCCTGCCCTGCGGCTCCTGGAGGTGGCGGCAGCCACGCCCCCTACAAGGCAAAGCTCCCCGGGGCAGGCTGCTTGGTCCAGATCCCGCCTCTATCCCTTCCTCTGGGGCCTTGAACAAGCTCCGACTGCCCGAACTTCCGAAGCAGGCTGGCCCCAGCCCCTCCGACCAGCTCCTGCGAGGCCCCGGTGTTACTGGGCACCGCGCCCCGGCGGCGAGACCAGAACCACGGAGGAGGCTGGGGGCGGGGGCACCGGGGTTCCTGTGGTTCACCCTAACTCAAGGGCACCGCACCTTACAGGGTTTTCTGTTTTGTTTTGTTAAAGTAGGCTCCGCGCCTAGTATAGGGTCCGACATGGGGCTCGAACTCACAGCCTTGAGATCAAGACCTGAGCTGAGGCCAAGAGCCGGATGCTTAGCCGACAGAGCCAGCCAGGTGCCCCCGCACCTCAGTTTATAAGGCGCATTAGGAGACAGGAGCCTGTTTGACTGCCGGGTCGGTGAGCCGGGAAGACCCTGCATTTCAGCGGGTCACAGCCAATCAGACGCCCTGAGTCCCACCTAACCAGGGGACGGCGGGGAGGGGACAAGGGTACAGTCAGCCAAGTCAGCCCGGCCCCAGGACGACCAAACAAACCTCAGCGCTTGCACGGCAAATGCTCTTGAAGGCGCCTCGTCCACTTTCCCAGCACTCTTCCCGGGCCTGACGCCGGCCCCGCGGGAAGCCAGCATCCCTCCCACTTGCGGACAAGGGAGGACATCGTAACGCAGCGCCCGGAGGGGCCGGGGCTGTCTGAATGGCCTCGATCTGAGAACACGCCAGAGGCCCAGGCGTCGGCCCAGCACACGCGGGGCACCAGCTCACGGCCTCCGGGGCTCTGCGAACTGGGGCGGGTAGACGCGCCGGGGCACGGTCCGAGGAACCAAGATGGACAACCTGCAGCCGCCCCCGAAGCCAGAGCAGGCACGAGGGGCGCGTGGCAGATAGGGCTGGGCCAGCTGAGGCCTTTCTCCCGCAGCCTGGGGGCTTCACCTAGGGCCTGCACCTCGAGCCCAGAACCGGACTCCACGGACGACAGAGGTTGCCTGAGCTCCGGGCCAGAGCTGGACCCAGCTGAGCCAGCAACGGGGACGCCGGACAGGCTGGGGTGGGGGCCGGGGCCGGCTGCGGTGACGGTCTCCCTCAGTGGACCCGGGGCTCCTGGGGGGGCCGCCTGGTCTTGTCGCCGGGCCCTAGGATGACATTTCTCTTTCTAAGAATAGGGCGTGCTCCCCTCTTCTGTTAGTAGATTTAGAAGTTAGTTTTGGGCTCAGACACAACAGAGCCCACACCGTGCGGTTCCGTTTCTGGGGCGCTGCAGACCGGCCCAAGCTAATCTGTGGTGGCCCCCAGCGGGGTGGGGAGGGGGGCTGCGGTGGGCCCCCGGGAATGTCCCGGGCTGGCTGCGTCCGGCCGGGGGTGGGGGCGAGGCGGACGTGTAGACCGTCAGAGCCAATCGCGGGGGCTCCGACTCTGCGCGTTTTACTGTCTGCAAGTTACACCGCCGTTTCCCGAAGAAAACGAGAAAAAGAAGTTAGTGCCTAGACTTGTGACACCACTTCCTGGGACTGTGCAATCTGATTTTCTTGCTATTAAAAATTCACGGTCTGTGGCTGAGAACAGCAGCTGCCTTCTGTTTCCAGAGTCAACGTCAATCACGGCCCGGGCGGCGGCGGCCTCGGCCACAAGGGCCTCCTTTCTTTTCCCTTTGACCTACTTCCCTGATAAGTGACAAGACAGCCAGACTGGGAACAAACGCGCCCCTTATTCCTCGGCCCCGAGCCTCGGCTAATCCACCCAGAGAGACGGACGGACGTGAGGGGCTTCGAGACATCGGCCCAGTTGTCAGTCTGCCCGTCAGCCCCGCCACCCCGGCCCACCACATCCCCTCGTCCTTTTGTCTCCTGTCCCCGCGAACATCTGTTAAAACTACTTCTTGGCGAAGTGCAGCAGCCGGACCCGTAAATCACGAAGCCCGAGCCTCCCGCCCGCGCCAACGCGCAGCCATGGCCTCCGCGGGGAAGGCCACGGAGGACGGCACAAAACAGGGGTGGCAGCTTGCCCCCGTCCCTCGCCTCCCCCCCGCCTCTGGGACAGTGAAGTCGCGTGCCCTGGACACAGTCCCAGCAAGTCACCCGTTCAGGTCATTCGGCCCCCGAGCAGGGACGCACACTCCCCAGAAGCCCTCAGCGGTGAGGAATGCGCGGGGACCAAAGTCACAACAGGGGCACGTTCCGCAAGGAGCCGCCGCTGGAGCGAGGGGAGCAGCGGGCTTCCTCGGATGGTGGTGGGAACTCCCAAATAAGGCCCCGCTACTGCTGTTTTTAGCCCATCCCACATAATTGGAAAAACATGGGGAAAACCAAAGCCAGCTGGGCGCCTCCATCGGCCAGGCTGCTGGGAGGGCTGGGGGAGGCTGGCGCTGGGGTCGCATGGTGCGTGGGATCGCGGCCCGGCCCAGGCACCCTCCCCCGCTGGCTCGCGGGACAAAAGTCACTCGGGCCCCCAGGGTCTTACCAAGTGGTCCTCCAGCCCCCAGAGCTGGGTCCCAGGAGGGGGCCACTTGCTCTACCACCCTTCCCAGTCTCAGAGCCTACAGGACCCCACTGGGGCCACATCATGAGGGTCCGGGGGACCTCGAGACACTGCACCCGGCAGCGAGTGGGTGTCATCCCTGCCCACAGGGCCACGGGACACAAGACCCTGCTGATTCAAAGCAAGGGGGTCCAGGTCTGCCATCCTGTCTGTGGCCCCCCCACAGGCACTGTGGAAAGCAGCCTCTCATCTGACCCCCCAGCTGCGTGGAGTGAGGTCATCCTGCCCCTCCCGTCTCACTGGTGAGAAGGCCACAGCCTGCCCCGGGCCACCCTCTGCTTCTGCGGACCAGTCTGCAGGCCCTGGGCTGTCGCACCCCCCCGCTCACTGGGGTCTGAGCATCGCGGTCACTTCAGCCCCTTCCCGGGGGGGGGGGGGGGCACCGACTCCCTGCACAGGGCGGGCTTTCATCTGCACAAAAGCAGGGGAAAACAGGACCCGTGCATAACACGAAAATTCCCTCCGATCCAGTTCCACAGCAGAAATGGTCAGACGCCCAGAGTGCAAGCCCCAGGAAGCCACGAGTCACGCCTGAGGCCACGGCTCCAGCCGTGTGGAGGGCTCCCCAGCTGCAACGCATCAGCCTGACTTGGGCGCATGTCAAGGACAGACTGCGTCCCCTGCCTCCCACGCCCGCCCCTGGGCCTGGACGCTCTGATTTGCTGGGGCTGGGCAACCTGGATGTGACGTCAGGCTCCGAGTGACACTGACACATTCAGACCCCTGCCTCGGGCCCCCGTCCCGCCCAGCCCGATGCCGGCCTTCACCCCTGGAAAGAGGGCCACGTGCCCAGGGCCCTTGGGACACACGCCTCACTCCTCTGCCCGTTTCCCACCAGCTCCCCACCCAGTCTCATCGGCTACTTCTGATTTCCAGCGTTCAGGGAAGAACTGCCTTTTTTTTTTTTTTTTTAAGATTTTATTTATTTATTTGACAGAGAGAGAGAGATCACAAGTAGGCAGAGAGGCAGGCAGGCAGAGAGGGGGAAGCAGGCTCCCCGCCGAGCAGAGAGCCCGATGCGGGGCTCGATCCCAGGACCCTGAGATCGTGACCTGAGCTGAAGGCAGGGGCTTTAACCCACTGAGCCATGCAGGCGCCCCAGAATTGCTCTTCTGACGCCAAATTGGACTGCCTGCCTGGCTCCAAGTTCAAGATCAAATTGAAGCACAGCTCCTGTTTGTGGGGCAGCCAGCCCTTCCTCCCAAGAATCAGGTACTATTATCATCTCTTTTTACACGTGACGTGAATGGAAGCACAGAGAGGCTGAGTTCTTTTCCCAGGATCACACAGCCAGGACGTGAGTGCTGGAGTCCTCAAACGGTAACTGAACATACAAAGCCATCACCTGATTGGAAATTGCTCTAAATTATGGGTCTCCCTGAGACTGAATTTCCTCACCACCCCCAAAACTCTCCGGCAGACTCTCAACTACAGACCAAAGCCACGTTCGAAACCGCAAATGTCGCCTCTGATGCCTCCCCTTTCAGAAGAGCTAAGTTGGGAGCCTCCATTTCTCTTTCCCAAAGGCCTTTCCCCTAGACCAGGGCCTCCTGCCCTCAGTGTGCCGCCTCAGTATTCACCCCCGGGCGTACCGGACCGCACCCATTCCATGGCCCAGAGGAGATCCTCCCGGGCCGACCCTGCATCCCATCTTCCCCGTGGCCGCCAGGAAGCCCCTCCCTGGTGCCAACAGCGTCCACTCACTCTGCTCAGTTCCAGCCAGCGAGGGGCCCTGCACCGGGTTCCCACGCGCTGGGACCTCCAAGCTCCACTCTCGGCAGGGCAATCAGCAGCACTCAGTGTCTGCTTTCTCCGTCTTACCCTCATGTTGCCAGCTACATTCTCCAGGCCCCTCTCACAATCGCCTGCACAGCGCCTGTGGTCAAAATCCACACTCCACGTGGAATTCCCACCCGCCGGCAGGCAAAATGATGCACACCCGCGGACACGGGGCGGCCTGGAGGGCCAGGCGAGGAAAGGAAAACACCCAGTGTTCTCATCCAACATTTTCCTTTGACGTGATATTCTGAGGCCAGGAATAAAACCTGGAGGGCAGGAGATCTGCATCCTAAAACCCAGTCTACTGGCAGAGTTGTCACGAGCTAAAGAGTCCCAAGCCCTCTGCCCCCGCTCGCGGCCTCTGACTCACTGTGTCTGTCACCCAAACAGAAGGAAAGCCCCTGAAAGACAGAATCCACTCCTCGCTCATGCCCCGATCCCTCTGGATTAAGAAATATGGACAGATATCCTCCACATTTCCACCCCGAATTTCCAGAAAGCCATGTTGGTGGGCAAACCCTTGCAATGTTCTGAGAAGCTCCTGGATCTCTTCTCAGCTCAAACCAAAACTTCTAGGAAACTCTGTCTGTCCCTTCCCACCCCGGCTTCGAGGGGCTCTGGGGAAGGAAGCCACAGAAGCCCCACGCAGGCCCCAGAAGCAGCCGGTCGAAGAGCGGGAAGCACGTGGGGTGGGGACCCAATGGTCACGCCAGCTCGCAGAGCAAGAGCCGCAGCCCCTCCCCTCCACGTCCTCCGGGCGCTTCCGCTCGCTGGAGCCACACCCTACAGGGCACCTGCAGCAAAAGCAGAAGGACGCAGCCTCAGCCCAGAGTCCCCCGAGCTGCGCCTTGTGACCAAGCCCCCCTTCCTGAGCCGACAAGGATGATTTTCTTCCTCGCAATTGGCATTCTCCAACTGAGTGATTTGTGAAAGTGCCCTTTACAGCTGGGCGATGGAGACAGCTCTCACAAGGCCAGGGAAGGTGGCCCTGCGCCGCTGGGTCCCAGGGGACCCTGCAAGCTGGCCCAGAGCTTGCGGATCGGCCCCCTGCCAGCAGCTTCCCACAGGGACAGGCCGTGCTGCTAATCCACCGGGTCCAGCCCACGGGGCCCGTGTCAGCTCTTCACCGTAGCTTCCAGCCCCCTGTGCCCTGTGCAGCCGCCTCCGGGAAGCCCTCTTCCCCCGGGCATCTCCTCTCCTCCGCCCTCTGACTCCCCCTCTGCGGATGTTTGCAGAAGGAACCGAATGCCCTCCGAAGGCTCAAGGCTCGACCGCAGGCAGAGGTGCTCGCAGAGCACAGGCTCCAGCTCCTGGGATGCAGGGAACCGGAAGGTCCCTCGGACGGGGGAGGGGCAACCTTAGGCCTCAGCGTGACCCTCCCCCACCCGACTCCCTCTGGCCGAGGGTGTGAGCGGAGGATGGGGTTACCACACACTCGGCACTGATCACACACCGGGCGCCCCGCACCGCGCTTCTGAGTCCTTCCCCCGCCTCCCCGGGCGGGGTGTGGCCTGGGACCCCCATCTCACAGATGAGGAAGAGAGGCGCAGAGCGACAAGGCCCCAAACGCCGTCCACCCCTGGCGACCAAAAGCGGCCCTGGGCAAGCTCCCCGATAGGGCGGGCACTGCTGTGTGACCCACCTGGCGGGGGGGGGCTTGTGTCCACCCCTCACCCCTTCCCCAAATGGCCATGTGCCGCCCAGCTCCAGGCACCCCAAGCAGGCATAGACGGCAGCCGTGCCGGCGTTCCGGCACGGCTGCCGTCCTCCCAGAGCCGACCTCGCCTCCCCAGCCAGCACCCCGGCTCGGCCAGGGCTCACCCGCAGACGGCAGCCACAGACACGATTCTGATCGCTCTAGCCCCGGGCCCGGGCCCCGAGCAGGCTCTGTCAAGGCAGTGTGACTCGGAAACAGCAAAAACACAAGTAAGACAGACATGCCCAACAGGGGAAAGACGGTTCATTGGAGAGATAATTTTCAGCCACCGAAACTCATGTTTTAGAAGCGTGTACACCTCCTGTAATTGCAAATAATGTCAAGTAAAACGCACAGATGCACATGAAAAGCAGCGGAAAAAGACCCACCAAAATAGGAAGACGACCTCCAGACTGCCCTTCGGTTTCTCCGACACATAAAGCAGGGCTGGCTGCATAATTGGCAAGACCACTACCAAACGAAAATATGGGGCTCCCTGTCCAAAAGTTATTAAGCAACTCAAGTCAGCAACGATCCAGCAGAGGGCTCTCGTGAACGCGGGGCCCTGAGCGACGGTGCAGATCGAACCCCCACGAAGTCAGTCCTGACACATTGCCTAGCTCTTGCCTCAGGGCCGCTGCACATGCTGTTCCTTCTCACCATTCCTTGCCCTTCCTCCCTGCTAATCCTCCAGTCTCAGCCTGAGCGGTGCCTCCTGGGAAGGACCTTCCCTGACCTTTCATCCCAGCGCCCCCCACCCCCATCTGAGTCCCTCCTTTGTGACTATCCTCACCCTGATCCAATCTGAATCGGCTTTATTCATCTGTGTGCCTGCCTGCTTCCTGCCGACCCCACCCCCAACAGTACATTTGCTCTAAGAAGGGGCTGGGGGGGCGGGGAGGGCAGCAACAGGCCAGTGTCATTGACCGCTTTATTCTCCACGCCCCGCCTATAACGGCCACGTGGTCCTTCCTTGTGGATATGTGGGACTCGGTATATTCCACGTTTTTCAGATTTGCCAGGATGAACTTTTTGTTTTGTTTTTTAAAAAGATTTATTTACGTGAGAGAGGGAGACACACGGAGAGGGGGTAGAGCGTAACTGGTTGGGGTGGGTGAGGGAAAGAGAGAATCTCAAGGGGATTCCACGGTGAGCACAGAGCCCCACGCAGGGCTCGATCCCACGACCCCGGGATCATGACCTGGGCCAAAACCAAGAGCTGGGAGCTCTTTTTGCTTTAAAACATTTTGTTTTAAACTCGCGCCACGGGGCCCCGGGATGGCTTCATCAGCGGCTGCCTGCGGCTCCGGCCGTGATCCCGGGATGCTGGGACTGAGCCCGCAGCAGGCTCCTCGCTCAGCGGGCGGCAGCCTGCTTCTCCCTCTCCACCGCCTGTGCGCTCTCGCATGCTCTCTCTCACATAAATAAATAAAATCTTAAAAAAAATAAATAAGTAAATAAATAAACCTGTGCTCAAATTCTGGTAACGCCCCCTCCCCTCTGCCCCCAGGTCCCCAGGGAAGCCCCGGTCTCCCTTTCCTTCCCACAACTGTGACTGGCCCCGCGGTGGCCGCTTCCGGACATCGCTCACTAGCCCCTCGCCGGCCATCGGGGGCCCCTCCAGGGCCAGCCAGCTGCGCGGGGCCCGGGACATCCCCAGAGACGGCTGCACCCTGGCCACGCGTCCTTTCCGGAAGGGCACGCTCAGAGCCGACACCTGGCAACGGAGAGCCTCAGACGGCGCCCCGGACGAGGGAGTGACGCTTCGTTAAAACAGAATCATACTAGGAGTCCTGGAAGCAGCCAGTGCCGAGCACTCGGGAGAACAGGGAGGCCGACGGACACCTGAAGCGAAGAACAGCTATGCGTGGGGCACGCCCGGAGCTCTCTCCCATCGCACGCGCCTGAGGACCTGAATCTCCAGGGGCCCCACGCAAACGGGATGCGAGGATAAAAACAAAGCATAAATTCCATCTCAACGTGGATGAAGCCACGGTCTCGGTCGCCGGATCGCGGGGTGCCTCCCGATTCCCGGGGTCCTCCCCCTCGGACGCCATTCTTCCAGTCCCCACGGTTTCCGTGTGGCAGTTCGCGACAGCCAGCGTCTCGGCTACCCTCACGGCAGGCCGGCAGCCCCCGAAAGCTCGCCCGACCGACCAGAACCCGAGTCCCCGAGCCCAGTAACGGGCTCACCGGGCAGCAGAACCCAGATCGGACCCCAGTCCCAGCTGCTGGGAGCCCGGAAGCCGTGAACCCTCGCTGCGGGCCGGACGAGGCGCTGTCCGGGTGCCCCCCCGCCCGCCCCGCCAGGCCGGCCCCCAGCCGGCGCCCCCCGTCTCACCTGCCTTGCACGTCTTGCCGTTGTCGTGGAGCTGCACACCGGTGGGGCAGGCGCACGTGTAGAAAGGCTCCCTCGGGGACAGCAGGCACAGGTGGGAACAGCCGCCATTGTCCTCCGCACACCGGGTGTGGACTGGGTTAGAGGGGCAGAATGATGGAAGGCTCCAGCCACGGGTCCCGACCCCCCTCCCGGTGGGGGCGCCTGCCCTGCTCTGCCCCTCCCCCCACCCCTCTACGGTAAGAAACCCGCGTCTCCCTCAGGGCCCCTCAGACGACACCTCCTCCGTGAAGGCCACCCGCGGCCTTCCCCACCAGGATCTCAGGACCTGCCCGTCGGTATGGACTGGAGGCCCCTGGAGCAGAGGCCTGTCTAATCCCGGGGACGTGCTTGGACCCCAAGGGATCGGCACAAGTGCTTGGTGGCCAGGCCCGGACGCTCTTGGGGCTGCCAGCACCCTCGCATTCTCCCAAGCCTGTCCACATCCAACACCAACTGACCCGAACACTGCCGGCATTTCACTCTGCCTGGGCAGGCTAGGGGACAGCATCCCAAACGCAGACTATGAACCACCCCGTCAACTGGAGATTTACAGGGTGCTGTCTCTCCCCTCCCTAATGCTGCCTTCCGGCATGAGCTGCCCTGAGTGCGGATGCATTTAAGGACCAAGACGTTGTCACCAGAAAACAATTGCAGAGAGCCCCCCTTGCCTTTGACACTGACAACAGTTGCCCCCTTTGGGGCCCCCACTGTTAAGTTCAAAGGCAGAAACTTCTACAGCCCTCTGGTCCCCAAGGACCCTGCTGGCTGCCTGTCACAGGAGCCCTGAGCCCGTGTGTTTCAAGCTCTCCACCAACAAGGACCCCGGCCGCCGCCCTGTGGGGACCCCGGGCTGAGTGCCTCAACTGACAGCAGATTGCTCGTCGGTGACTACGGAACTTCTGCTGGCCTTGAAAAAAAGCAACCTTCCTTGGGAGTCCCTTTGCCACCTCCACAGAGAGCACAGCCGCGGCGGGGGTCCCCACCTGCAGCAGCCCCCCCAGCCCAGCCCTGCACTCTGCACACACCTCTCTCCCCTCTACCGGCACCTCCTCCCCTCCACTGCTCTGAGGTCGGCGCCCCCACACCGGGGGCTTCGGCCGAGGGAAGATGCCAGCCGCGCCCCGACCCAGCCCCCCACTCACAGTGAGGCTGCCGCTCTGGGCTGAGCACTTGAATGTCCATGGGCGAATAGAGCGCGCTAAGGATCTCCTTCCTCTTCTCTCCGGTCCTCTTGTTGCAGGCGTGGATGGAGCGGGTCTGCCAGTCCGTCCAGAACAGAGTGTCCCCAGAGAGTGTCAGGGCAAAGGGGTGCGTCAGGCTGCCCTCCACGACCTTCTGCCTGCAGGGCCGGGGGGCCGAGCGAGGAGCCATCAGCGGACTCCCCGCAGCCCCGCACGCCCCCAGCTTTGAAAACCCCCCACGGCCGCTGTGGACCCTCTCGCATCGCCCAGGACAATAGGACGACAGCGGGGCACGCGTCCGGAAACCGTCCCCGTGCGCGCGGGGCACTTCCCAGAATCGGCCCCCCGCCAGCCGTCACAGAGACACAGGCTCCCCTCCCGACCTGTTTCTAGAACAGTGGCCAGTGGCAAAGTGCTCCACCGGGATAAAAGGAGGAAGAAAAATGCCAAGGGGGAAGCCCTTTACAGCTCACTCATTTAACTCATTTCACTGAGCAACTACGAGGTGTTAAGGCCCTCTGGCGAGACCGGTCCTACTCCCGCCCGCAGGACACGTACTCGGTGACGGGAGGAAGGGGGTAGGGTGACCTCTTCACAACCCTGTCGGAACCCTGGGCTTCAGGTCTACAATCCCTCCGCCATTCTGAAATCTAAACCAACTTCGAAAACGGCAAGAGTTTTGTTACTCAAAACCCGCGTGTGGACGTGGGGCTATTTCCAGTCTTCCCACCCCGCTCAGGATGAACGTTCTGTGTTTTGTCGCGAACACAGTCACGTGGCGGACGGCAGACGCGCCCCCCAGACCTTGCTCGGGGCAGAGTCTGACGTCCTGTGTGCACTCTAGTACTGTTTCAAGTTCTGAAAGGTCCAGAACTCCTCGGGCTCCCCAGGGTTTTAGATACGAGACCCCGGGTCTGAGTTAAGAAGGCTCCCCTGCCAGCGCCCAGCCTGGACCTTGGCGGGGGCCGGGGAGCAGAGGGAAAGTCGGGGGCCCCCACGCAGGCGGGCACTTACCGGAATGAGCCGTCCAGGTTGGCACGGTGGATGAAGCTGAGCTTGGCGTCGGCCCAGTAGAGCTTCTGCTCGTCCAGGTCGATGGTCAGCCCGTTGGGCCAGTAAATGTCGGAGTCCACGATGATTTTCCGGGTACTGCCGTCCATCCCTGCCCGCTCGATTCGAGGTGTCTCGCCCCAGTCGGTCCAGTACATGTACCTAACGGGGAGGCAGAGCACGAGCAGGGAAGGCTAGCCCACGTCTACCCTGGGTCCGTTTTCTGTCCCCACGAGTGCAAACATGTAAGACGGAGACAGTGAACTCGTCCTCGAATCTCGCCCACTAGAGATAACCAGTGCTCAGGGGCTGGGCTAGTCTCGCTTCTGATTTGTTTCCTAAGCAGTGAGGAACATGTTAACTTTTAAACAAAGTTGGCTGACCAAAATACGCTACTCCAACTTGACCTCAGTTAGCGACCCACTCTGAGTACCCACTCTCTCTCGTCACAGAAATCCTCCTCGCTCTCTTAATGGCGATAGGGTATCGTAAATTATTTACGTGACTCTATGTTGGACGTTGGAGTTGTTTCTGACTTTTTTTGCTACTACGAAAATGCTGTAAATGAACTGCTAAAGCCAATTAAAAATATGCAGGATGGAGTATTATTCAGCACATTTAAAAAATGAGCTATTAAGCCATGGAGGAATCTTGAATGTTTATTACTAAGGAAAAGAGCCAGTCCCTCACATCCGCGAGAAGCCACCCCACCTCCGGAAAGGCTTCCTTGTGTGGTGGCCCACCAAGTAAGAGGACACGATGTGCAGTGACACCAGGCGTCTGGGGTGACAGGTTCAAAACCCACTGGCACCCAGAGGACACGTCTAGCTCTCCGGGGGGTGGGGGGCGACCACCCAGCGTGCTCCTGGAAGCCGGGCATGGGTCTTAGGGAGGGCTGAGAGGGACGACACCAGCCTGGAGGACATGGGCCCCTCGGGTTCCAGTCGGACGTGGAAGGGCCACGGGACACAAAGGTGGAAGACCTATTTTATTTGGTCTGCCCCGCGTCGCCCTGCCGACAAGGTCCGGTTTCCCCTAGAGAAGCCCCACTCCCACGAGTGGTCTCTGAAGGTCTCCCCGTGGTGCAGCCTCCCCCCACTGCCCTCCTCCCCGGGCCGATGGGTCATGGCTAATCAGCAAATCCCATAACCCTTGGCCTCAGGGACTGCTTTAAAGACCAGCAGCTTGTCCACGCCGGGCCAACGGGAGTCAGCCGGGGGCCAGCGCACGCACCGGGGGCTTAGGGAGAACGAGCCCCACCCTGCCTCTCGGGGGTCCTCGTCCAGCGGGCTCCCCGCGGCCACGGGAAGTATGGGTGCCGGAGGGGCCGCCCCCGCGGGTGAGGCCGGGCAGCCTCCCCAAGGGGGCGTCATTTCTGAGCCAGTGCCAGGACGCACTGCTGGAGGAGCTGTGACAGGCCCCTGAACCGTGCCAAAGGGCCTCCTGCCCGCGTGGCAGCAAGGTTCCCGTCACCAAGCTCCCCTGCTCTCCGAGCCCAGGGGGGACAGACAGGAGAAGGCGCCCTGCACGCGGAACACCTCCCCCAGGGGGCCTCTCTTGCACTCTCTCCTCTGCATCTAGTGAACGTTCGGCTGACACAGGGGAAGCAAGAATGACTCTTCCCACTGGACAGATGGGAAAACTGAGGCTCGGGAAGCCGGACCTGCCCCAGGCACGTGCCAGCGGCCCCGGGAGCACCGTGTGGCTCTCTGAGCGAGGCCAGGGCCTGGCCATCGGGTGCCTGTCAACTGGGCCAGCAGGCCCGGGGCACTGGCGCGCTTTCCCCCGCAGCCCCGGGCTGGCAGGTGCTGTCCGCCAGCTCCGCAAAGGCTCCCGCCGGCCTGCTGCAGACGCCCTTCTTCCCTTCCGTCCCCCCAGCAGCCTGGAAGGGGCCCAGCCTTCCCACCACTCGCCAAGAAGATATCAGGAGAATGGATCTCAGAGCCATCCACTCATATAACCTCCCTGGATGCGCTCCTGCAGCCAGCAAGAAAGGCCGGAAAATGTGAAGGCTCGGGACCTCCGCGAGGAGCATAATTCAAATTCCTTCCCCCGGGTTTCATAACAGAGGCCCGCTGGTTTCCTTAAATGGGGAATTTGCGAGCCACTCCATTCCCAGAGACCCGCTGGCGTGGATGTGCTTTTGTAAACTCCTGAGTGCTGCCGCAGGCCAAGCCCAGTTCCATGGGGGGAATCCACTTCCGAAGGAAAGCACGGCCGCCTGGTCTTCGTGCAGGGGTTGGCTGCGGTCGTGGGTCCAGGCTGTGTGTTATTTTAGGGAAGGACCATTTCGCATTTTAAAGAAGGGGTTGGGTTTCAGCCTGGCTTTAGCTTGAGACCCGGGAGCCACTGCAGCCCCTTATGGACCTGGGCCTCCCCTGGGCTCTGGGCTGGGGTCTCCCCTGCTCCCGGTACTCGGGACAAGAGGGCCCTGCGCCACACCAGATCTGCTACCCCTGGGGGCCCTTGGCCCTGCGGAGGGCGCTTAATTTTCTACCCTTTCTGGATGCTTACTTTGCTACCCGTGCCCAAGGGGTCAGAAGGGGCATCTCAAACCTTCACCACAGGGAAAATGTAGGGGCAAGGCCAGTTCAGAAGTCCTTCCCGGGGCATCGACACCAAAGTCAACTTCGCCCCAGGGGGCGGGGGTGTTGGAGAGAATTCTGAGGCAAGATCAGAAAGGATTTCAAACATTGAGCAAGAAAAGCCCGAGCTAGAGAATGACCAACTCCCGGTGATGGTAGGAACAAGGCCAGCCTGGACATGAACGCGGAGAAGATCGCTCTCGACCCAGCGCCGAGCACCCCCCAACCAGGAACCAAGTGCCTCCCGCTGAGCACAAGCCCCTCCCAACCAAGACAGCGAGAGGTCGCGAGGAGGGAAGAAGACACACGGGCACCGACGGGGAGACTATTCGGGTGGTGAGCGAGGGGCATCTGCAGTGTAACAACAACTAAGACTCATTGAAGCGGCTGTTCTCGGCGTCTCCTGCATGACACAGGACATGGTCCCGCCCTGCACAGATGGGGACACTGAGGCACAGAGCGGCAGTGTGCGGCCCTTGTTCTTGTCTCTCTCTAACCCACATGCAAAGAACCAGCAAACCTGTGTGATTCTGACCCCAAATCTGGCCACTTCTCACCCACAGCCCACTAGCCTCCTGACCCGCGGCCCACCTTCTATCACCAGATCACGTCGATAGCCCCTCATGAGCCCCCGGCTCCCACCCCAAAGGCCACCCTCACACCAACGGCCAGAGGGACCCCTTCACCCGTGGGTCAGACCCAGCGACTCTTCCACTCTAAGCAGGACGTACCCTTTCCCCCGCTCTGCGTCCTCCATTCTCCCCTTCCGTCCACTACAGCCCCTCCAACAGCCTGAGCCTCCCCCTACCCCAGGGCCTTTGCACTGGCCGCTTACGCTGCCTGGAATATTCGTCCCCTAGATGGCCACACGGCTCTCCCTCTCATCTGCTTCGGATCTCTGCCCTAATATCACCCACAGATGTTCTTAGTCTCCTGACCTATGACAGGAAGCCCCTTGCCTCACCCTCTTTGTCCTCAGGCCCCGTGCTCTCCTCTTCTGTGGCACACATCCCTCTGGGACGTACTATCTGTTCATGGCCTTCTCCCTCCAGTGCAACTCAAAGGCCTCAAGGCAGCATCCCTCAACCTGTCCCATCACTGACAATGTCCCCTCTTAGCCGGAGAGACTCGGCCCGCACCAGATGCCACCTCCTGAAGGGTGGTCAGACTCCAGGAGTCCTGGGGTCAGCCCGCAGTGCGGGAGACGTCTGAAACAAGGAACATCCTGGACGGTCAGCCTGGCCCCAGGCAGTTCAGCCTGCTTGGAAGGGGGGGCAAGAGGGGCCTAAGGGAAGTCACTGTTGAGCGTGGCCCCACAGCAGGCTGGGGCTGGGGGGCTCCTCCGGGGTAGAGGCACCAGGCTCATCTGGTCTGACTCCCGGGCCATAAACCCCAGACCATCCCCGACCTCGCATGTGTGCACTTGGAGCTGGGTGGGGAGTGGGGGGGGGGGGGGGATGCTGAGTCAGCACACTGTCAGGTGGTTTCCCTGCCCACCCCAGCACCCCTTCCCCCTGTTCCCCAGCTACCCAAACACCGGCCTCAGCAGGACAGGCCTCCACCTCCTGGCCCCCGGGCCCCCATTCTCCCCACCCTGGGGCAGGCTGACCAGGAAGAGAAGGCACCGCCGGGACCAGGGCAAGCAGGCAGCATCGGGAGCAGAACCCGGGGGTCCCACTGTGCTCCCGTTCGAGATGTCTGGGAACGGTCCACCTCTGACCACCGGACCAGCAGAGATCGGGACGCGGGGTCGGCTGCCGCCACCAGGGAGCCGGGCACCTGCCGCCCAGGCTGTGGGAGGAGGGGACCAAGGGCGGAGGGGTGACTGAGCAAACAGCTACCGCCCGGGAAAGTCTAGAATGGGCCCGGCCAGGCTGGGCCGTGACACTCGGCCACTTCCCCATGACCTATCCCCCCGGCCTTCAAATCCAAGGATGTCCCTGGCTTCACCGCCACTCACACGCTCCCGACAGGAACTCGGGGCTGGGCCCTGAGCCTTCATGAGTCATGGCGAGCTCGGCCAGACGGGGGAGCAGAGGGCTTCTGGAAGAGCCCAGAGAGACAATCCCCCCCGTCAGTGCTACTTCCGGACAAGGACCTTCACCTTTTATACCGTTTTTGGCGAATGCCGTCAGAAAGGTGTGACAGACACAGATTCGACCGGCGGGAGGGTCCGCACCGCCTCGGACGCCGTCACGCACAACAGGGACCTCGTGATGCACGGCGGGAGCCTCGGACGCGGCAGGTTTCAAACAGAAACCTAAGTGTGGGCTAACAAGGGGAAACCGTCCCCGACAACAGGTTCCGAAAGGCGAACTCCTTTTAGGATGGCCGGGTTTCCCCTGAAAAAGCTGCTTGGGCTCAAGTCAATCCAAGAGGGAAACCAGGAACCCCCCCCCCCCCGCCAAGGAGGAAGGCAGCTGGGTTTACCCGTGAGCGGGGTCCAAGGCGATGGCCCGCGGCTGGTCGAGGTCCTGCCAGAAGAGGACCTTCCGGGACGTCCCGTTGAGGTTGGCCACCTCGATGCGGTTGGTCTCCGAGTCCGTCCAGTACAGCTTCTTGCCCACCCAGTCGCAGGCCAGGCCGTCGGGTGACACCAGGCCAGAGATGACCACGTTCTGCACGGCGCCGCCCGTCTGGTTCAGGTAGGTCTGCTTGATGGCCTCCTCGCTCACATCCGTCCAGTACACGGCTCCCCTGGAGAACTGGAAGTCCACGGCGGCCGCGTCCTCCAGGCCGCTGACCACGACGGTGGACTCCAGCTTGACTCCGCCGGCGTCCACCAGCCGCACGTCCCGGCGGTTGGCAAACAGCAAGAGCGGCGAGGCTGCGGGGGGTTGGGGGGAAGCGGACCGTGAGGACCAGGGCCCGAGCCGGGGGCCGCACGGCCCAGCACAGGGGGGCCTGAGCGCCCCGGCCCCCGCCCCCAGCCCCTCTGCTCCCTCCTGCAGTCCCAGGGGACTCTTCCTGCCGCACCTGTCGCCTCACGCCAGGATGCCGGGGCCAGGCCGCCCGGCGCCTCTAAGGCCTGCAGAGAAGTCACATCAGCCTGATGCAAGAGAAGGGGATGTGGGGACACAATCCCGGCTGGGCCTCAGGATTCCCTTACAGCTCCCGGCCCCGCTGTCCCAGCCTAGGCCCCTCCCTGGCACTGTGGCCTCGGTTTCCCACTCCAGAGTGCCACCCCTCAGCTCAAACCCCTTCGACAGCGCCCTATGCCGCAGTCAGGCTGCCACAGCGAGCGCCGGGCTCCAACCCGGGCCACGCCCCTGCAGGGCATGGGGGACACGCGGAGGGCTGGCGGTCAGGACCCCTCAGCACGCCACCACGGCCACCAGCACCCGGCATCTCAACGTCACAAGGCAGGAGGGACGCCTGTAAAGACCAGACGGGGGAGGTGCAGCTGCAGGTGAGCTGGGCGTCCCGACCTCCCGCGAGGAGGTGGCCACAAAGGACGTCTGTCCCCGGATCCCCCTGCCCCAAGCAGACGCGGACGGAGAGGAAAGACATTCACGGTCCCAGGCTGCAGCTCCCGGCAGCTCACACACGACATGCAGAGCCGTGCGGGCTCCCCTGCAAGCGTCCTGGGGGCCCCTGCGGGCACCTGGGCTGTGGAGGACGCTGCGCCCACTTTACGGAAAGGGATGAGGAGGGCGGCCCGCACAGCCAAGTTCAACAGCGCACCGAAGGCCTCTGCGCTTTGGACCACGTGTCGTGCGCTGGGGGCACGGGTGCATTTGGTCTGTAAACATTCGTTACTTTTCTGCGTATATTACTTGACTAAAATGTTTCTCGTCATCAAGAAATGGGACTTTTCCTGTTTCCCCAGCTTCTTGCAGGACTCGCTCCCAACACGCCGCGGGCCCGCCTGCCAGCTCAGAGCGCTCCCGGCCCAGCACACAGCGGGGCCCCCGCACACTCACTTCATGCACCCCACCCCGCCTCTGGCACCCCAACTTCAAGGAGGAGCGTAACCTCTGCCCTGGGAGACGTGGGAAGGAAAAGGCGGACTGTCCAGAAGGGTGTAGGTCCCGACCCCCAGCTAGAGGCCCTGGGGAGTAAAAAGGGACGCCCACCGCCAGCGGCCTGGCCAGAGGCTGGGTGCCACCCGAGACTCAGGAGCTGGCCAGTCGTAGAGCACAGCGGGGGAAGAGAGAGGATGCCCAGTACTGGGGAGGGTCCAGAGCCTTCAGAGGAAGAAGAATCCAGGAGGACCAGAGGCGGGGGGCGGCGGGGGGCTTCACTGCAAACAGGGTCCTATGTGGGATCTGGAGGACACAGCAACACGGGCAGGCGAAGCCACCGCCAACAGAGACCCCATAGCACACGCGGGGTGCTGCGGCGGGCCTGGAGCACATTCCCCTTCATCATCGCCGTGCTGTTCCCGGCCACCCAGAGCGAGGATTACCAGCCATCCCGCTCCGCCAGCGAGGTTTATGGTGCCCAGGCTCCTGAGGTTCCCCGCAGCCAGGTCCCCTGGCTCGTCCCCATTCATCCAGCCGAGGCATGAGCCGCCAAGGCAGGTGGAGCCGAAATTCCACACTGTGGTTCCCACCTTCTGAGGACCACACCGCTCTCTGAGGGACGGATCCTCTCCCCAGACACAGACCCACACAGGTGCAGACTCAGGGCTGTCGCCAAGGCCTCATGATGCCCGCCTACCAGGGAGGACCCAGCTCCGGCCCGACGACCCCTTGCTAAAGCAAGCGGAGGCTGGGGGAAGCTTCTGACTTCTAGAAGTCAGCATGTGTCTCAGGAGGGAGCGAGCTCCCCGCGGCCACAGGTATTCAAGCATTAGTCGGGGACTACAGGGGAGGGGCTGCAGGAGAGACGCACCAGGAGTGAGCTCGGGGGGCCAGCCCCCCAGAGAGCAGCCACTCTCCAGCAGGCAGGGAGGCACTACGGAGGAGGCTCCCCAAAACACCCTGCAAGGTGGGAGAGGAGCCTGGGCTGGGGAGATGGGGGGGAGGGAGCTCCCGGAAGCTGCCCCAGGCACAGAAAATCCTAACTCTGCTCTACTTTCTCCCCAAACTGGAAAGACCACATTTTCACCACGGTTTACACTCTGGGCAGTTCAGGTGCACCCTTCAAAGGCCACAGATGGGCTGGCGGGGGGGGGGGGGGGTTGTTTTTCAATTTCCTGTGCTCTTCCCAAAGTGAGACTCTCGGGGAGGGGAGCCACCCTGGAGAGCCAGGGGTGGGGGGGAGGGGGGGCGGCGGGCGAGCTTCCGTGCAGCCCAGGCAGGCGTGGCTCCAGCAGGCAGGCTTTTTCCAGGAGGAGGGGCTCTTGCTTCTAGGATGTTTCGAAAGCATGACATGCTCTACTCCCGGGTCCCCAGAGGCACAAGCCTCACCCCACTACCCCCCCCCCCCGAGGAACTCACAGTGAGGGGGGCCTCGCCAGCCGACATAGGCAGCACCCACTCTCCCGGTGGCCTGCGCAGGGCCTGGGGAGCCCTGGCCAACGCGGCCCTCCCACTGGGAGACGTGGCGTCCTGGGGGCCGCTCCTCTCCCACCGGTGGGGAGATGCCCAGGAGCAGGACGGCCAGGAGCCAGCCTGCCTGTGGATGCTGGTGGGGGCAGGGCCAGACGGGGGAGAAGAGAGCAGAGCAGAAAGGCCAGCAAGCTCTCAGGACAGCAGTCAGGACAGATGGCGCTGTGCACTGAGACCAGGAGAGAGCGGGCCAGAGAGTGGGCACAGAGGGCCGTGTAGCACCATCGGGGACACACGGAACCCAGCTGTGTGTCCTATGTTACAACAGGGAAACAGACAACAAGGAATAAATACAATAGGCAGGACAAGTTAGTTCCTTGACACATCAATGCTGTGGTCTGGGAGTGGGGGCTGTCATTTCACGTAAGATGGTCAGGAAAGTCCCCCCAAGAAAGTGACAATCAGGCAAAGACGTGAAGGGGTGAGGGGAGGCAGAAGGGAAGGCAGAAGGGAGGGCATCACCAGCAGAGGGAATGGCCAGTGCAAAGGTCCTGGGGTGAAGCCTGTGGGAGGAACAGATGCCGGTCCTATGTGCTCCTTCCCTGTGGACCCATATGCCCAAGAGATGAGGCGACTACAGCTCTGGGAAAGGGACCCTGACCTGCCCCAGGTCACTCCACCCTGGGATGATTTGTTGACTTACGGCCCGAGCTTCTGGGCAGTGAGAGGAATCAGAGGAAGAAAGAGGGAAGAGAGAGGAGGGAGGATGGACCCAGAGCAGGAACCACTGGGCCACCTCCCAGCTCCGGAACCCACATGGGTCACCGTGAAAAATCACACTGTCACCGGGGGCCACGGATGCCAGGAAAACCCTTTTGGAAAACACAGTGGCAACTGGTATCAAGGACCACGAAAACGTCTAAACCCTCTTCCCGGGGGTCAGCCTCGCAGGAATTCATCCCAGGGAACATCAGAGGAAGGAGGAAGGTCCTGGTTGCAGTTTTGGCTGCAGCCTTATTTATAACAACAACAACAACAACAAAACCGACAAAATATCTCCCAAGTCAGAGGTAACCGGACTGTTCTCTCAGCATAAAATCACATCCACAAGATGTGGATGCAAGAAAGTGGCTGCAGCGACATCGAAAAATGCGCCCGATACAGTATTACTGAAACACACCCACCAACCCAACTTTCAGCCCTGAGCTGTACGCACACAGTTAATGCCGGCGCACTAGGTGGGAACAAAGCCTGAACGGGACGCTAGGGAAGGTGCCCTTGCTGGGTCTCCGCGTAGACAGACTTGTCCTGTGTTCGCCCTGAAGTCCGTTTCTGTGGCTACGAAGTTGTCCGCGCAGACATATTTTTCAGGACCCCGTATCAGAAGGACCAACAGACCGAGTCGGCGCTCCAAGTGTGAGCCCCGGAACGCTCAGCCCCGGCCCTCTCGGACGGCGACATCTGGTCTGAAATGGGGGTGATCGCCGTACCCCCACTTCGGAGACTGTGGGGCTCGACCAGGGCGATTCGCCCAAAGGTTCGGCCCAGAGGCAGCCCGCCTGAACTGTTCAGTGGACAGCAGCCAGGGTCAGGCAGTGGTTACCTCCTCCATCCAGCCCCGGGCCGGCTCTGCTCCGAAGGAAGGTGCTCAGACTCGGGGGGCCTGGCCTCTCGCCGTGAGACTGGGGACAAAACTTTAGAGGCAGGAAATGAGATCTATTCTTGAAAGGCACCCCCGCGCCGTGGCAGACTGAACCCCCCCTGCGCCATTCTTCCTTGGTTTAACCAGGCGTAGGTTACCCTTTCCGTGACCCTGGATTTCCGCGGCCCCTTCTCGCCACGACCCTCAGGTCACCCCAGAGAGTCCAGAAGCTTCCCTGCACCTCCCTGGTAGGGGGCTGGGGGCAGGTCCTCCCACCTGTTTGCAGGCGGTCTGATGTTCCCGGCCCCCCTCGGCCGATCAGCGTCAGACGAAGGCCGGCTCCTTCTCCCTCTTCCCTTGGGGACCAGGACCCGTGACCAATTCCCAGTCTCCACCGCGGTAGGATCAGGAGTCTGAAATCCCAGCGCCGGCCACCCCACTCTACCCCATGGAAGCATATCCAGCGTTTTTATCTAGAATTCATAGCAGATGTCTGGCCTTCCATTCCAATAGGCTGTATTTTACACAGTTCACGTGGTTACACTGAACACAGCCCACCTCGGGGTAACCGAATCCTCTGCCACTCTACCAAAGAAGCAAGCTTCCTAGCACGTGCCTTCCTGACACTCACTGAGCACCACACTGCTCACGGGAGCAGGCGAGGCCTAGGCACAAGCTGTGGATTTATCAGCCAGGAGGGGCCCGTCATCCCACACCAGCCCTCGAGGGAGGGAAGACTACGTGGGCTACATTGCACAACCCCGTGACAGTACTCCACGCCACGCGGCTGGACGCTTGCACGCGGAGAAGACGGTGAATTTTATGTGCTGTGTGTTTTAACACAACGGCATAAACCCAAACGGACGGTGTGGTGACATTACAGAGTATCACAAGCTACTGAAGAGAACGACCTAGAGGTACACGTATAGCCTGCATTCGGGGTTCTGTTTTTAGACGCTGGGCTGTCGGTAAAGCGTGTCCACAACGGGCTCCGTATTCGCGTATTTGAGCCAGTGTAGACTCGCCTATGGCTAAAGCTCATTAAACGGGTCCCGATCCAGTATTCCAGTTTGCCCTGATGTCCATTCCTCCCTCCGTTTGGCAGTGAGATGCCCTGCGCGCTGGCTCTGGTGTCCTCTTGGCGCCTCCCCACCCCCCCCCCCCCCCCACCGAGGACTTCTTTACTTCCTGGTCCAACAATATGCTCCAGGCACAGTTGCCCTTTCCCTCCCGTGGGCCTGGCACCGGCCTCTCCTCTGATGAGCTCTGGATCCTCTCCGGGGAGAGTGAGCTTTGGAGCCCGGACCTGGCCATGGGCTGTGCTCACCGCCCCTGGGAAGTCACTGGCTCCGGGGCTGTCGGGAGACAGAGCTAGAGAACCTGAGCACGGGCCACCCCCATTCTCCGCACACATCCCATGTCCGAGCTTTATCATAGCCCCCAAGTCACCGGTGGAGCGTCTGTGGTCGTCCCTGGACGTGCGGAGGCAGGAAGAACTGTCACCCGACCAGCATGTCCCACCGAGAAGGCCCGAGGGTCGCGTTTCTGCTCTCACACGGCAAGCCGGCGTCCTTTCCGCGGCCTCGGGAGCACCGTGTTGTTCACGTTTCTGTGCTTGTCGGTGCTGGTATCGCCGTTCAAAACGGTCCCCAGGCTGGAGGGCCGGGCAGCGGCAGGTGTAAGGCTGGCCTTGCATTCAGGGCTCCTGCCTCAACGACGCATACGAAATGAGGGCTCTTTCCACGAAAGCCCCGTGGGAGAAACAAGATTCCGTGCGGATCGCGGATGGGAGGCTGAAGCTGCTGGGACCAGAGGCTCCCGGAAGCCAGCCCTGCATTTCCCCACCTTCGCGAATTCTGCTGCCCACTGCCGCTCACCGGACCCCTCCTTGCTTCTCGGTGGCCGGGCGCCGCGGGCCAGGTCACCACCAGCACCTCCACACCGCACCCCATCACCGCGCCGCCTCCTCACGGGCCAGGGGCCAGATCGGGACACCGTGGAGTCGCGCTGAACCCACAGACCTTGTGTGGGAAAGTGACATCGCTAGGGTAGCGTCTTCCTATCCCCGAACATCTATTTAAATCTTGCTCAGGGTCCTTCTATAAAACCGTATTATTTTTCCAAACAGTCTTGTACATTACTACTTAGATATGATCCTAGTTGAAACCATCATTAGAAAAAAAAAAAAGTCGCATGACTCGAACAGAGAGAAACTGCAGAATCCCCTTGACTTTATAAAGCGCACGTCAAGGGCCCTTGGGCTGGGGTGGGGGCACGTTGAAGGAGCTGTGGGGGCCTCTCCCCACCCCCGGGGCAGGAAAGTTCTATTTCCCCTCTCAGAGGAAATGCATGAGAGGCGCGATCAGGCTAAAACGACGGGGATCAAGGAGAAATCAGCGTGGTCCCCAAAAGTGCAAGTGAACTCGTCTCCCCAGCTCTGCACTCAGAAAGGTTCAGTCCCTCACCTCCAAGTACAAGGAGGCTGCCGGTGATTGCTGAGCCCTGAACGGAGGGACGTTAAAATGGCTGCAAATGTCTGTGGCTTCACCGTGAGCACCGATCTGCGCAAAACCCCACCGCAGCTTCTCGCGGCAACTTCCCGATTACGGTCATATTAAATGCCCAGACCACCTTTTATGTGGGCAGTTCCTCAAAGCCGGGAACCTCCCCGCCCTAGGCCTCGGCCCCGGTGCCCAGAGCAAGGGAGGCGCCCTGTCAGTGGGGCCAGAGGCTGCGTGGGACCCCTCTCGCCGCGGGGACCACCATCCCAGAGACGGAGTCTCACCTTCCATCTGGGGCTCCCCTCCGTGACATGTCCCGCAGTCCCAAACATTCTAAAGGCGAGACTAACATTGACAACGATAACAAATGTTGGGTTTCCTTTAACCGAACAGATGTTCTGCCTTTTGTGGAAAGCTCAGGAAAGTCGAACTCGTCAGCCTGAATGGGCTGAGCCAGAGCAGAAACCTCGGTAACGTCTCCCAAAGTGCCAGGAAGACGCTGCTCCCCCAATGCCCCCCTCACCTGCCCTGTCACAGCCCCTGAAGCCTCCCCCACCCATCTGTTCACCCCGGACCCACCCAACTGGGGATCTGCCCCAACACTTCGCCCACCCCCAACCTGGTCCCAGCCCCCGAGGCTTCCCGCAGGCCCCCACTGCCCCCAAAGACCAAGGAGTCCCCCGTTCCCCGCCACCACGCCTCTGTCCATTCCCACCCCCACGAGCCCTCCCTGGTCCCACACCCGGCCCAGGTGAAAGCGGGGTCCTCCGTGAGACCGCCCAGCTGGCGCCGTGTCCTCGGGGCAGGGGGGACCGCCGGCCACGGGCCCATGCACAGCAGGGCCCAGCTGCCCAGGGGGATGCGCCTCCAAGACCGGCCCCGGTGCATGGGGCTTCTGGCAGAGCGCCCTCCTTCTGCCCTTCCGTTCCAGGCGCTATCCCGATAGCGACCCAGCCATCGATCAGGTATGCTGACGTTTGCCCAAAAATAATAAATAAATCTCCTATTTTGCTACAAATCCAAAGCGGAGATAGCCAAGGCTGGCATAAGACCATAACCCATTACAAAGGACTGCTTATCCACTCCCCAAACCAAGGCTGCTTGGGATAAAAAGAAAGAGCTTTCATTACAACCACAAGGGTGAGGAGTTCAGAACAGACAAAACGTGAGGGGTGCCTCCTGGGACAAGGCGGGCAGGGAAACACTGGAAAGGAGCTCGAGGAATCTTCCGGAACACTGGAAGGTCTACTCTCGACCTGGACTACGACGGCAAGCTGTGGATGTTCATTGGTGAATGTCTCTGCTGAGGTCTGTGTACATCGCTGGGTACAGAAGCAAGGCCACCACCCCCCGTCCCACCTCCCCCGGCCTGGCCCAGTCACGCGGGTCAGTGCGGGGCCCTCAGGCCTGCCTCGCACCTGCCGGGCTCCCGGTGTCTCCCCACCTGCCCCTCCATGCACAGGCTCGCCCGCCTGGGCTCACAGCGCCGCTCAGAGCCACTGCCCGTCCCCCAGCTTGGTCACCCCATTTCAGCTGCCATGCTCGGCTTCCTAACCCTAACACGCACGCACACACGCGCACACACACACACACAGACGGGGTAATTAACTCTGAGGCCCAGGCAAGTTTCCCAAGTTCGGACCCCATTGCAAAGGTCAGGGAAGCAGACAGACAGGAAACGACAGGGGCAGGTTCGGGGGGTGGGGCAGGAAAGAAGAAATCAGTTGCAAAGGATACAAAGAAAATGAAGTTTCAGACACCGTAGAGCACAAAGAAGCTTAGAGGAAAGCCCTTAATTAGGGCTTTCATCAAACAAGAAAAGGGCTGTGGGGGTCCCTGCTGTCCCCCCACATGAGGAGGGGGGCTGTGTCCTGGGACAGGCAGGAGGACACCCCGGCCCGTGCTGAGGAAAAGCCCGGGCTCGGCTACTCCACCAAGTCCTGGGAGACAAGCAAAGCCCCAGGACCTGGCACGAACCCCCTGACGCCTGCCGGAGGGACCCCCGAATATCAGTCTGGGTAGTCCACTGCCCCCAGGGGCCACTCTGAGGGTCCGAACCCTGGCCCAAGTGACACGGCCCCTCCCAGGGGTGACTGTGTGGCCCTAATTCCCACCTGGCATAGCTTACCCCCAACCCAAAACACGTCTAGGGATGGCCGTCAGATGGTCAGCAAGCCGCCCACCCTGCAAGTCCCGGAAACCCCTTCTCAACTGAAGTCGGCCCCCCAGCACCAAGCCCCCAGCCCAGCTCCCCCACGGGGCAGCGGACCCCAGAGGGACGGGCAGGGAAGGGAAGGAGCTGGCATCTGCTGTTGGCGTACGGCTCGCCCACCACCCTCTACCTTAACCCAGTTCAACCTCAAAACACCCCCCGGGCCCAGCCTGACAGAGGAGCAGATTTATCTCTTTTTTGGGGGGGGGGATGGCAAATCCCTCCAGCAGCTCACTGAGGCCACACAGCAGGCAATGGGGGTGAGGCCCCTGGTCCTAAGCTGGCTTTTTCCTCCACTACCTCCCACCGTGCCACCCCTCTCACCCAAGTCTATTTGAGGGAAAAAATCCCAAAAGCAATCAACAAACAACCTCACAGAATGTCAAAGTTGACCGATCTCACCAGATCTCTTGACGGGAGTGGGTAGGAGCTTATTCTGACCTGGGACTCAGACACGAAGCCCAGCCACTCCATACAATCCGCAGAGGGAGACCACTGCCCGGAGGCGACAAGTGTGAGGAAGCCACACCAAAGCGAGGGTGATAGGAAAGAACAGTGCCAGTGATGTCCCAGGTCACTCTGGGCCCAGCCCAGCTCACACACCAGTAACCACCCTCTTTCCCCAACCTGTAAAGCGAGCCTAGGGAGAGGGGGATATAGTCTAGCATGTAATTGCCATTTTAAAGGCTCTGAGAAGTCCTGCAGTGAGGAGACCTAGTTCATGTCCTACACCCAGAATTTCCCAAGTGTATCTGGTAATTTAATAGCACCGTAGAGTCTGGACCTAGAGGACACATTTTGAAAAATAGTGGCCTGAAGGTGAAGTGAAACAGAAAACACAAAAGCAAAACCAAACAGGACCCCATCAGCAGAGACTGGGCAGAAGCACCACAGAGCCTGGAATGCCGGCCGTCTCCAGCACGGCACACTCGCTTCCTACCCCCCAGCTACCTCCTCCCCTTTGTGTGGACAGGAAGACTGATGTCTGAGGCTGGGGGCTCTCTGGGGCCACACGGTCTTCCGACCAGAGGATGTCAGTCCTAACAAAGAGGTTTTCTCCATCTGGCTACTGGGAAGTCATCTACAACAAACCACCTCAGACACAAATGATCCAAAAAGCTCCACGACGCCGGTCTACACGGGCAAGAGAGCAGCCTACCCGCCAACACAGCACAGAACTGGAAATGACCCCAACTGCCTGGAACTCCAAGGCCACGTCCTTGAACCCAGCCCCAGAAGTGCACACGGCCCCCAGAGCTGGTCCCAGGGCCAGTGAGGGAGGAAACAGCCCACACCAGGGCCGGTTCCCAGAGGCGAGTTGCCCTTTCCGAAACGGAGCCTATGAACGGAGCCCGTCGCTGGTGGACGTCCGGGTCCGGTTACAAACACCGCAGAGATCTCCCTGGGAGGGAAAGTGCTTCTCCCGGAAGCCATTTCCACTACTAATTACGTTTTAATTGGGCGAATATATCCATTTTCTGCAGGGACCGTGCAGACGCTGGCAGGCCCAGGCACCTGCGAGGGAAGGAAGCGGGCGGCCCGGGCTCACCGGCAGGCAGCCCAGCGTCTCCCTCCCGCTCCCTGTGATCTCTCGCACACTCGCACATGCACGCGGCAAGCCTGATCCAGCCCCCGGGGAATGCTACCAACTCAGGGATACCTAGGACAAGTTGGTAGGAAAGATGACATTTGATTTATGTTTGCAAATGTGCGTTTTTCACTAATTAGAAGGTTTCGGGCAGAGCAGGGAAAAATATGTATTTCAGAGTTCCAGTTTGACGTGCCAGAAACCAGCCCGTTACTAACATTCTTATTTTCGACAAAATATAGCATTCTGATTACATACCATTTCGGTTCAACAGCTCCCTGCTCCCGGAAGTGGCCCAGGGCCATGGCAGAGACTGACTCGGGGGCCCTGGGGGCACTGACGCTGCCGGCCCATTCCAGCAAAGAGGAGGGGGGGGCAGTAGCTTCACCTGGCGTCCTGGAGGCCCCACGGAAACAGGCACTCGGGTTCCTACAGAAGGTGGGGCCACCCAGGAGAGCCCTCTGGCCTCCGTGCCCTTCCTGCCCCCCCATAACGAAAGCCGCTTAAATGCCCTGGGGGGCTCTGCAGCCTATTTCCGCTATGGATGAAAGAAAACACTTTCATAATTCAAATGGCAATTAAGGGGTGGGCAGCGGGGCCTCAGCCGCCCAGTTTTAGTCCCTGTGCGACCCCAAGCAAGTTGTGCAGGCTCTCCCAAGCTTAGTCTGCTCCCCCCGTCCCCAGAGCAACTGCACGGGTTCAGTGAGTCCACTGACCATCCCTTAGAACCTGCCTGGCGCACTAGAAATGTGAGTAACTGTCGGCTATCTTTATTTATTAAGTCGAGACTGCTGTATCGTGGGGGCTCTGAGGGAGGAGGCATCGGCCAAAAAGTAAAGATCTCATGAAATCCACACCCCGACTAAAAACACACGCCCCCTAGAGAACGCTCTTGATGGAGACCCGTATCAAAACCATCCTGAGTGCAAGCTTTTACAGGTCTCTTCACAGTCCGTGGAAATCACCCAAGAAGGTTGTAAGGGTACCCCAAGTGGGTGCACGCGCGTGGGCATTTCGTGAGAGCACGGGCAGAGTGTGCGGTTCACAGCTCCCAAGGAGCACACGCACACCCCCGTCTCAAGTGGAAGAGGGGCCAGGCCAACCAGAGGCCCTGCTGACTCCGGTGATGCCCACCAGGAGCTGGCCCTCCGGCCAGCTCGGCCTCTGCACTGGGCCCTGGATACCTGCCCCTTGGCCAGGGACCAGCACTGGATGCGAGAAAGAAGGGGCCAGATGAGCTCCAGGGAGCGCAGACGCCCCGGCTGCACGAAGGCAGTGCACATCCAAGAATTCAGTGCAAGGCCACACAGCGAACTCAAGATTCGGGAACAAAGGTACAGGGCGCCTGGGGCCTCTAAGCCCCCACCCTCGAGCTCCCACCCCGGGCAAGCGGGCTGCCAAACCGTCAACGGTCGGCGGGGGTCTCTAACCGGGCTGGCACCAACGGGTGTTTCCACTGAAGTGGGAGAAGGTGGGACCACTGTGGCTCCCCCCCCCCCCGGCCCCCTGGCGAGGAGGGGCGCTTTCCCCGTGTGGTCACAGAGATCTCATTGTTCTGCTCGGCAGAGAGGAAATGAGAACTGAGCTCAGAATGCATTTTGGAATTGGCAGAAAAGAACATCTGGGAGAGGAAACGCATTTCAGAAACAAACATACCTTTGTACCAGCTCTTATTTTCTTTAAGTGGTGCAAAAAAATAATAATAATAATAATAAAGACATGCCAAATTTACCATCACTCTACAAAATCTCCTTTTTAGGGGGCAAAACTGGGAGGCTCTGCTTTCAAATGATCTACTTTTGCTGAAAAAAGCAGCCCCTGGCTGCCAAGGCCTCGAGGCTGCGGCCAGGAAGGAGCCCAGCAGAAGTCCTCAGGCCCAAGACACCCCTGTCCCAGGCCGGGCAAGGTGCACAGATAGAAACCATCCTCACCATTCTCTGCTTCAGCCTCTCGCCTCTTGGTCCCCACTGAAGCCCCTCTGAACGTTACCTAACTTGCCTTGAAGGGCTGGATCCTCTCGGTCCCGAATATCTCACGTGGGTCTGGGGGCTGCCTTTGGAGCTCAGCCAGCGTGACCAGCTCTGATCATCCTGGGAACAAGCCAGGGCCGGGGCCGGAGGTTCACGAGAATGTGGAGAGGCCGAGCTCTGTCAGTGTGTGGGGACGCGGTGACGCGGACCAAGGGGCTGATGCACCAGGGGACGGGGTATCCTGCCCAAAGTCACCCTCCGCTAATCAGCAACACGGGAGAGCAAAGAGCGCAGGTTCTTACCAAAGTACTTGAGGTTCGTTCGTTCTGCCTAAGGGGGCAACAGAACGACACCAAGATCTCGCTGCAGAAGGGTCAGAGGGACAAGGGAGCCCCCTCACGGGGTCCCCCAAGGCACGGCAGTGACCCTGCCACATGCTGAGGAGGCGGCCCCATCCCTCAGCGTCTGTCCCTCAGGACGGTGGCCTCCCGCCACCTGACCACATATCTGGGTCCTGGCGTTCCAGGACAACCCGTGTCCCCGGGGAGAAGAGGAAACGGAACAGAGGGGGCACGTGCAGCCTGGGCTCCACACCGCTCCTCCTCAGGCAGAGAGAGCAGGTCCCAGAAGACTGCTGCTTTGGAGGGGGGACCCAGGTCAGATGGGTGGGGCCAGCAGCCCCTCCTGCTCATCTCTGCAGCTCCGACCCCAGCCCCCACCCCCGATCATCCCAGCACAACCCTGTACAGGGTCCAGGTCTCCTCAGATTCGCCGTTCCCACCCACAGGAAGGGGGTAGGGACACGCCAAGCATTAGAACCACACGGCAACCCAGGAGCGGGAATCCACACCCCATGAGGACCCCCTCACGGGGACCAGTGGGCTCTAAGCGGGGAGCTACACATTTCCCCCACAACAGGGCCCAGCATTCCGATTGCACGCTGAGCGGGGAGTGTGGGGTGGGGGAAAGGACCACCTGCCCCCCGGACGGGCTCACTCTCCGCCGGGTCAGCACGCTGAGCCTCTCCGGTGACCACGGAGACGTGGCCAGCCTCCCTGCCTCCAGGGCCGCTGTGAAGGTCGCAGCAGTGAAAGAATGGCCCGCCAAGCAGCAGACGGCCAACACCGTAGGGAGAGAGGCCCCCGTGCTCTCCCGAGAGGGCGTGAGCAACGCCGAGGAAGCCGGGGTCCAGACGGCACAGGGTGGAGGGGTGCCCTCCCCTCACGGCCTCTCCTCCAGGGCGGTCACCGCTGGCCAAGGGTCGGAGCGCTCTACTCCCGTGCCTGGCCTGGGCTGGGCTGGTCATGAGGACAGGGCCACCACCTGCCCTGTGTTCATCCTGTTCCAGGGGCCCAGCTCTGGGCCGGGCACACAGGATCACCTGCTAGGGGCTTAGATTACTGTCCGGCTGGACACAACAGGAAGTCAGGAAAGCCAGCCCCGGCCGCAGAGGGGACAGGCAGGTCCCACCTGGGCTGGTGGCCAGAGGACAGGTGCGGGGGGGGGAGGTCAGGGCGGCGGGGCCTGCACCCCTCCTGCGGGCTGTGACGGAGGGGACCCGGTCTGGCACACGGGCTGGAAAGCAGCCTCTCTAATTACGGAGTGCCTCTTGGGCACAGGGCCCCCACAGCCCCCCGGGGCAAGGACTCGGACCGTCCACAACCCAGCCTGGGAAGCCGGGTGGAGCAGGGACCTCACCCGAGGGGGAACACTTGGTGCCGGGCTCCCTCCTCTGCCTTCAGCGGGCAACTGATGGTGCGGGAAGGGTGACCGAGACGGGAGGACCAGAGACGACTGCTGGCCAGCCAGGCGGCTGAGCCACTGCAGAGGACGCCCTGCCCGCAGCCCGGGAGGCTGTCAGAAGATGGACAACAGGGAGAAGGAAGCAGGTCCCTAACGACTTCCTGAGGAGGGACAGGCAGGGGACGTGTTGGCAATACCCTACAAATCGATGGGGGGCCTCCGGATGAAGGAACGAAGCCCAAAGCACCCCCGCCCCCACGGACACGTGCACCTGCTCTCCCAGGCCCGGGGCTCCCAGAGCCCACCCCGGCCAGGCTTCACCGCGGCAGGGAAGCAAACTCAGGGCAGACGACCAGGCTCAGTACGGCCATTAACGCAACCCAGCGCCCCACTTTCTCACGAGCCTGAGCGAAGATGGTTTCAGCCAAGCCACCGCTTAGCTGGAGTTGAACCTGACTCCAGAATCCCCTGAGGGCCCTCTCCCTGGAGAATAACAATTATGATTGTAATAATAACCCTAATAGCTAATAATTATTGAGCCCTCACCGGGAGCCAGCCCTGTGCTAAGCACTTTGTAGCCTCGTTGCACCCTCGGGCGATGATTACCCGCTCCCCCGCCCCCCCGCCCCCCCCCCC
>CM052815.1:3510198-3658094 GCA_028533885.1 Nasua narica
CCGGGCAAGGCGGCGGGGAAGGAGGCTGGGGTGCACATTTCCTCCGTCCAGGGGTACCCAAGACTCTGCTGGGGGGCCAGCACCGGAGTGGGGGCAGCTGCTGACGTGAACATGCACCATGCTTCCCGGGCTACGGTGGGCTGTCCTTCCCGAGTATTCACGGGTGACCCAGGTGGCCTTTGGGACTACAGACAGGCAAAAAGAAACGAGGCCCGCCTGTCTTCTTCACACCCACAAAGAGCGGAAGGGGGACACTTTAACCAAATGTGTCCCCTGTTGCTTTTGACAGCGAGGACCTCGCAGACCCTGGACGGGGGCGTGTTCCCCTGCTTCTGCGTCCTCCTCTGCTGCCGTGACCTCGTGCAACTCAGGGAAACCCCGAACCTCTCCTGTGCCCAGATCCCAGCCATCCGGGGGGGAGACCTTCCACCGTTATCGTGGTGACAGATCAGGGATGCCATGCCTGGAGACTCTATCTCGCGGGCCCACGGTCAGGCAAGACCCTAACAGGATCCCTGGGCCTGCGTGATGGGAGTCCCGCCTCCGGTCCCTTTCCATCCCAGTGCGGGCAGGGCCTGGCAAGGCCTTGCTCCCAGGAGAGGTCTCAGGACTGGGCCACAAGGGGATGCAGGAGCCTGGCTGGGGAGATTCTCTGCGGCGGTGGGAAACGGGGGGCGGTTCTGAGCAGCTCTTACTGGATCCTCCCAGATGGAGCAGAGCAAGGGGGCTGCTGGGGCCCAGCGCCCACCTCATGGCCAGACCTGCCTGGATCCTGGAAAGATTCTACTTCACCCTCCAAATCGGTTACTCCCAGCCCAGGTCCGCGGCCCAAGGGACCACAGAGGCGCTTCTGGTGCAAAAAAGCTGAACAAAGACCCCTCGGTGAGGGCAACCGGAACCCGAGCCCGTTTCCGGCGCCCATGCTTCTGGTGGACCTCGCGGAGCTCCGACCAGGCGGCCCCCCTGCTGTGTGGGGAGAGGCAAGACTGGGGCTGCAGTGCCCACACAGGTCCCCAGTGCTGGGGTCGCTCCCTGGCAGGGCTGGGGACCCAGCCTTGCGGCACTCGTGAGCCGAGACTACGCCGGCCTGTGGGAGCGGAGAACTCTGGGCCAACACAGATGACACGGGGACAGCCGGCACGAACCATCCCCCACGGATGGTAGGTAGTTCCGGGACACGGGACCCCGTGGTTACGTGTGTCCAGGACGCACCGGGTTTCTTGAAATAAAACAGCTTATTTGGAGCGGGTCCTCTCAGGGGCAATGCCTCAGGAACACGGGTTTCTGTTGGTGGACCGGGTCCCACACTCAGCCCCACAAGCCCTCTGCTATGTAGGACAAGTGTTCCATAATCCGGGGAACACAGTGGCGCTGGATACCAGGATGGGCTGGGAGCTTACCACGCTGCCGATCTGAGGGTGGGAAAGACTTGCTCCCTAGACAGACGAGGCCTTGGGACGTCTCGGGACAGTCACTGAGCAACTCCCCCCCCCCCCCCCCGCCAGACAGCAGGTGGAAGGACAAGCATGAAGGCAGCCTCTGTCCCCAGGGCCCTCTCAGCCCGGGTGGGCCATGGAAGTTTCTAGACTCTGAGGAGACGGCTCTGTCTGGAGAAGCACTCAGCCCAGGGAGCACAGGAGAGGGCTAAAGTCAGCCTGGGGGCCGCACAGAACACGAGGCCCAAAAAGCTCCAACTTCAGATGTTGGGAAACTGGTGCCATTTCCCGAGAAGGGAAAGGACATGATGAAACGAGTTTTGGGAAAACGTAATCTGGCCAGAGTGAACGGTAAACGGGCAGGGGGAGGGGGTGGAAAGGAAAGGGGCACCCGGACTTTCCAATGTGCAGGAGGGAACAGAGACCAGGCCTGCATCGCAGGGCAGAGGAAGAACGGTGTCAGGGTCGGCCCGCGCTCCGGCCTCAGCAAGGAGGAATCTTGGAGGGTGCGGGGGCGAGACAGCGCACGCTCCCATCAGTCTCTTTGGGGAACCGATGTTCTGGAGAAAGTTCAGAGAAATGGCCTTTCCCCCCAGAAAAGCAACCTGAGAACACAGCTTGCTCTGAAACCATTTTGCGGTGGGCCGTCCCTTCGGCTCCTCCCAGGGCCGACTCCGGGGTGGCAGCTGCCGCGAGCGGGCTGGCTGGAAGGCACCCAGGCCCCCGGCTGACATGTTCTGGCCAGGGCCACGCGCTCGGGCGGCTTTTAATGCCCGATTGAGCAATTCCCGGAGACTTCTGCTCGAGGCAGGCACCGCCCCCCCATTGGGCTAATAAGGGGGTGCGAGCCAGGTAAGAAATTAAAGTTACTCACATTTTGTTCTGGAACGAACCCGGGGAGAGGAGCGGTAATTTACGCGGTAATTATATTTGCCTTGGGGCTCACGCTGGAATTAGTTACAGCAGAGCTGGTCTCCCAAGCCGACGCCGGTGAGAGCCCGGGAACAGGAGCGCAGGGCGCAATCCAGCACAAATGCCGCTTCTAAGGCACTCCGTGCAAGAGGAAGCAAAAATATGAAGCCCGGGTCCTTCGTGGCGGGAGATGAACTTGCTTCCACAGCCAGGGGCCAGCGTGCTTGCCGAAGACCACTGCCGAAGCCCGGTCCTGTGACACCCGCTGAATGTGGCCATTTACTGCCTCCGGATCAAGAGATCAAAGGACGGAACCTGACAAGCTGACTGAAGTCTATCACGAAAGAATGAAGGTACAAGAACAGTCGATGCAGTTTTTTGAAGACAACGACGAAGGCAGAGTGGCACGCTTGGTCTCTAAATACGCTCTGATGCTACAGAGGTTAAAACCGCATACTGGGGAAGAAAGACATGCATAGGTCCACGGGGCACAACAGAAGGCACCAGGATACGAGCCACGCCATCCGTGAACACTGCACACGAGATAGCGGGTGGTGTTTTACATGAATGGGGGTAGGATGGGCCTTTTGTCAAGGTGTTGGGACAATTCCCTATCCCGTTATGGTGGGGGAGGGGAAAGCACACATCAGGGAGAGTGCAGATCCCTACCTCATACCATAGACCTCCCCAAAATCAGATAAAATAATGTCTGAATATAGAGCACAAAACAATAACAGCCCTGGAAGAAAATAAAGGAAAAGGCGTTTATAATCTGGAGGGAGAGAAATAAAGCACAAAACCCAGAAGCTGTCAGGGAACAGACACAGTTTTGATTACATGAAACTTTTTAATGCCTTTATGATAGTAAACGGCCAGAAATCAGGAGAAAGACTAACTACAGACCAGAAGAAGAATGTGGAACAAATTTCACAAAGAGTGCCCGTCCACGCCAAATAAACAGCTCCTACAAATCAATAAGGAAAAGATGAAACAACTCGACAGAGAAATGAGCTCAGGACGAGAGTAGGCAATTTACAGAAAAATACATACGAAGGGTTAAATGGCCAAGAAAAGCCAGTCCCGAGGGATATGCAAATTAAATGTGTTATAATCTCTAAACAAACTGATTTAAGAAAAAAGGAATCTGGTCACTGCCAACAGCGGAGAGGGTATGGGAAACTGCACACCTTCGCACTCCCCCGGCAGGGTTTAAACCGGTGTGGCCTCCTTGGAGGAATCGGTCAGTATCTTTACCAACTTACAAGTGGATATACTCTCGGACAAGGAACATATCCTACAGAAATGCCTGTACACAAACGCACAGATGTGCGTGAACAAGGGGGTCACTGCAGCCCTACAATAACAAGAAAGCCTGGAAAAAGGTGCGTGTTCCACCAAGGGATGAAAGCTATGAAGGATGAAATACTGCTTAGCTTTTAAAAAGAGTAAAGATCTGAAAGTAAAGATACAGAGAATGTTTAAGATAGCAAGTAAAAAAGGCTACGGAATCGGGGGTGGAGAGTGATTAGGTCTATGTAAAAAAAAAAACAAACAGGAGCACTGAGTTCAAAAGGATGTAATACATTTGTTACGATCTGTGTTCAAGGTCTTGGTCATGGCCAGGAGAGAAACAGAACAGGCTATAAACAAAGATACGCATGCTCAGGGCGACAAGGACGGTGGTAAACATTTAAGCAGTGTCTATGTATTCACGGAGGTCTCGCACTTAAATATTTCACCTATTTGTAAAAGAAAATGGCCAAGAAGTACGTGCAAAAAAATAAAAATACAAAATACAAAAGGCAAAGCAAAGCAAACAAGTGTTGAGCAGGACGTGGAGACACGGGGACTCCCGGCTGCTGGCCACTGACACGGGGCAGCCACTGAACAACACAGGCCAGTGGAGCCTCAAAAAACCCAGCGCAGACCTACCATGGGGTCCAGCACTCCCCCTCCCAGGCACGTGCCCCGAAGGGAAAGCAGGGATTCAGAGAGCTGCTCGCACACCCAGGTTCTCAGCAGCAGCCAGAGGGGTGAAGAGCCCCGGGGTCCCCCGACAGGTGCGTGGGCAAACAGAACGTGCGCTATCCGTACGGGGAGACAGGATTCGGCCACAGGGGGGACTGGAGTTCCGCCACTCGCTGCGGCTCGGATGACCCCGAAAACATTAGGCTAGACGCAATCAGCTAGCCACCGAGGGACAAACACGGTCCGATGCCACGAAGAGGAGGCAGGGAGGACGGGCGGATTCGCAGCCACAGGAAAGCAGGACGGGGTGAGCAGGGGCTGCAGAGAGCGACAAAGGGGGTGTGATGGTTCCACGGACACGGTTTCTGTCTCAGGCAATAAAAAAAAAATTGTGGAAATAGGGAAGCTTGGGTGGCTCAGTCAGTTAAGCATCTGCCTTCGGCTCAGGGCATGATCCTGGGGTCCTGGGATCGAGCCCCACAGGAGGCTCCCTGCTCAGCGGGCAGTCTGTTTCTCCCTCTGCCCCTCCCCTCTGCCTGCCACTCCCCCTGCTTGTGCTCTCTCTCCTTCTCTGTCAAATAAATTAATTAAATCTTAAAAAAAAAAGAAGAAGAAGGAAACTGAGGCTCATGGAAGGGAGGTGCAACCCGGACCCCACAGGGAGGCAGTCGGGGCCCAGTGTGTGTGCACCACTCTCACTGGCTCCTTCCAGCAAGAGGAGCCTCACTATATGCTCAGAGGGGCACCTGAGACCCCAAAAAAGCTAAAAACTACTCTCCTCCCTGAGTGAATCTTTGCTTCCCTTTAAGCACTAGAAAACTGCAATGAGACAAACTGAAAGCACTTAAATATCTACCAATAAAGCAAGTAAGAAAATACCCAGAAAAGTACAGTATGCCCCACCCCTGCAACAGGGCTCAGATGTGACATCACATGATAACCTCCGGGGGGGGAGGGGAGTAGAGAGGAGAGGTCCACGGAAGAGACCCCGAGAAAGGACACAGTGGACATGCGACTCTGGGCATGGACTCCATCTGGACCTGAGGTTCCGGCACGCGCAGCCGCTGGAAGGGGGGCACTCCCCGGGGAAGGCGAGCCGAGGGTGGGCCCGTAGAGGGTTAACCGTCCCCAACCGGGTGGGAAAGGCTGGCCTGGGAGGCTGCTCAGGGCTGGGAGGGGGGAGCAGAGCGGATGTGCAGAGGGCACCGCGTGGCTTCGGGGAGCAGGACACCCTTCCTTACCGGGGGAGGGTCAGCAACCAGGTCTGCTCCCGGTTGGAGCTCTGGACAGGTTCAGGGCTACCAGGCACCCCTCAGGGACAAGCCAGCGCCAAGCCCAGACTCCCAAAACCCCTGCCCCCCACCACTGGGGAAGGCACCCTCCAACTTGGCTCTGACCGTGCCCCCAGCACCTGAAAAGACAACCTGGGCACCTAGGGCAGGACCTCTTGCTGTCCCTCCCACTGCGGCCCATCTTGGGGGAAGAGCCACCTGGTCCCTCCTCCCGAACACTGGCTCACCGAACCCCACAAGCCAGACGCCCCACCCCACTTTTGTGGATGATGAACCTGAGGCCAGGAGCTAGCAAACCACTCCCCTGAGAAAGCAGAGACCAGCCTGGTGCCACAGGCAGGACCTGGGGGGCCGGCTCCTGGCCAGACCTGCAGCTGCCTCCACAGGTCAGCTCTGGGACCCACGCTGTCCCCCCCGGACAGCCCCCGGGGGGCCTAAGTGTGTCGGCGAGCCCGGGACACAGCCCCTCGCTCCCATCAGAGCCGCCCGTGCTGACAGCGTCCTAAGTGACGGTCCAAGACACCACACCAGCCACAGATGTCTGGTGTCTCTCGGGGCTTTGGCAATACTGAGCACGCACGAAGCCCACCTCCCGGGGTTCCTCCTCCCGAGACCAGCCTGGCCCTCAGCTTGGCCCCAGCCTCAGCCACCGGCTCCCACGTCTCTGAACCGAGATGCCGATCTACGGACAAATCTGTTCGCTCCCGGCCCAGCTTCCAATGCTTCCACTGTTCCAAATCCCACGGGGACGGCGCCCCCGCAGCTCCTGCCTGCCACGCGGGCCCCATCCAAGGGTCGCCCCATCAATGGGTAAGTGGATAAGCAAAATGCACTCTGACCACACGATGGGTACCCGTTCGGCATCGAAAAAGAATGAAGTGGGGTCGCACCCTCCAGTGTGGATGATCCTGGAAAACACGGAGGCTCGGTGACAGGAGCCACCAGACACAGATGGTCTACGTCTCATGTGACTCCGCGTATAGAAATGTCCAGGGGCGCCTGGGTGGCTCCGTGGGTTGAGCCTCTGCCTTGGGTTCAGGTCATGATCTCAGGGTCCTGGGATCAAGCCCCGCATCAGGCTCTCTGCTCATTGGGGAGCCTGCTTCCCCCTCTCCCTCTCTGCCTGCCTCTCTGCCTACTTGTGATCTCTCTGTGTCAAATAAATAAATAAAATCTTTTAAAAAAAAAAAAAAGAAAGAAAGAAAGAAAAGAAAAAAAGCAATGTCCAGAACAGGCGACCCCGTTGAGATGGAAGGTGGGCAAGTGGCAGGGGAATGGGAAGCTCTTGTTAATGGGTGTGGGGTTTTATTTTGGGGAGACAGAAACGTTTGTCACTAGATTAAGTCGGTGGCGAAACAGCACAGTGAATGTACTAAACGCCAGCAAACTGTATCCTTTCTAACGGTTCATTTTATGTGATTTTCACCTCAATTAAAATAAAAAACAAAATAAACCCAACACCTTTCACCTAGGACAGGCCCGATGACTCCAGCCTGCATGTCCTATCCTATTTCCTAGTCCTGACTAAATTCTTCCAGAAGCTTCCATTGCCTTCTGCAGCACATCAAGGCTCTGCATGGTGCTCTGGCCTCTTTCAGTGAAGGAGACCACCCAGGGTTGGGGACAGGACTCTGGGGCTGTGAGGGAGAGGAACCCCCCCCCCAGGACCTCCTTCTCCCACAGCTGCACGAACAGCTTCCGTCTGCCTGTCTTCCCCTCGACACAGATCGCCCTGACAGCCTCGTCCGCCATTCTGTCCCCGCGCTTCACATGGCATCAGGGGCCAGAGTCACAGCAGCGATGAGAAGAGCTGACAGGGTGCCAGGCAGGCCTTAACCCACTGAGTGGGTGGCAGGAAGTATTAGCATCCCGTTTCACAGAAAACTGGGGTGCACAAGTGGGCTTGGCAGAGCCCCTCCACGTGGCGAGCACCCCGGCCGATGTCAGCCCCCGGGAAACTCGGGCTCTGCCCCTGCTGCTCATGACCTCAGGAGCCCCCACCAGGGCTGCGGCACTCAGCGAGTCAGGCCACTGGACTAGATACCCAAGGTCGCACGCGGAAGAAAAGTCCAGATTGTGTAAAAAGCGCTTTGGGACCTCTAGGCCAGAAAGATCAAGGCCCCTATGACACAACAGGCCCTGCATTTCGGTCACCCCGAGTCCCACGCCCCAGCCGGGGATGGCACGAAGGGTTTCACACAGGACATTTCGTGCCCCCGAACTGCCCAGGGTCGGGGAGGGGGGACCAGGTGAGCACGCTGGACAGACGGAATAGCTAAGTAAGTCAGCCAAAGTCGAATGGCTCCCGGGCATGGAAACCCAGGCTGGGCTGACCCCAGAGCCCCCATCCTCAGCCCAAGCTGTGGGGGCAAGCAGCCACGCTGAGTCCTCCTCACCTGACTGCACCCTCGCACCCCCTCATGTCCCCCCCCAACAGCAGTGTGCAAATTCTGCTAAATGCCTGAGTGGTGATATAGTGTGGCTGAAATTAAATGGGTTCCAAATGCGACAGGATCTCCACAGCAAATGTGGGATCATACGGGCTGACGGGGGTGAATTCTTGGATGTGAACAGGGAGGGTGAAAAGCACGGGGGCCCTGCTTTGAAAACCGGGGCTGAGGAGGGTGGGGGGCGGAAACCTCTCAGTGGATTCAGTCATGAACTCAGCGCCCACCTGCTGGGCCCTTCCAGCCGGGCATCTGCAGGAACCGCCCTTGGTAGGGGGGCGGGGGGGGGGGGTTCCTGGACAGGTGGTCCCGGAGCAAGTGCTGTGGGGCCCGAGGGGAGAGGCCTGGGCCTGTGGAGCTGGGGAAGGCCATTCCCAGCACCGGGACCACTAAAACAAAGGCATTTCCGTGGGCTCGCAGCTTCAAATTGCAACAGGAAGCAATCAGGAAAAATAATTAGCTACCAACTTACTGGCTCCACTCCGGACCGAGGCATAAATCTAACATAGAAATCAGGAGCACAAAATAGCTAGCACAGTCGAAGCAGTTGTGCAGAAGGAGTCGTCCTCCTCCTTCCATTTTAGGACTGGATTGCCACATTAGCCGGTGCCGTTGACATGCTTCCTAATGTTAAAATAATCAACTCTATTTTTGCCTCCTACACGACTGAACTCCACGGATGGGATTCCTTCTCCTTAGGGGCTCGAACCACAAAATGACAGGCATTTGACTGCAGCAACGTCACCCCAAAAGGTACAGGAAATCCAAAACAGCAACGAAGTGAAAAGCAACATAGCCCGCTGAGAAACCCCACCTTGAAAACAAACATCTTCCAAAAAAAAAAAAAAAACCTTTTGCCTCCGTGATCCAGGCATTTCCGGAAAGAAAAGCAGCAGTCTTGGCCTGAACTACCCAGATACTGTCATTGTTTTGTCGTCACCTTGTTTTGCTAGTATCAGACACGGCCGAGAAATGTAAACACGCTCCCGAGGGAGATAAATTTGGGGTGAACCCGCCAACATTCTGGAGGCTTGGGCTGGGAGGCAAAGGGACCTGGGGAAACTAACCCCTCGAGGCCCCCCAAACCTCAGGGAAGGGGCCGCAGCCCTGGGAATGTGACCACAGCGCCTGGCAGGGACACCTCCCTGCCATGTCCCACACTGGAAATATTCAGGAAGACAGCTGATTGCCTTAAAGAGGCCCAGACAAAGGGACCTGAGCTACCCACCACAACCCCCAGCACCACCCCCCCCAAAATCTGCTCCCAGCAGCGGAACAGCAGCCCGGGGGAGCCCAGGGCTCTGTGGGCCTGCCCGGTTTGGCCAGCCACACTCCAGAAAAACAAAACACTCACGTCCGAAGAGAATGATTTAGGTAGCAAGAGATTTGCTTCAAAACCACATGGCAATCTCCAAATTAAAAGAACATGTGTAGCGTTTCACAGCGCGTAAGGTTTCCTGAGTCCTCCTGACCTCAACTCCACCCCTTGGGACACACCAAAAGTTGGAGAGAAAGGTCCCCAGCCCTCGATCTCCCCAAGGGTGTGCACAAGGGAGGGCACCAGCGCGCCTCCCGACCACGCTGGGCTCTGCGACCACGTCACCCCGCGCTGCGGCCCCACGAGGCCACCCCTGGCGTGGATACCACGGCCCGGTGCCACTGCGGGGTAGTGAAGGGGCGGGGGGCGGGGGGGGGTGAGGCCGGCAGCCACACGGGTCCTACGGGCACCTGGCAGGTGTCGGTCGGCTTGGAAGCCGACAGCCTCCCAGATGGAAGGGGGCAGCGCAACAGGCCAGGCCGCCCGGCGCCCGATCTGAGAACTTTTCTCTGCAACTTAAATCAGTTCTCGGGGCTGGCAGGCCAGCCGCGCGGCCATCGGAAACGGGCTCGCCGAGGAGTCCCCGATGCAGGGCGGCGAGGCCTGTCTCTGGGCCGAAAGTCCCCGGACTGCCCCAGCCCGCGGCCCGGGGTCCCCACGGTCCCGGCGCGGCCTCGCCCGGCCGGCCACACACGGCCGCACTTCGGAGCGCGCCCCGGGCCGCGGGCAGGTGAGGACCCGCCCGCGCCGCACCTGGCGGGGTCGGCGCCGCCCGCGCGCCCTCCTCGCCGGCCCGGGACGCGGGACGGAGCCCGGCCTTCCCGGGAGGGGCCCGGGCGGGCGAGACAAAGGGCCCGCGCGCGGTCACCCCCCTCCCCCGGGGCTGCGAGGGGGGGCGGCGGGCACCCGCGGCGCGCGCCCCAACTCGCCCCCAACTTGCAAAGTCGCTTCCGCGCGCCGCGCACTTGGCCGCCGGGCCATTGTCCCCGCGGCCCGCGCCCACCTACCCGCGGCGGGGGCCAGGCTGCAGCAGAGCGCGAGCAGCAGCAGCCGCGGCGGCGCCGCCTCCATGTTGTCCGGGGCCGGGCGGGCCCGCGCGCGCTCACTCGGGCTCCATGGCGCGGCGGCGGCGGCGGCTCCTCGCGCGGCTCCCAGCGCCTGCCGCCTCCCCTCCTCGGGCGCCGCGGACCAGGACGGCGGGGGAGGAGGGAGGAGGCGCGGGAGCGGAAGCCGCGCCGCGTCTCCGCCCCCCGCGCCGCCGCGCCCTCCCGCGGGCGCCCCCCGGAGCCGGCCCGCGGCCCTCCCCGCGCCCCCGCCTCCCCAGGGGGGCTCCCGGGGAAGGCGGGGGCGCGGGGTCGGCGCAGGCTTGACCGCCCGCGGGGGAGGGGGGCTCCGGGGCCGATCGAGTCCCGGAAGCAGGTGTGTCACCTGTAGAGCCGCAAGGACCCGGCCTTCACCGACGGGGAAACTGAGGCACAGGGGGCGGGACGTGGGAAGGGGGCACACCGGGGGGCGATTCCGGTGTCGGAAGCCAGGAGCCCGGAGCCAGGTGTGTGCGCTTTCCCGCGACCGCAGCCACCCTGGCAGGGTCCGGTCGCTCGGGGCGCCCCCAAGACACCTGTTCTCACCGGTGAGGGCGCCTGGGAGGGCAGAGGAGGGCAGAGGAGGGCGACCGAGAGTCGGTCCGGGGCAGGGACAGAAGCGGATGATGGACAGAGGCGGGAGCTGCAGGGGCGGAGAATGCGGGTGAGCTTGAGGTTATTTTTTTTTAACTAAATATATACCCTCTATATTCTATTACACGAGCGCTGAGCGGTAGACACGCTGTTCTTCCAAGTATGCTTCTAGACCGGCTGAGGCAGAAAGCCCCTTGAGGAAGGCAGACCTCACCTTTGGCTCCTAAGGCAAGCACGGAACCGAGCTTCCCCCCATCCTCCCGGCTCTGCGCCCAACGGAGCAGGCAGCACGGCTCTGAACCCTCAGGGCACCGGAGGGCCTGGGAGGGAGCAAAGCACGGGCTCTGGAACTGGTGGGCCCAAGTTCAAACCCTGGCTCTGCTGCTTCCTAGAACCGGGTGTGCCCTTGGGCAGATCTAAATATAACCTCCGGGGTAGTATTTCCTCGCTTATAAAATACCTATAGCAATGCGTGCCTCGTAGGTGCTGGCACAGCAAGCTGTAACTCTCAGGAGCAACCACATACTCGAGGAAAAGCACACTCTTTGTGTCTTTGGGACAGCTTTACAAAGCTAGTGGCCAGGTAGAAGTCTCTGTCCTCCTGGGGCTTATGTTCTAGAGAGGGAGACAAAAATAAAATAAGAGACAGATCAACTTAAAACAGAAAAAGAAAAACACCATTAACAGACTACAAGGGATGCCATGAAAAATGGATGGTGTTAGGCTGCAAAGTCTTGCGAAATTGTGACTTAGGGAGGTGGGGACATGCCTTCTGCAACTCTGGACCAGGCACGCCATGGGGAGAGCAGTTCAGAAGGAGACAGCATCAAGAGTGAAGGCCCTGGGCAGGGGCCCACCTGGATGCTGGACTTGTGGGAGGAAGCCCAAAGGCCAAGGCTGCAGAAGCTGCCGGATGGGGTGTAAGGCGTAAGTGCTGCAGTAGGAGAAGCTGCCAGGCCTGGAAAAGGTGTCCAGAACTTATCACAAGAGCAAAGGGAGGCCATTACAGGGGTTTGAGTAGCAAAACCTGTCTCCTTCCTGTTCCTCATGGGGGCCCCACACACGGGTCCAGGAGCCCGTCCTGCTTCCTCTCCTGGGGCCAAATGCAGACTCCCAGTTCTTGTAGCCTGTCCACAACCAACTCCTCCCACACCCTGATGGGTCTCCCACTTCCTGCCATGACCCCCTGTCAGCCTCCTCTCCCAGCATCCAGAGTGATCCTGTTGAAACAAGACAGATCATGTTCCCTCTTCTGCTCAAGAATCCGCTATGACTCCCATCTCAGAAGAGAACCCAAAGGCCTTATGGCACCTAACGACCTGATCCAGCCACAACTGTCCCTTTATCACTCCGACTTCCTAATGCACGCTCCTTCCTCTTCCTCACCCTGCTCCAGCCACAGAGGTCTCCTTGCTGGTCCTCAAATACACCAGACATATTCCTGCCCCAGGGCCTTTGCACTTGCTCTTCTTGCCGCTGGTACTCTTTTACCCCAGTTTTCCACCTGATTTATTCCCTCACATCTTCAGCTTCCCAGCCAGGCCCTTCCTGACCCCCTTTGAAAATAGTAAACCACACCCCTCCACCACCCGGCCCGGCAGATGCTTCCTGCTTCTTTTTCTTTGTTTTACTTTTCTCCCTGGCTCTGACCATCTGACATACTGATGACTTACTTTTCTGCCCTCCACTAGAATGGGAGCTCCAGAGAACGGAGATTTTCATTTGTTTTGCTCCCTGTGTATCCTAGACCGGGAGACAGTAGGTGCTCAATAAATGTTTGTTGAATGACAGAATGAACCAAAAGGCTCTGACTTATGTTCATAGAAGGAAAACTCTGGTTGCTGAGTGGGGACAGGACAGGAGAGAAAAGGGGCTACGGGAGACTGGTCAGCATAATGGGTCCCATGGCAGCAGCCAAGAGAGATGATGGCTTGGACAGACGGGGTGGGGGGAAGGAGGCTCCTGAATGGAGAGAAGGAACTGTATTCCTCATGCTTTAGAAAAAGCTAATGGGACCCGCTAAAGGCGCTGTGGAAGAGCCCCAGGGGCTCCGCTAAGGGGATGCCTACAACAACAGCTGCTCCGAAGTTCAAATCAAGGTTCTATATCTGAGAAGGAATAGAGAGAGTCTGAAGACCCCATGCCCAGTTATACAAATGATTAAAAGGAAAATGAACCAGAGTAAAAGGACACACAGACATCGAGATTCTTGGTTCTCAAGGAGGGAGATGGGAAGCTTGATGCCATGCCGGGCAGGGCGTGGCGGGGCCCACAGCGGGCGTGCCCCCATGGTTTCCTGTGCTGACCCCCAGAGACCACCCCCCTTCCAAGAAGGCAAGGACTGAGCCCCAGGTCTCAAGGCCTCAGAACAAGATCCCAGCTTGCCTGACTCCGATCAGAACTTTAGAAAAGTCATCCTCAGTGAACACAGAACGAATCCTTATTTGATTCTGCAGGATTCCGTCGTCACGAGGGCAGTCATTTTTAGACTCCTCACTCATGTAAGAAGCAACCGGAGAATGTGCTAAGCTCCCACTTCCCCAGAAGACGGCGCATCCCAGCTCATTACGCTGCCGACCTCTTCTCAGGCCTCCCGTTTGGAAGCGTTTGCTCTCGGTTCACCCCTCAGATGCAAGTTCCGTCCCAGTGAGGTAACACGGCCCGGCACCTGTCGGATCTAATCGTTTCCGGGGACAGGGGCTCAACTGGGGTCCATTTAGGGCCCGTCAGAGGATGAGTCTCAGCCCTGTGACACTTGGGGAAAAGTGCCTTTTTGGTTTCCCTCCCAAGCTGGAACATGCTGACACTGGGGAAAGTTATTCTGGGCCTGGGAGCCCTCCTGCCCCGCGGCCCGGCTGCTGTGACCAGAGGTGTGCCCTGGGTTCCCAGTGTTCCCGGGCTCTCCCAGCCACAGGCATCCTCCCGAAGGCTGCTCGGTAGAGTCGCATGCATGGGGGGGGGGATGTCACTGAGCCCCGCCGGCCTCTCCTCTGCACCGCCGCCCCCCAGCCACCTGAGCCAGAGGCAGGCAAGGGAAGGTGGCCGCTGCTGCGTGGGGCTGAACCGTGGAAGGCTTAGGTCGTAGCAGGCACAGTGGCATGGAAGCCACTGGACTTCACCCCTCTGAGCCTCAGTGTCCCCATTCATAAAATGGGATTGGTGCTCTCTGATCGACTTCTTATCTGTCGGGGCTGACATGAACCTCGAATAAGAGGAGACTCAGAAAAATGCTCTTTAGACTTTAAAACCCCGCCCGATTGTGGATTGTGATTAACACGGGCCCCAGACAGGGCAGGACATTGAACGTGCTGGCGCCCATTCAGTGTCACTTCCCCACCTCGCCCGCTCCCTCTGATAGTTGTCACCAGCCCTAAACTTCTGCAGCCCTGAGCACCAGCCCTCCTGATGGTTTGGCAACCAGGCAAGCTGCGTCCTTGGGGACCGTGTTCTTGATGGAGCCACACAAGTGTCTGTCCACCTCATTTTCTTTTCACCGCAGATTAAGAAGCCGATGTTCCGGTTACGTTTTCCTTTTAAGGCACTTTAAAGACACCCGTAAGTGGGTTGAGTCGGGGCTCCCCTCCCCCCAAAAAAGACATATCCACATCCTAATCCCAGGAACCTGGGAACGTTAGCTTACTTGCACAAAAGGTCTTTGCAGGTATCATTAAGTTAGGGATCACAGAATGAGGAGATCATTCTGGATTATCTGGGCGGACCCTAAGTCCAGTGACAGTTGTCCTTATGCAAGAAAGAGGGTGGTTTGAGACAGAAGAGGAGGAGAAAGAGAAGGAGCAGCCTGTGTGACCACAGAGGCAAAGGTGGGAGGGATGCGGCCACGAGCCCAGGAGCGCCTGGAGCCCCCAGAAGGTGGAGGAGGCGGGAACAATCCTCCCCCAGAGCCTCAAAAGGGAGCACAGCGCTGCTAACACCTGCGTCTCGGACTTCCGGCCTCCAGGCTGCGCAAGAATACACTCCCGCTGTTTTAAGACCTCCAGCCTGTGGTTTGTTACAGCTGACACTGGGGAACTACAGCTGACACCGTAACTAATACGGACCCTAATTTTCTCCAAGCCATTTTGCAGGGAAGGAAACCGAGGTCAGAGAGGTAAGGGTCTGTCCAGGGTACCATCCCCCAGCTGTCCTCATACCATAAGGGCAAGTTCGAGGAGTTGCGGCAGAGACGGTGTGCCTGCTAAGCCTAAAATGTGTGCTATCTGCTCGCTTACAGACACATTTCCCACCCAGGCTCTGGGGAGTCATATGGGGGTACCGACGGCAACATCCATTGGCAACATCTGTTGACTGGGAGAAAGGAGGGAGTGAGCCTTGCAGCCCGCGAGGAAGGCCAGTGCAAAGGCCCAGAGGCACAGTGAGGGCCCCGAGGAGCCAAGCAGGGAAAGCCAAGGTCAGAGAGGAGGGGGCCAGCTCTGTGGGGTCTTGGAGGCCTTCACCTCTCTGATTGAGGGGGTCCCCGGAGGGCCAGGAGCAGAGAGAGCATAGGATCTGATTTCCCTGTTATGGATTCTCTCTGCTACTATGTGGAAAACAGGCATGGGGGGGAGGGGCAGGAGAGCAACCAAGCAGGCCAGTGGAAGGGCCGCTGTAGGAGTCCAAGTTCAAGGTGGTGGGGACAGTGAGAAGTGGTTGGATTCTGGGTCTCTCTGAGGGGAGAGAGGACATGAAGAGCAATATCAAGGCCAAGAAGGAGTCAAGGATGCTGTCAAGGCACCGTCGAGGCACCTGGCCTGAGCACCTGGAAGGCTGGGCTGCCATTCATTGAGATTGTTAAGTGTTGCTGAATGAAAGGCAAGACACCGCCCCCACCCCCCACCCCCCCGCCGGGCTCAGGGTGTGGCGTCCTGCCTTGAACTGGTCTAGCTATTGACTTCCGGTGGAGGAGTAGAATGGGAGGGTCTGGGGTTCAGGGAAGAGGGCTGGGCTGGGCCTAGGAAGGTGGGAATCTTTAGCGTTAAGGCCACAATCCTGGAGAAGCATCCAAACCAAAAGAGGTCCAAGGTGGCCCGTTGGGGCCTCCAAGCTCAGGGGTGAGGGGATCAGGACAGAGGGGCTCCCAGAAGCCAGGGGAGAAAGTGAGTGGAGGGCCAGGGCCAAGTATGGCTGGTGCCCCAATGAGTAGCCTGGGGATGGAGACTTGTCCCCGGACTCAGCAGATGGCTGGTCGTCCGTGACCTTGAGGAGCCATTTGGAAACTCGCAGTGGCTCCCATGCACCTGACTTTTCCCCAGGGCCGTGCATGCAATGCGCACTTAGTGGAACGCGGAGGACTCCCCCAGTGGAGGCAGAAAGGACCTGGGCCCACACATCTGGGTGGAAACTGAGGCAGCTGCCACACCTCTCTGGTCACTCTCGGGTACAATGAGGTCCTTGGGTCACTTCTGGTCCCCAAAACAGCCTTGGTTAGCAGCTGCAATTCCAGTGCTGGCTTAACGATCAAAATTAAAGTTTATTCAAAGTCTCTGCTTCTCCCTTCCTCCAGCTGGACTGGGCTGGGGACAGGGGAGCCCCAGCAGGAGAGGGCCAGCTGGCCTCTGCTCTCCTCCTCAAGGCTGGAGCAGGGGGAGGGACATAGGGGAGGGAAAGGGCTGGGGGGCTTGGGGGGATGGGCAGGTATCTCTGTGACCCAACCGGAGGCCTGTAGGTTTGGGGATTCCAAGTGTCGATTCTTTGCCTTTGTGGGCACCTTGGCTCCTTCTCAGATGCCATCTGGCCCCTGGACACATGACTTTGCCCAGTTCCATGGCTGGCCAGGCCGGTACAGCTGCCTTGACCTTTAATTCATCAGGCGCGGAGCAAGCACATGGGGGACCCAGGGCAAAAGCACAAAGCAGGCCCTGTATTGTGCCTACCACCTGAAAGTTGAAAATCCCTCTTGAACACAGCCATGTTGGATTTTTTTTTTTTAAGTAGAGGGATTTTCCTGAATAAAAAGAGACGAAAGAGGGCCCCTGGGTGGCGCAGTCGGTTAAGCGACTGCCTTCGGCTCAGGTCATGGTCCCGGAGTCCCGGGATCGAGTCCCGGGATCGAGTCCCACATCGGGCTCCCAGCTCCATGGGGAGTCCGCTTCTCACTCTGACCTGCTCTCTCTCACTCTCTCTCTTTCCTAATAAATAAATAAATAAATCTTTAAAAAAAAAAAAAAGAGACGAAAGAGATATCCCAGCTGATCGTATCCCGCTTAAAAAAATAGTTTTGATGATATTAAAAATTATGAGCATTTTTAAAAGATTTTATTTACTTATTTGAGAGAGAGAGACAGAGCGAGCTGGGGGGGGCAGTGCGTGAGCAGGGGCAGGGCCAGAGGGAGAAGCAGACTCCCCGCTGAGCGGGCAGCCCCTATGTGAGCTGAACCAAGAGTGGGACGCTTAACCCACTGAGCCACCCAGGCACCCCATAAACATTTTTTCAGATGTGACAAACTGTGTTTGTAGGAGAACTTTGCTAGGAGATCTCTTCCAAACTATTCAGTGGAGAAACACCTTCTGTCCTCAATATTTATATTTTTGGCAAATGTGGCAACAAAACTTCAGCAAATTTAGAACCTGGGTAATAAAATTCTGGGTGGTCACTGAAAAAAACGAAGTTCCAAATGAGCCCCCAGACTTTGGAACATGGAGTGCTCTGTCTCCCGGCTGAATAAACATACCTTCCTACCATCAGGAAGGCGATGCCGCGGAGTGTTCAGATTCGAGGGAGTTCTGCGTTGGAATCTGGTAGCAAGACTCAGGTGAGCTCACCTGCCTTTGCCCCAGGTGACATCGGCAGGTAGCAGGGTGGGTCTGAGAGAGCCGAGCACGCGGCCCAGCCGGGACTCTGTGCCCTGTGTTGTTGGAGCAGGGATTCGGGGTCCAAGGTGGGGTGGGGGGCACTCCTCCTGCCAGCCTTATCCCCTTCCTTTCACCGGCCCCCTCTCCTTCGCCAGGAACTCGCCTCCCGCCACGACCCCTCCTGACACTCCCCCTTTTCCAGCTTGACCTGCTCAGCTTCAACCGGAAGCGAGGGTCTGCCCTCTTAAGAAAGCACAACCCAGACTCACCCTGCATCCTTTCCTCTCTGTCCCCTCAGCTGCCAAGCCTCTCCAACCTACCGTCTACACGCGCTGCCTCCCGTCCTCACCTCCTGCTCATTCAGTCCTGCCCCGCTGTGCTCTTCCCGTCGCCAACTCCAAAGGCCGTTCCTACTGTCTCTTGCTTCTAGATTCTGCAGCTTCCTCCACCCCAGGCCTCCCTCCTATGCTTCCTTGAGTCACCCCCAACCCCCCTTCTGTGGCTCCCCTCCCCTAGTCCCGGCCCCTCCTGCCCACACACTCCCCTGCTGCAGGCTTGTCCCTCTGCTGTGCCACTGTTCTCCATCTCCACAGCTAGCTACGGGCTCTCAGGCTCTCCCCATTGCAGTCTGGCCCTCAGCATAACCAGCCGGATGGTCCTGAAAGGCCCATCTGGCTGTGGCCTCTCTACACATCAACCCTCTATGGCTCCCCAGTGCCCCAGGGCTCCTGCTTCTGCCAGGTCCCAGGTCTGGAGCGTCCTAGCCTGCTGGCACCCATCCCCCCTGCCGGCCAGGCACAGACCCTCCAGGCTGGTCCCAGCCCTCCCAGGCCCTAGCTCTCTGGGTCTATGCCTGTCCTTTTGCCGGCATGATGGTCACTGGGTGAGGCCGAGGGGACTCAGACGGAGACAGAGGGAGGGACAAAGAGAAAGTAGGAGCTGCAGAAACTCCGCATGGGGGAGGCCCCCCCCCCCTCCGGCCATCGCTGAGGGTAAACCAGATGAACTATGACCTCACCGAGGGTCAGCTGGGATGGGCAGCCCTGGAGAGGCTGGGGGCCCCTGGTAGGAGACAGGGTATGTACAGGGAATGCTGACTCCCGGGTCTGGGGCCATGCACAGCTGGTTTCTGGGGTGCAGCAGGGAAGGGGATCTGTAGGTTGGCAGGCTGCAGGGCAAGGACCCAGACAGGGGATCCCCCTAAGGAGGGCTTTGCATTGCTAGAATACTATGCATTGTCCCCTCAGGGAACTCCAGGAGCCCAGTCAGGGGCTCAACCCCCCCTTTCTGCAGGACACACTCCCTCCCAGTAGAATCCTGGGATGTGGACACCCCGGGAGCCGTGATGGGAAGGGAAGTCATGGAAGGCACCCAGGGCAGGAGGCTTTGCCTGGACTCGGTGGAGGAGGGCGTGGGTCTCAGGGCTGTTTGTGGCTGAGGGCACACCCAGAGGGTCTTGTGTCCCTACTAGTCCCAGGAAGGCCCCGCCATCCCCCTGCTGGGGTCTCAGAAGCAGCAGCCGGCCCTAGGCTCTGGTGGGAGTGGCTTCAGAGGCTCAGCAGGATAGCTGGGCCAGGCATTGCTGGGCAGGGCAGCGAGGACACGGAACCTGCACAAAGCTGGTGAGTGAGACCCTGGGCTCACCTGGGTTGCACCTCTGCCGGCCTTGACCTTCAGCCCTTATCGGGTGCAGGAGGCAAGGCCGAGAACCTGAGGCTTGGGGGTGCCTGGCCACGGAGGACGTGCCTCCTGCCAGGGTCCCCTCCCAGGCCAGGATCACCCATCCTTCCTGCTTTTCTGTGATTCTCTGACCAAAGATCACAGCGGGCAGTGGACAAGGGCACTGGGTACCTTTGATGGGCGGCCCCCGCCTCTCAGTCAACAAAGTGCCGCAGACTTTGCACCGCCCTGTTTTCTCCCTGCAAGGGGGAAGTGGACCACAGGCTTCTCCGTGCTCCCCCTGTGCCAGAGGCTGCAGGGCGAGCTTTCCAGGAGCCCCACGGAGCCCCTTCCCTCCTAACAGCCTTTCAAGGAGGGTCTCATTTATGCCCATTTTACAGAGGGGGAAACTGAGGCCAGGGGCAAGATGGGTGACTTGACTGAGGTTCCTCAGCGAGCAACGGCTGGAACTTCAGACTCCGTTGTTTCTCCTCTCGACAAGGCTCTGCGTCCTTTCTGGGGAGAAGTAGCTGAGGCCAGGGAGGGCTGTGGGCGCTCCGGGTCCTCCGGCCTGCAGTAAGCCATGCGGCCAGGAGGGGGCAGCAGCATCCTGCCCGGCCTGGCTCTTCCGGGCGCTGGGGGAACCAAAGAAACCGCCCTTGTAAAGGCGGACCTGCCCGACCCCAGACACCCCCAAACCACAGCACACACCAGATGTTGTCATGTCAAGAAGAAAGAACGCGGGCTCCCTGATCAGTGGACGCTGTCGGAATGCCCGCTTGGGCAAGTTGTTGAACCCCCCCCCCCCGCCCGGATCCCCCCCTGGGGTCCTCAGTTTTCTAGTCGGTGCTAATGGGGCTAATGGTAGCCGCCGGCTTGGCTGTGTTGGGGATTGAGATAACCGGGTAGCCAGACCTGGAAAAATCTTGCCTGAACGCCTAAGGTTCCCATTAGTTACTAAGGGATGTGTAGAAAGAATCCAAGAAAAAAAAAAAGGAAGAAAAAGAGAAAAGAAAAGAAAGAGGGTGGGAGGGAGGGGGGAGGGAGGAAAAGAGGAAAGAAAGAAAGAAAGAAAGAAAGAAAGAAAGAAAGAAAGAAAGAGAGAGAGAGAGAGAGAGAGAAAGAAAGAAAGAAAGAAAGAAAGAAAGAAAGAAAGAAAGAAAGAAAGAAAGAGAAAGAAAATAACCAGGTACCACACATGAGTTACCTGTGGGGTTCTGGGCGGGGTCAGCAGCGAGGACTGGGGCTGGGCTTCCTGCATGTGCCCGGAGGAGGGGTTCTGGGTGTCCAGGCTGGAAACTCCTAACACCTGGGTCGGTGCCCTTCAGGGCAGAGCCACTGGGAGTCTGCCTGGTCTGCCCACGACCTTCACACGCAGGCACCTTGTTCCTCGGCCCACGCTGGGGACCCACAAGCCTGGAGATCGGTAATAGCCCCTGAACCTCCATGTCCCCCCCAACCCCCGCAGGCAGACTCTGGTATCTCCTTTTTGTGATAAGAAAACAGGCTCAGAAAGGGGAGCCCAGCCTGCCTCAGCCAAGGATCCCAGGAGTGGGGATTTATGGGGGTGGAGGTAGCACCCCCAAATCCTGCGCAAACCTACATTAAAGCCTGTCCAAGTGACCTCTGCAGGGTCAGGGGGGTTAATATCCTTCCAAACCCCCTCAGCCAAGGTGAGCAGCTGCCCATGGACGTTTTGAGGGCTGTCCTTCCTCATGTCTGCCCCGGAAAGGTTTGCCGGACTGCCTAGGAGAAACTCTAGGGAGAGATCCACTGTCGGCCTGCCTTGCCCCCTCCCTACTGGCTCAGGACCCTCAGCCAAGGGCAAGACAATGGGCAGGTGGGGAAAGGATGCAGTCAGGATTCCCCCTCCCCCACTCATCCCTTTCCAGCCCCAACAGACTGAGGAACGTGCAAGTGGCCTGGGGCAGCCCTGTGATCATTACAGTAAAGTAAGGCTTTTAGTAAGGCTAAAAGTCACAGACAGAGGAGCCCTGCTTCAGAGGCAGTACTATGGTTTCATTTAGGTTAATGGGACTTATTTTGTATTCTGATTATAGAATTCAATTCATGCTCATTGCAGCTAGGAAAGGATAAAGAGGAAAATAAAAATCTTATAGAATCTTCTGACAGAGCTCTCACTACAGTTAGCATTGTTCTTTATTTCCTTCCAATCTTTTTTTTTTCTAGGCATATATGTGGAGATGACATTTTTTTTAAGATTTTTATTTACTTATTTGAGAGAGAGAGAGTGCATGAGAGGGGAGAGATCAGAGGGAGAAGCAGACACCCCACTGAGCAGGGAGCCCAACGTGAGACTCGATCCTGGGACTCCAAGATCGTGACTGGAGCCGAAGGCAGTCCGCCCAACGAACCGAGCCAGCTGGATGCCCCCGAGATGACATTTTTACCGCAAAATTGTGGTCAGAAGCTTCTGTTTCCCTCAGAATGAAAGACTAGATATCCAGAGGGCACCTCTTGATACAGAACGTGTAAAAATACTGAAACGATATTGATTTTTAAAAACTTTTTTAAAGCATGGTGGAGTCGGCGGGACGGTAGGGGCATCTTCCAGGCCAGACATAAAAAGAAAGCCATATCCATATTTTTGAGACAACTGGCAAGTTGAGCACCGATTAGAGCAGAAATGTAAACACTGGTGATACTAGGGAATTGTTATTCTTAAGTTTAGGTGTGTGAATACAGATGCTGCGGCTGTACTGTTGGGAGATGCGTACTGAAGTATTTTCAGATGGAAGAGCATAACGTCTAGAATTTGCTTCAAAACCATACTGAGGGCAGGCGGGCTTCCAAGTTGGCTGCGTCATTAGTTCACTGGAATCACAGCATTGTTCTTTGTATATTTATGTATATTTGCATTTCTCATGAAATGCAAGCACACTCATGGAGGACTGCAGCTGTGGGGGTGAGAGGGAGAAGACTTCCTTCTGTTGACCTTGGCTCTGAGTAGAACAGGAAAAGAAGGAAGAGAGAGTCTCCCTGAGAATGTCTCAACATGGCGCTGTGTTCACGGGGGCTCGGAGCAAGAAGCTACATCAAGTTTGAAGGTGAGGGTGTAATCTAAAGTGGTCCCCATAGGTAGAGCTCCACAGAGCCTGGCAAAGCAAAGGAAATTCAGTCTGTTAAGCATCCGACTCTTGATTTTGGCTCAGGTCATGACCTCAGGGTCATGAGATCGAGCCCCACGTCGGGCACGGCGCTGAATGGGGAGCCTGCTTAAGATTCTCTCTCTCTCCCTCTGCCCCTCCCCCTGCTTGCGTGCTCTGTCTCTGAATAAATAAATAAAATCTTAAAAAAGAAAGAATGAAAGAAAATGGGATATGGAAAGTACGACAAAGAAGCAAGAAACCATCACATTTTCAGAGAAATTACAGAAAAAGACTAAAGAAGGATTCCAGAAATAAAAATTATCATTGCGACTCGGAACCGAATGGCCAGGTTAAGGATCTGACAAGAGCGGCGAGGGTTCTGGAGACCGATGGGAGAGATTGGCCAGAGTGAAGTCCAGAGAGACGAACAGGTGGAAAGGAAGTTAGCTCCACGTTCCTGGGGGGAACGTATAATGGTGTGTTCTACCCTGTTTCTACCGGAAAACACTCTGTAAGCTCCTCCAAAGGTTACACCAGCACCACCACGTCCCCCACCATCTACTCAAGAAACGAAGGGGAAAATCTACATGAAAACGTGCACGTGAAATTTCTCAGCAGCCTTATTCGCGATAGCCCCAAAGTAGAAACAACCCCAAAACCCAAGGTCCAGAATGCGATTTATCGATACAAGGGGATATTATTTAGCAATAAAAAGGAATGCAGTGCCGATACCCACAATAGGGAGGAACCTCGAAATTCTTATGCTAAAGGAAAGAAGCCAGGCACAAAAGACCACATATAGTTTGATTCTGTTTATTTGAAACATCCAGGAGAGGCAAATCCATAGAGACAGAAAGCAGGTGAGAGGTTGCCAAGGGGGAGGGGGAGGGGAGGATGGAGCGCGGCTGCTGATGGCCGTGGGGTTTCTTCTCCGGGTGATAAAATGCTCTAGCGTCAGTCGAGGGGATGGTTGCACAACTCTGTGAACGTACGAAAAACTGTTTTATTCTTCGCTTGAAATGGGTGACCTGTATGGTATGTGAATTACAGCTCAACAAAGATTTTTGTAAAAGAGATGAAGAGACGCGGGGTGGGGGTGGGCAAGAGCACCTGCCTGCAAGGAAAAGCCACAGGGGGGAGAGGCCATACTCACTGGGCTAATGGTTGAGAGTTTGCAGAAGTTTAAAGGAGGGATCACAGACCCAAAGCCCTGGGACTCAGAAAACCCAGGGAATCCCAAGCAGGACTTTTTTAATTTATTTATTTAATTTATTTGTTAATATTTTATTTATTTATTTGTCAGAGAGAGAGAAGGAGAGCACAAGCGGGGGGAGCGGCACACAGAGGGAGAAGCGGACTCCCCGCTGAGCAAGGAGCCCGATGTGGGACTCGAGCCCACGACCTTAGGATCATGACCTGAGCCGAAGGCAGAAGCTTAACCGACTGAGCCACCCAGGCATCTTTATTATTTTTTAGGAAATTGTTTCCTGCGTGTTTCTTTTAAGATTTTATTTATTTATGATTGGTTTAGGTGAGAGAGAGTGAGAGAGCATGAGTGGGGAGAGAAGCAGAGGGAGAAGCGGACTCCCCGCTGAGCAGGGAACCCCATGTGGGGCTCGATCCTAGGACCCCAGGATCATGACCTGAGCCAAAGGCAGAGGCTTAACCGACTGAGCCACCCAGGTGCCCGGCGAGCAGGATTTTTTTAAGAAAAAAAGGAAAAGAGAAAAAGAAATCCACGCCTAGACGCATAGGGATACATTCAGGCCCAGTCAAGGAACAGAAATCACATAGTCATTGAACAAGGAAAGTTTATGCCAAACAACAAAATAACAGGGAGGAGAGTGATGGGGATCGGGGAGCAAGAGGTAACAAGAACTCCAAAGAACTCAGGAGGAGCAGATACAAGGACTGAGACAAAGGGCCCAGCAAAGACGATCCCCGCGCAGAGATCCGGGCTTCACTCAAGACGGCGGGTGATGCCGGAGAGGTCACTGGGTGAGGTGCCGGCAGCACTCACTGGAAATCCACCCTCGAGTGTGGTTGGGGGGAGCCTGTCGTGCTGGGGTGTCCCCCTGGTGGTCCTCCTGGAGGAAGCCTGTTCCTCGGGGCAGAAACAGAGGGAAGCAGGACCAGCAATGGGTCCTCTGCCCCCTGCCCAACAGTGAGACCGTGGGACAGAAGAAAGAGCTCCCAAAAGTGGCCAGAGGGAAGGACGAAATGCGGCTGGGCCAGTGCGGGCCGCCTGGGGGTGAGGGGCTGCGGGGGGGGGGGGGGGGGAGGACCTCAGAGCAGAAACACCTGCACCGTGCATCCCAGACCCAGCAAAACCATCTCAGAGCTCGGGGCCAAAGAAAACCGTTTTCAGACAGAACGAAGAGAGTTTGCCAACACACCCTCAGCAGAGACACTGCACACGTTCTTCAGGGGAAAGCGAGGCTACAGAAATGGTAAACATTTGGTTAAAACAAAACGAATGTATGCAGTAGTGGGAACATCCCCTGCGTGTGCGGCAGGAAGCCACATGCGCCTGAGAAGCCGTAGGACAGCGCCGGGGGTTTCTTCGTTCTTCTCAGTTATGTAGACGAGTGTGAGCCCACGGATATGGGTTTTATTCTTTGGGTCATAATCGCAAACTGCCCTTATTTATTTTGGGAGGCCAGTTGCAGCCCTGGTCGTGGGAGCTCTGTACTTGGCTCCTGTCCCTGTAACGTGACACACACACCCCACCCCCACCCCCGCCCCGCCCCATCCCGTCCCCGCCCCTACCCCGTGCTTCCCCAATGTCTGGCTCCATAAACGTCCCCGGACCGTCTTCAGTTTTCCCTGGCCCAGAGCTAAAGTCATCGGTTCCCCCAGGAGCCCTGGCTCCTTTGATGAGAGAAACCAAGTGTTTGGAAACCAAGATCTGAGTACTAAGTCTGTCCTGTTTCATCTTGTTTTTTATTTTAATTTTTCATTTATTTACTTATTTATTTATAGAGAGAGAACATGCACATCTGCAGGGTGGGGAGGGGCAGCCGGAGTGGGGGAGAGAGAGAATCCCAAGCAGGCTCCGCACCCAGCCTCCAGCCGGACAGGGGGCTTGATCTCATGACCCTGAGATCGTGACCTGAGCCAAAATCAAGAGTCGGATGCTTAGGCAGCTGAGCCACTGAGGTGCTCCTGTATTTTAATTATTTAAAATTTTTCTATCTTGGGTTTTCTGTTTAATCATATTAACTACCTAAAAGAGAGAGAGAGAGAGAGAGTTTTACTCCCTCCTTTCCAATATGTCTACATATTATTTCCTACGCGTCTGCCTTCAGCTCAGGTCCTGATCCCAGGTACCCGGGATCAAGTCCTACACCAGGCTCCTTGCTCAATGCGGAGCCTCCTTCTCCCTCTGCCTGCCGCTCCCCCTGCTTATATTCTTTCTCTCTCTGACAAATAAATAAAATCTCTAAAAAAAAAAAAAATGTCAGATACCTAACCAACTGAGCCACCCAGGCACAGCCAGATTTCCCGAGTTCTACCTAACGTTCTTTTTCCGTTCCAGGAGCCCATGTGGGATGTCACCTCACATTTAGTCGTGTCTTTATAGGCTCATCTGGGCTGGAACGCTCTCAGACTTTCCTTGCTTCGGCTCACCTTGACAGCTTCCGGGAGTACTGGTCACGATTCTATAGAATGCTTCTCCTTTGGAGTTTTTTTTCCCTCATGATTAGACAGGGGTTTGGGGATTGGGGGAGGAAGACCACAGAGGTTCATCCCATCACATGCAGGGAATGTCAACATAACTGACCTACCACCATTCATGCCAACCTTGACCACCTGGCTAAGGGGTGTGTGTGTGTGTGTGTGTGTGTGTGTGTGTGTGCGCGTGTGAGATTTCCCCACGGAAAAGTTACTCTCTCCCAGTTTCCACACTCTACTTTTTGGAAGGAAGTCCCTTGGGGCAACCCACATGTAAAGAAGGATGAGGTTCTCCACTTCCCTGCTGGTGGGGTATCTATAAATTATTTAGAATTCTTCTGCATGGGACATTGAACTCCACCGCCCCCCCCCCCGCCCGTTCCTATTTACTTAGTCATTTGCTTATATCACTTATGGATATTTATTTTATATTTAGGATTTAGTTCGATACTATTTTACTTGTTTTCTTTCTCAAATTTCTTCAGCTTCGGTCATTGGGAACCCCTTTGGTAGGCTCCTGGGTTCCTTCAACAAACACCCTCCCTTAGGAGTATTTTATAATTATTCATATTATTTTCAGCATTTCCCTGCTTGTTGGCTCTAATGGTCCTTCAGGATTATCTGGTGTATTCCCCGCCCAGCCCTAGAGTCAATCACTTAATCAGTTCTCCAGGGAGCCTTGTTCCTTTGACAAAGAATGGTATTTAGGGGCACCAGGGTGGCTCAATGGGTTAAGCATCTGAGTCTTGATGTCGGCTCTGGTCTTGATCTCAGGGTCATGAGTTCAAACCCTGTGTTGGGCTCCATGCTGGGTGTGGAATCTACTTAAAAAAGAAAAAAAAAAAAAGAATGGTATTTAGAAACCAAGATCAAGGGCAAGGTGCATCTATTTTTTATGTTGATTTCTTGGACTTTCTAGCTGTTTAGTCATTTCAGCTAAAAAAAGAGAGAGAGAGAGAGAGATGATTTAACTACTTTTTTTCTTACATTTATATTTTTTCCATTCTTTCAACTGCATCTTTTATTTTGTTCTTTACATTTTTAAACTGGCAATACAGTCACATGAAATTCATGAGATACAAAAGAATAATTGCATTTTGTACGCGATTTCTATCTTGGTTTTTTTTTCACCTGATATTATGTCCTGAGCATCTCCCCATATTCTTAGCAGTTCTTCGCAAACATCATTTTTATTTTTATTTTTTTGGTTTTTTTTAAAGAGTTTATTTATTTGAGAGCGCCTGGGTGGCTCAGTTGGTTGAGCTACTGCCTTCGGCTCAGGTCATGATCCCGGAGTCCCGGGATCGAGTCCCATATCGGACTCCCAGCTCTGTGGGAAGTCTGCTTCTCCCTCTGACCTTCTCCCCTCTCATTCTCAGTCTCTCTCTCTCTAATAAATAAATAAAATATTTAAAAAAAAGAGTTTATTTATTTGAGAGAGTGATCGAGAGAGAGCACAAGCAGGGGGAGAGGCTGAGGGAGAGGGAGAAGCAGGCTCCCCACTGAGCAGGGAGCCAGGGGGACGTGGGACTCGATCCCAGGACACTGAGGTCATGACCTGAGCTGAAGGCAATCACTTCACCGACTGAGCCACCCAGGCTTCCCAGCATCATTTTTAATAGCTGTTTCATAATTTTTCTATGGAAATGCTTCAGTTTACTTAAGCATTCTGCATGGCATCTAGCCTTTCCATGTTTTCAGTGTTGGACCTAATGTGGCAGCTGATACCCCCAGGTGTGGGTCTTTGGGTCTCCCTGGTTCTGGCCTCAGGTGCCAGTACGAATGAGAGTTACCTGGGCCGGACTTCGCCGAGACTCCAGATTCTGAATGAAGCCACGACACAGGGCTGGAAGTTGGGAAAGACGTGGGGATCAGGCTCAAAACAGAGCTGAGACGAGGGATCGTAACAACTTACAGCTCCTGTGTGCTCTGTGCGTGTAGCACTTGGATGAATGTTTCTTCTATCTATCAACCTGGCATCCATTTGTCCCATATTTACTGGGCACCTACTGGGCACCAGACACTATTCTGGGAGCTTTGGACCCCCCCCCCCAAAAAGACCACTGCAGTCACAGAGCTTACACTTTAGAGGGGGCGAGACAGATAATAAGTAATACATAAATTTTATAATATGTTTGAAAAATTATGAAAAAAAAGAAAATATGAAGCACGGTTAGGAGATCAGGAGAACATAGGGTGGTCAGGAAAGATCTCACTGAGAAGGCAGATCAAGAAATGAAGACTAGGAGGAGCAGAGAATGGGGTCAAGAGGACCTCTGGAAGAATATTCCAGACAGAAGGAACAGCCAATGAGAAGTTCTTGAGTTGAGAATGTACTTTTTTAAATCTTATTTGATTTTATGTTTATTTTTAAAGACTTTATTCATTTGAGAGAGGGAGGGAGAGAGAGTGCAAGCCTGCAAGCAGAGGGAGCAGCAGGCAGAGGGAGAAGCAGGCTCTGCGCTGAGCAAGGAGCTCCAGGACCCAGGACCCTGGGATCACGACCCAAGCCCAAGGCAGACGCTTAACCGACTGAGCCACCCAGGCGCAGACGCCCCCCCCCCCCCGCCCCCCAGCATTGTTTTAAGTGCTCACCAATCTCTTCAATGTCTGGCCCCTTGTATCTGTGTCTGCATTCCGTGTATTACAAAATGTTGTTTGGGTTGAGTATGTGAAGAAAACGGGGCCCCCCACCTGTTCACAGAGCTGGTGAGAGAAGAGTGTGTTGGCAACCTTTCAAATAATTGTGGCTAATCTCTCTGGTCTTTCACTGGGACCCAGCAGGTGGTGGTTTTCGCAAAGGTCACGCGAGGCGCGGAATCAGAAAGCATATGGATCAGCATTCTGAACGTTGTAACATCAAGTCCGATGGGGTTAAGCCGCTCTCACAGCAGACGGTTTTGTCCTGATTCCAAATTGGTCCTGCAAGCGGGACCACTGATAAAACAATAAACAGGAGGGGGAATCTGAATGGCGTGGTTCCCGCTCAGCAGCCAGCCAGCGGGCAGGGTGGAAATGGGTCCCAGACAGACCCGGGGAACGCGGAGGCGGACGTTAAGTTCAACGCCGCCTGGGAGGACTTGGAGAATCAGCTCTCCACCCACGGAGGCTGCGGACCCGCGGGGAGTGTGGGAACCAGAACGCTAACAGTGTTAGTGGGAACTTGGCTGTTACCAGTCGCTTTGAGCCTGGAAGGAAGTGATAGGCTCAGGCAAAACGAACCTATTTTCAAGCAAAAGGAATAAAATAGTAAGAGTCTGGAAATTTCGAGTCTTGTGGGTTAAGAAGGTCCAATTGCTCCTAGACATTTTGTAGCACAAACAAGGCCACCAGAGGTTGTAAGTGTAAGGACCCCCGAATGCTCAGCTCTGGGAGGGAGACCAGACTCTGCGACGAAGAGCAGCCGGTCGGAGGACAAGGAAATGTGATTCCGGGTGTGTGTGTTTAGGAGAGCATTCTGGATGGGAGGAGGATATTTGCACATGACATATCAGATAAAGGGCTAGTATCCAAAATCTATAAAGAACTTATCAAACTCAACACCCAAAGAACAAATAATCCAGTCAAGAAATGGGCGGAAGACGCGAACAGACATTTCTGCAGAAAAGACATCCAAATGGCCAACAGACACATGAAAAAGTGCTCCACATCCCTCGGCATCAGGGAAACACAAATCAAAACCACAGTGAAATGCCACCTCACCCCGGTCTGAATGGCTAAAATTAACCAGTCAGGAAACGACAGGTGTTGGCGAGGATGTGGAGAAAGGGGAACCTTCCTACACTGTTGGTGGGAATGCAAGCTGGTGCGGCCACGCTGGAAAACAGTATGGAGGTTCCTCAAAAAGTTGAAAATAGAGCTACCCGACGACCCAGCAATTGCACTACTGGGTATTTACCCCAAAGATACAAATGTAGTGATCCGAAGGGGCACGTGCACCCCAATGTATATAGCAGCAATGTCCACAGTAGCCTAACTATGGGAAGAGCTCAGATGTCCATCGACAGATGAATGGATAAAGAAGATGTGGTATATATATATATATACACAATGGAATACTATGCAGCCATCAAGAGAAACGAAATCTTGCCATTTGCAATGACATGGATGGAACTAGACAATATTCTGTTAAGTGAAAGAAGTCAATCGGAGAGGGACAATTATCATATGATTTCACTGATTTGAGGAACTTGAGAAACAAGTCAGAGGATCATGGGGGAAGGGAGGGAAAAATGAAACAAGATGAAACCAGAGACAGAAACAAACCTTAAAAGATTCTTGGTCTCAGGAAACAAACTGAGGGCTGCTGGAGTGGAAAGGGGAGGGAGGAATGGGGCGGCTGGGGGACGGACACTGGGGAGGGTATGTGCTATGGTGAGTGCTACGAATTGTGTAAGACTGATGAATCACAGACCTGGACCCCTAAAACAAATACCACATTATATGTTAATTTTAAGAAAAGAAAAGGAAAGCCTTCTTCTGGGTACGGCTACTTGCTCAGCAAACGGCCTGAAAACAAACGGGTCAGAAGCCAGCCTCTAATGCTCAGAGGGCACTGTTTTACCAAAGAACTCACGAGACCAGACTTTAAAACCCTATGGAGGAGCGCCAAGGTGACTCAGTCAGTTAAGCGTCTGCCTTCAGCTCAGGTCACAATCTCGAGCTCCCTGCTCAGCAGGGAGCCTGCTTCTTCCTCTCCCTTTGCTGCTCCCCCTGCTAGTGCTCTCTCTCTCTCTCTGTCAAATAAATAAATAAAATCTTAAAAGTTAAAATAAAATAAAATAATAAAACCCTATACAGTTAGAGCATCAAAGTAAAAGTGACCTGGGGCACCTGAGTGGCCCAGCCAATTGGGTATCTCATGACTTGTGGTTTCAGCTTGGGTCAATATCTCAGGGTCATGAGATCGAGCCCTGGTCAGGGCCTCCGTGCTCAGTGCGGAGTCTGCTTGGGACTCTTTCCCTCTCCCTCACTTTCTCTCAGAAATAAATAAAACATGAAAAACAAAAAAACAAAACAAAACCCCAAACCGAAAGTGACCCATAGGCCCATAAGCTTGTACCGGCAAGACTTGCCCCACGGAGGACATAGTCCCCAAGTGCACATCTCAGGTGTGGCTGCAGGGGACTGTGGTCAGGGAAGACTCCCAGAGGCTGGGGCCAGCGCTGTTATTCCTGCCATCCCTACCTCACCCCTACGTCATCTCCATCCCCCATCCTTTCTGGAAGTTCCATCCTTCACGGCAGGGGACTTCCAGATCTGACTTGTAGATCTCTGCTCTCTCTCGTGTTAATTTCCATTTTCACTATAATTTTGCTTTCTGTTCTCAGCTTTTCCATCTGATCTTTCAGAAGTTTCTCACCTGTGACTATGTTTTTTTTTAAATTTCCTCTTTTGAATTGTTAATGTTGGAAATACTGTCTTTTTGGTTTGGCGAAACCGCCCACGGCCTATGTGCACCCACTCTGAGGCCCCTGTTAGCCTCTCTCAGCCTCTTCTGTGAGCTCTGACTCCATGGGAGCCCCCTTGTTCGGCTTGGCCTCACTCCCTGGGGGCACTGAGGTCCACAAGCCAACTGCCATTGTTTTCTTCACCAATGCAAATGTGCAGGTCCCTCTGGCTTCTGATAGGGCTGGCTTTGGGGTTCTGCAGTGCACCCCGACAGACTCCCACCCACATCCCTCCTCCCCCAGGACTGAAGCACTCATTCCCCAGCGGCTTGGAGTGCGGGTGGCTGGCTGCTCTCAGTGGAGTCCCTCTCCTGAACTTGCTCTTGGACGATGAAAGTTGCCTGCCCCAAGGTCACGGCCCCTTCCTGGGGCAGCTGCATTCAATGACTGGCTGATGTTGGGGCATAAAGGCTCAGGCCCCTCGTCCCGGATACAGAGAGCCCTGTCAGATGACCTGAGGCTGTGCTCTGGCCCCATCTCAGTCCAGATGCTTCTTTTGTCCATTTCTGCATCCTCCACTTCCCCACGGGTGTCCGTCTCAAAAACCTCCGCGATAAACCTCTTGCATGCAAACCCGGGCATCTCCGAGTCTGACTTGGGAACCAAACTGCAAATGTGTCTCTTGGGCAGCAGAAAGCCCACGAGGAGTGGACGACAAGGGAGCCTTTGTTGGAGGGGCCTGGCCGCAAAGCACTCAGTGAGCTGGGCCCTCCTCGGAGGTGTTGCTGGGCAGGGCACTGTCTTTTCTCAGCTGCAAGCCGAGGGGCCCTTGTGGTGGACAGAAACACTCTGCAGCCCCTGAAGAGGGTCGCTTCTGTTGTAGGGAAAGAGATGAACAGCACATGTGGAAATAAATGAAGACCACCCAAATAAACAAGCCGAGGCTCCTGAGTCAAGCTTGCTGCGGCAAAGGAGTCAACCACCATCGCTTGCGTTTAGCAGAGACTCAGGCCAGGAGAGCAGTGGGGAGGTTTTACTGGGGGGGAAAGGGAGGCTCCAGGTGTGCCCTGATTGGAGGCTACCGGCCTGGGAAGTTGTAGGCACACTGACTAGAAGTGGGGCGTCCTATATGTCCGGCAAGGAGAGCATGCTTGGCTTCCCGTGGTTAGCCTTAAGTGGGAAGCAGGGACAAAAATTATGGAAATGGGCAGTTGTTAATCAAATCCTGGCCATACTGGGCTGGTTGTTAAGAAACTTATTGTTTAGCCTCCTGCATTGTTGCTAGAGATCTCAATGCGGCTGCCTGCAAGTCTGACTTAGAGCAGGCTGCTTTCCTGGGTCATGATTTCGATGTCATGGGACTGAACCCCACACGGGGCTCCTGATTGGTATGGAGTCAGCTTTAGAGTCTCCCTCCCTCCCCTCTGCCCCGTCTCCCGCTCACGCTTTCTCTCAAATAAATAAATAAAATCTTAAAAATAAATAAACTGCTATGCACCTAATAACACAGCCTTTTAGTAGGTAAAGCAAAAATTGATAGAACAGCAAGGAGAAATGGAAAATCTACAATCCGCAGGATATTTTAACCCTTCTCTCTCACTAATTGACAGAACAAGTAGACAAAAAACCAGTAAGGATTTGGAAAACATAAATACCCAATAGCTTGATTTATGGGTATAGAGCACTGAAGATCACATATTTTTTTTAGGCACACTCAGAACATTTGCACTGAAGATCACATATTTTTTTTAGGCACACTCAGAACATTTGTGCAAAGTGACTAAACACTTGCCCATAAAGCAGTTTCAACAAATCTCAAGGGACTAAATACTACAGAACATACTCTCCGACCACAGTGCAATTCATCTAGAAATAAAAAACAAACAAAAAGTTGGAAAATCCCTATTTGTTGGGAAATTAAGAAACACACATTCAAGTAACAAATGGATCCAAGGAATAATTCAGAGAGGAATTGAGAAATATTTTGAACTAAAAAAATGAGACTACGATACCCCAAAACTGCGGCGTACAGTGAAAGCAGCACATAGAGGACGTTTTTAATCTTATACACATATCTTAGAAAAAAAGACAGGGTGGAAAGTTAATGAAATAAATATCCATCTCAAGAAGTTAGATGAGAACCTGAGTGTTGGAGTGTTAATAGTTAGTTGGCAGGCTCGAGTTCTACAGGAAACACTGGAGACCGGGTGAGGAGATCGTCTTTCACAGGAAGGAACTCTTCTTCCAACTTAATAGGAGGGAAGAAGGAAATGGTGGCTGTGGGCCAGGCCTGCGTGTGTGCAGGTGGAGAGAGTGAGGAAGGGGCTTTGAAGAGGGTGGAAGGAAGTGGAAGCAAAGGGCCTCCCAGGAAAGTGTGGGATTTCTGGCAGCCCGGAGGGCCCTGCCAAGGCCGGACACCAGGAATCTTCTTCAGCACCCAGAGGCAGGCAAGAAAGAGGTAGACAGCTGGACCCATCCAGGGGCGTGGTGTTCCCATACTCGCGTGCTGAAGAACACGGAAGTTAGAGCTGTTGCAGAAGAGTGACTTCCTTGTTGGATCTCAGAATCCCAGCTGGAGGATGGCAGGGCAAAGGGCTTGAAAGCAGAGAGGGGAGGGCACTGCAGGTAAGGGTGAGGCTCAAGGGCAGGTGCAGTGGGAGTAATGAGGTCAGGGAGCTGGAAGGACGACTCAAGAGTGGGGCGCCTCTGCATACGAATGATGACAGGGTCCTGACTGTGGCCTTGGCATGGCCGACTGAGGTGAAGCCAGGAAGGTCATGTTCAAGTAACAAATGGATCCAAGCAATAATTCAGATAAGACTCCAAATCAGAGCACGCCATCCATGGAGTCCCTCTTGATGATATCAAAGGAGGGGTGGGGGATGACAGTGGCCTGACGCCATCAGAGGTGGGATGGGGAGGCTGGTAGAAGGCAGTGCCCAGGGGCGGTAGAGGGTGACTCGTGTTCCCTGACGCTGAGAAAGAGAAGCACCTCCATGTGCGTTTTTCAAGGCAGGGGGCCTTTTTAGGTAGGCTCTGCACCCAAAATGGGGCTTGAACTCATGACCCTGACCTCTAGAGTCACACGCTCTACCAACTGACCCAGCAGGCAGCCCAAACGTTAGAATTATTTTCTCAATTTTCTCAAGAATCCAAAATGAGTTTTTTTTTAGAATCGCACTAAACCTGTGGATTAAGTTGGGAAAACTGGTATGAGATTTCATTTTCCAGTCCAGAAACATGATGTACCTCTTTATTTATTCAAGTTTATTTTTAAGTTCTCCACATAAGGCAAATTAGAAAGCCTGCTTAAGGCCTGAATGTTTCTACTAACGTATCCCTACATATTTTTTAATTTTGTTATCAGAGTAACTGATGTTAAAACTTTTAAGAGTGCCTGGCTGGCTCAGCGGGTAGGTCATGTCACTCTTAATTTTGGGGTCGTGCGTTCAAGCCCCACTGTGGGGTGTGGAGCCTACTTTTAATTAATTAATTGATTTTTAAAAATGTTTTATCTCATTACTGTTGGTATACAAGAAATCTACTGGCATGTATTTATTTTGCATCCAGACAGATGATTGACTTGTTCTTAAAACTTTTAATTGATTTTTAAGTTGACTCTCTTAGTTATTTTAGGTAGTTAATCCATATTTCATGTAAATAATGAAAGCTTGTCTTTTAAAAAAAAACAAAAACAAAACCTTATAGGGGAGACTGGGTGGCTCAGTCGGTTAAGCAGCTGCCTTCAGCTCAGGTCATGATCCCAGGGTCCTGAGGTCAAGCCCCACACCGGACTCCCTGCTCAGTGGGAAACCTGCTTCTCCCTCTCCCATTCCCCTTTCTTGTGTTCCCTCTCTCACTGTCTCTCTCTGTCAAAAAAAATACATAAAATCTTTTAAAAAGATTTGAAGTGACACTCTTTTAAAAAAAAAGATTTTATTTATTTGAGAGAGAGACAGAGCGCACAGGCAGGAGGGAAGGGCAGAGACAAAGAGAGAGAGAGAGAGAGAGAGAGAAGCAGGCTCCCCACTGAGTAGGGAGCCCAATGCGGGGCTTGATCCCAGGACCCTAAGATCATGACCTGAGCCGAAGGCAGGTGTTTAACCGACTGAACCACCCAGGTGCCCATGAAGTGGCACTCTTTATCCCCAGTGTGATTTTTTAAAAACCAACTTTATTGGGGTAATTTACATGCAACAAAATGTATCCATTTTAAGTGTTCAGTTCTCCTCATACACACATATACACTCATGTAACTACCATCCTTTCAGTTTTGCCTTTCTTTACAACAGAGCATTTGTTTATTCAGTTAAATGTATTGAGGCATAGTTTACATTCAGTAAAATTCACATTTTCATGAGTTGTACCAAGTGTATACAGTCCTGCTACCGTCACCACAATCAAGATAAAGAATATCTCCATCATCCCCCCCAAATTCTCTTACACTCCTTCATGGTTGCCAGATTTAGCAAATTTAGCTGGGCAGCCTGTACTTTATTTGGCAAGTCTAAGCCAATTCCTGTTCCCGCTCCATCCCCTGTTGATTACTGATTTCTGTCTCTATACTTTTGTCTTTTCATGAATGTCTTATAAATGGAATCATACTGTGTGTAGAGGTTGGCTTGTAACATCTTTGGGAGCTTCCTGTGTATAATCTGAAACTCTCCCCAAAATGCAGAGGGCAGGAAGAGACCAAAGAAAGAGAAAGGCCACTCTGGATTGGTAGGTGGCATTTTTAATAAGAGAACTCAGAAATGAGGCTCATCTGGAGTGGCCACAGTGTGAGTGAATCCGACACCAGCTGTAGAATCTTGGAAGTTTATAGAAAGAGACCTAACTAGGTTCAGCCCATATTCCATGCGGGTGTTCTCATATCACTATCTCAAGCCTATAACCTTGGAGCAGCCTCTTGGAGAGGGAAAGGCCAGCAGAACCCACATTCCAAGGACAGCGGAGAGGCTGAGTGCCTCTGAGTGCCCGGGTCCAGCTCATAGTTCAACTGGAGGTCATGTCCTCTCAACTGACCTTCCTCAACAGTAGTTTCTTTTGTCTGCTTGGTTTCTCTTAGCATAATGCTTTTGAGATTCTTCAGTGTTCCTGACTGTTATCAGTAATTCTGCTTTCTATGGCTGAGTAGTAGTCCATCACATAGATGTACTGAAATGTTAAGTCCTCTCACCCACTGATTGTCATTTGAGTGTTTCCAGCTTTTGGCAATTGTGAATAAAGTTGCTGTAGATATTTTCATGCAGGTCTTTGTGGGTGCATATGTTTTCACTTCCTTTGGATAAAAAGCTAGATTGCCAAACTTAATATTTCTGAACACTATAATTGACAGGCCAGGAACAGCAGCCCAATAATGCATACAGAATTATATTTCTTTTTTTTTTTTAAGGTTTTATTTACTTATTTGACAGAGAGAAAGACAGCGAGAGAGGGAACACAAGCGGGGGTGGGGGGGGTGAGAAAGAGATAAGCAGGCTTCCCACCGAGCAGGGAGCCCGTTGTGAGGCTCAATCCCAGGACCCTGGGATCATGACCTGAGCCGAAGGCAGATGCCCGATGACTGAGCCACCCGGGTGCCTCCAGAATTATATTTATATCCTCATTATTATCTATCTTCATTCTACAAAGTCTCATAATTTTAATGTCCTTAATTTTCTGTTTATGGAGTAAAAAGGAACCTTCGATTAATAATGACAATGAAAGGTTGAGCATGAAGGGAAATTTTGCACTTGTTTTTTTTCCCTAGGAGTGATGGTTCAGCACCCACTAAGACAGTATTCATGGACAGAACTACCATGAGTAATGATAAAACCGAGGCACAGAAAGTCTAAGCCTCTAGCTCACTGTCACTCAGCTAAAAAGTGGAGCTGGGGTTTGAAGCCAGGGAGGGTTACTCCAGACCTCTTTACATGTGGAATCAAGCCTGGACTATGTTCAAATAATAATGTAATTCAAGAGCACTGGGCTCTGAGTTTATTATTAGTTGGTGGTTTTTTTTTTTTTTTTTTGTATAGAAAGCACTCGAGATGATCTGTACCCTGAGAAAAAAGCTTCTCTTAACTTAATCCACTGCCATCAACAGCAGCGTATGAGACCTGTTCTACTCTTCATAATACTCTGCAGAAGCAGCTATGCAGTTCCCAGAACTGTGCTCAACACTAGGTTCCAGGTGACCCCAATCCACTGAAAAGGTGCAAGATTCCTCTACAAGAGAATGAATTTCCCTGTACTCTGGACCATCTTGGCAACATAGTTCCATTGTTATCTGAAAACCATTCTCTAGTAACACCTTAGGCTGGGGGCTCACAAATATTTTCTGTAAAGGACCAGGCAGTAAATATGTAGGTGTTGTGAGTCATACAGTTTTTGCTGCAAGTATTCAATTCTCCCCTTGTGGTGCAAAAGCGTAGAGTATATATATATATAAGGTGTAACCGTATCCCAGTAAAACTTTATTTACAAAAGCAGACAGAGGGCCAGCAGACCCCTCCCTAGACTATGAGGTCTTCAAGGAGGCTTGTGTTGTTATCTTTGTAATTTCAACCTCAGCAGCAAAAATTGTCCTGATTTTACCAAAGAGGAAAACAGCTACAGACACTGATTTTTTTAGGAAGTCAGGCGCAGAAATACAACTGGCTATTTGAGCATATATTCTCCTGAACATAGATACTGCACTTCTCATGTTAGATCTGAGCGATATGGAAAAATCCAAGCAAACAAAAAGCACTGTCTTCACAAGCCCTCCCAACTGGTTTGGCTCTCAGCGAACTTGTTTTTGCAGGGTAAGTCCTACAGAACTTGAAATAATGAGGTTGAAGTGAAGATGGCAGTTCTAAACTGCCTTTCAGGTGCTCCCAGAGCTCAGAGCAGGGAGGTGATCTCGTCTTTACACACCCTCTGGTTTAGTTTCTTAGCCCAGGACCCCAAGACAGGTTACACAACGGTCTGAAAATAAAGCCTTTGGCTTATTCCCACGAGATCATCCTTCACAGGCAGGCTTTCTTTGGACTTGGGGATCCCGAGTTTCACGCAGCGTGGGATTCGGTCACACAACTAGTCATTTGCAAGGCCTACTTTTAAGTCAATCCTATACACTTTCCTTTACGCTCCATTTGGCCCCATTGTTATCCCGCGCCTTAACAATTACTAAACACTGAGTCTCAGCTTCTGCATCTGTAAAGTAGGCACAAAGCCCCTATAGTGCTGTCGCAGAATTAAATCAATGAACTTGCAGGTAAATCACGGAACGCGGCGCGGGGCTTGGCACGTGGTAAGCGCTCAAAGCACGGGGGTCACCCCGCCTGGATTCCTTACTCACTGGAACCCCCCGGGGCTGGACCCAGTAGGACGGAGGACGGCCGCACTGTGGGCCATCCCCAGGGCTCGGTCCCCTGAGCGTCGTCGGGGTACGTCCGAGCTCCCACAGCCCCGCGGCCGACGCAGAGAATCAGCACTTCCGCCGGACACCCATCCGAAGTAGCCGCTTCGGGCCGCTTCCGGCCACGAGGGCCACAGAGCCCGAGCCGCCCCGCGGTGGGCGGAGCCTGCTGACGGCCACGCCCCTCGCTTCCGGCTCCCTTTCGGCAGCTCCTGGCACCGCGGGGCCCCTCCCTGCTCCGGGTCGGAGCTGCCCCGCCCACCCAGGCCCGCCTCCGGTGACGTCAGTTCCGGGGCGGCCCGGGCGGGGCCCGAGCTGGGGCGGCTGCCGTGAGCAGTCTTGGCTCGGGTACTCTGTTCCGCTGCTGGCCACGTCTCCACGCCCGGCCGCGGGCACTTCCCCGCCGTCCGACGGCAGTCCGGCCGGCGCAGGCCTGCCGCGTCCGGGTAAGGGGCTCGCGCTGCGGTCCGAGGAGCTGTTGTCACGGCTCCCTGAACCGGCTTGCGAGCGAAGGAGGGAGGTGGGGGCAGGAGGAGGCTTGAATGGGGGGCACGAGAGGCTGGAGGGGGACCGGGCAAAGATCAGTGGGGGCACAGGTGCAAGACGAGGAGGACAGGAGAGAGGAAGGAACGGAGGGAGTCAGTTGGGGGACCAAGAGGCTGGAGGGAGGAGGAGGGCTGCAGGGGGGGTCCCAAACCGAGGAAGAGGCCCGGCTTGTTGGAGTTCGGGAGCGGAGGGTGGGAGAGTCGGACACTCCCAAATGCGCGGGGAACTGGAAGATTTTCCGGGGGCAAGGCTGGGCCCCAGAAGTGCTGCCCTCCAAGGAAGAGTTGGCCTTTTAGGTGACCCAGGCCTTCCTTCCCTAGGCCCTCCACCTGGGAGGGGGTTGCGCCTTTCCATCTGCCTGCCTCCCTCCGCCGTGTGAGCCCGGTGGCTGCTTACTGTATGCAGTTCACGATAAGGCTGAGAGGCGGAATCAGCATCCACATGGTTTGCCATAAGACATAAACATCGTGCTTAGATATCTGGCTATCCCAACGTGCAGTTATTTTACTCCCCGGAGGAAGCATCTCTAAAAATTTCAGTGAAATCAGTGAGGAAAGTATTTAAAATATGAGTTTTCCACCTATATGCTGGACTTGCTTCACGGACCAGGGAATGCCAGATTTGCCCACATTGCCAGCAAAAACTAGCCCTTGATCAGCATTTAACTGTGACACCAAAACGTATAGAAACTTACAGAATTAAACTTACAGAAGCAAGCAGGGTAATTAAGATGATATCCATTTCAGGTTCCCATCTGCCACAAAGACACATCCTTTAGACCACAGGGCAATGTCTATACACGCAAAACCACAAACCTGTGTTCCTTGAGTTCTGCTGCCAAAGTTCAGCCAGGTGACGTGTAGGGATTAGGTATCTGGGATTTGCCCTGTATTTGTTTCTGTACTTCCTGCTCCTTGGTTTATATAGCTTCTCCAGCTTGGAGTAAGGGCCCAGGCCATGTTGCTGCTGATTTAAATCTTCCTAGAGTGATGGAATATGGGGGTAACACTTATAATCCCTTACCAAGCCTAAGGATTACTTGTATTAGATTTTGGGAACCTGTCTAGGCCAGGAAAAGGAATCCAGCAATTTGGAGTCTGAGTCCATGTAACCGAACAGCACTCAGCATATAACAGGTTCCTAAAAGAGTTTTTGTAAAAATCAAGCCAAGGGGCAACTAGGCGGCTCAGTCAGTTGAGCATCTGCCTTTGGCTTGGGTCGTGATCTCAGGGTGCTGGGATCGAGTCCTATGTCGGGCTCCCTGCTCAGCGGGGAGCCTGCTTCTCGCTCTCCCTCTGCAGTTCCCCCTGCTCATGCTCTCTCTCTCTCTCTCTCAAATAAATAAAGAAAATCTTTTAAAAAAATCAAGCCAAGGTTGGGAACATAAGAATTCGGAGACAGGAGGTATTGGAAGGCATCACGAGATCATGGACCAGAAAAGGATCAGGATGTTGACACCTAGGGCCACAGTCCAGGGGTGCCTTTCTCAGGGAGGGTCACCTGGCTCAAGGGGTGCTGCCCCCTCCCAGCGGAACTTGTGGGGAGCTGACCGCTGGAAAAGAGGGGCTCCCAGCACCAGCCTAACTCTGGTCTCTCCATCTGCGGGTCTTCCCATTAATAATAACTTAATTCCTTCTTGTTCATTCCCTGCTTGCCCCAGGGGTCTGTTTTCTTGCCATCTATTATAGTCTGAGGCCTCGGCCACCCAGTCTCCCTGCACCCTAGTAATGAGAATAAGTGACTGGCCCCTCGCCTAAGGCTCACTGAACCCTGGCAGGACAAAGTAGTATTCTAAGTCTTGCTCATGGTTTGTCCCTTGCGAGCCAGCTTACAAAGAGTAGTGCAGTTCTTCACACGTGAATCTTGACATTTAGAATATGCTTTTAGAAAGTGGAGGCAGGACCCTTCCAGAGGGATGAAGTTGTGGCCCAACGAGGGCCCATTCTGGACTCCACGGGCAGCCCATTCCCATCTCTATGGGAGTGATCGCCAGCCCCATGGGCTGGGAGGGAATAAGCGGTGACGGCATCCAGTAGAAGTTTCCAGAGAAACTTGTGGAGTTTCTTTGACATAGTCTTAGAAAAATGCTCCATCTATCTATGCACTCATGTTTGTGTTTGTAACTGTGCACACACGTGCGCGTGTGTGTGTCTGTGTGTGCACCTGTGGGTGTTTATATTAGAGAGTGGGCCCCTGGGGGTCCTAAGGAGGTGTGGAGCTATTTCATAATCTTGCAAGTTTCCATTAAATAGTCATCAGTGAGAGAATCATTCGTGATTGTTACTATCTTTGGATTACAACGGTCCTCCTGGTTCCTCTGAAGTTGTGGCTGGCTCCTGGAAGAATGCAGTTCCTGATATGTAAATTATGGAGTTCCTCTAAATCATTAAAATCTACACGTGAAACTATATCCAGCAAGGTTACTCTGTGCCTTTCTGCCCCGTAGCTTAAAATACCTGAAGAAAATCAGACATTGGGGCGCCTGGGTGGCTCAGTGGTTAGTTAAAGCCTCTGCCTTCGGCTCAGGTCATGATCTCAGGGTCCTGGGGTCAGGCCCCGCATCGGGCTCTCTGCTCAGCAGGGAGGCCTGCTTCCCCCCTCTCTGCTTCCCTCTCTGCCAACTTGTGATATGTCAAATAAATAAATAAAATCTTTAAAAAAGAAACCTTAAAAAAAAATCAGACATTGTTTTCTTTCATGGGTCTTTCCGAAATGTTTTCCCAAAGCAATATATGCTTATGCAAAAAATAAATAAATAAATAATTTAAAAATATATACATATGAGGTAAAAAATAAAAATCATCGGTAACTTCATTCCCCGGGCATAACTATCATTAATGCTCTGGTATAAATCTCTCTAGATCCCTTAACAAATGTCTATATTTATTTATTCTTTAAAAATATTTTATTTACTTAATGGACAGAGAGGGAACACAAGCAGGGGGCGTGGGGAGAGGGAGAAGCAAGCTTCCCACTGAGCAGGGAGCCTGACATGGGGTCTGATCCCAGGACCCAGGGATCATAACCTGAGCCGAAGGGAGATGCTTAACCGACTGAGCCACCCAGGTGCCCCAACAAGTGTCTATTTAAATAAAAAGAGAATCATGGTGTATATACTGTTGTATGACCTGCTTTTTTTCACGTAATGATACATGCGGCCCATGTCAATAAATAGAAAGCTACATATTTTTTTAAGACGTTATTTTTAAGCAATCTCTGTCCCCAGTGCGGGGCTCGAACTCACAACCTGAGACCAAGAGCCACACACTCCAACGACTGAGCCACCCGGGTACCCGGAAGTCGTATATTTTTTGAACAGCTACCACAGTATTTCATACGTGGATGGGACGGTATCTTCTATAACCATTCCAGTTGTTTTGCTATTATAAATAACGCCGTCACGAACATCTTTTTAGACCTCCATCTTTAAGCATCCATCCACTTGCTTCCTTGGAAGAAATTCCAGCAGTAGAAAGTGCTACATCACCAAGTCTTGACATGGAATGTTCTAATACACCTTGTCAGTTTCCCCGCACGATGGGCTATTTAAGGCTGTTCTGTCCGTGCCTCCCTCCTCCCTGGGTTCACCCCCCCTCTGCTTTACCTAAGGAGTATTTACTCTTTTTCAAACCCTAGATGCGTCTGTTCCCGGAGTGGGGCATCTGCCCATGTCCCACGTGGGCCCCAAAGCATGCCGTGGCCTGCGCTCCTCGAAGCTGCTCTCAGCTCCTGCAAAGCCAGACCTCACCCCGCAAGCACACCGTGCCAAGCCCGCCGCTCCCCAGCGAGGACAAGGGTCCCGCGCGGGAGCACGCCCTGAGCAGCTGTGTCTGGTGAGTGTCCCCGGGCCTGCAGGGAGGGCCACCTGCTCGGCGTCGGGACGGTGAGCCCCGAGAGGGCCCCGCAAGGGCTTTGCGGCAGAGTGGGGGAGAAGGGCAGACGGCAAAGCCCAGTGGGCCTGTTCTGTGGCACTTCACCGACCGCGGTTCTGACTTCCCAGGTAGATCCGGAGGCGGGGCCAGGAGCAGGGCCGAGCAGGAGGGGCTGGGCACGTGGTCCTCTGTGGCCCCCTGCCGGACCGCAGGAGGTGTCCTCTTGGGCTGGTGTTGAGATATCACAATGCTTGCCCCTCACCGATGCTGTGGGTGGAGGAGGAGCCGCCTCGCAGCAGCCATTCCGGGAGGGGACAGGCTAGAGGCTGTCCCCAGACCACCAGCGAGACAGTCCCATCTGCGTCTGTTTCACACGAGGAACTGGAAGAGGAGGAGGAAATCCATGCGGCCCACTGACTCAGGTCCTCTCTCCCTCAGCTCGACTATCCGCTCTGGAGTCCATTCCAGTGCTAGAGCAGGGTTGGTAAACGGTGGCCCCGGGGCCAAGTCCCGCCTCCTGTCTGTTTTTGTAAATAAAGTTTTATTGGGACACAGCCCGTCGTTTACAGGGGTAGCTGAGACAGATGGTATGGCTCCCAAAATCTAAAACATTTGCTGCCTAGCTCTTTACAGAAAAAGTTTGCTGACTCCGGACTGGAGATTTGTAGTGAGGGGGGCAGCAGAAGGCCCGAAGGCCCGAGGTGCGTGCGGGAAGTCCTGGTCACATCATCCCTACTGCCAGCGGCGCCCAGATCCACGCAGGGAACTTGTTGGACTCAGCAGTGGTAGCATTTTAAATACATTCAGTAGACGTGACTGGCCAAAGAAAGAGCCACTTAAATACATTTATTTACTGAGCGCCCAGCTGCATTGCCTCGTTCATGGCGAGTGTGGGTTCTTTGTTCCTGAAACCTCCCAGTTTCAGTTCTTTCTTCTCATGACATTGGCCTGTGTCTTCTCTCCCCACCCTGCCCCCACTTGTTTCTGTCAGAACAAAGAATGCCTTTTGCACTCTAGAAAACATGCAGGGGCGCCTGGGCGGCTCCATCGGTTGGGGGTCTGCTTTTGGCTCAGGTCATGAACCCGGGGTCCTGGGATCGAGTCCCGCGCTGGGCTCTCTGCTCAGAGGAAAGCCTGCTTCTCCCTCTTCCTCCACCCTTCCCCCTGCTTGTGCTCTCTGGCTCTACCTCTCTGTCAAATAAATAATTAATTTCTGAAAACTAGAAAAGAGATGCGGGTCGGTAGCTTCTGGGCTGGGTCCTCTGGGCCTCTAAGCTCCCAGGAGCCCTTACGGACAGTTTTGGGTGGAAGGTGCAACTTGAAGCTAGAATAAAGCTGGGGACTCTTGCAAAGGGGTGCGATGCATCAAGGAATGCGCCAGCCTTCCAGAAGTGTTTGTGCTCGAGGGGCTTTCCAGTCCTGGAGCCACTTTCCCACAGTCCCCTCTGATCACAGGAGCCAGAAAGCCACCGTGCGGCCACTCTCTACGCGTCCCTCTCTGCCATGCAGGGGCTGCTTGGCGGAGCTCCCAGCAGGGCCGATGGGCTTGTTGGGGCAGACTGGTGGCTAAGCCCTGCGCGGGGCTGGAACCTGCAGGAATTCCACGTGCCCGGTGGGCCCGGGCCCATCAGGCAGCGGTAGCTGGGCCAGATTTTGAAGGCTGCCTTGGCCGTGTTAATGAGTTTGGGGGTTATCCTGGGATAGTAGGGGTCTGAGAAGTAGAGGCAGGGTCATCTTTGTGGGTCCCACGGATCTTTCTGGAAGCTGTGGGATGCCGATTAGGGCCAGGATGGGGACGCATGAAGGTGATTCATTTGTGACTCAGGGCTCACAAAAAGACAGCGAGCCTGCCCCGATCATCAGGGGCCAGCCTAGGTGCCGCGCTACGGAGGGTGGCGAGTAGCCTCCATGCCTGGCGAAGAGCTGATCAGGACGTTTTCACTTAGCGTGACTCGAGCACTGCCTCCCATGACGTTCTGTGCAACTCAAGAACTTTGTGGTAAGGGCCGCTGGAAAGACCAAAGGCCTTGGGTGTCTTCAGGCACGTGCTCTCAGGAGCCCCGGCGCATTGCCTGACCTCCCCTCCCGGAAGGCCTGTGTCCTGTGCGCCCTGTGCCCAGATCAGGTGTTTGGTCATGGGACCGAACATGACTGTGTCGTTGTCTGGAGAGGACCTGGGCCTTGCAGGCAGCCAGACGGGTCTCAGGACAGGATCAGGGCCCACCCAGGACCGGCAGGCCATGAAGTGATGGGACGCTTGAGGCCAGTGGGCCCCTCTGCTCCCCAGTGCACACCTGCAGCGAGGGACCCCAGCCTGCCAGCACACTGGAGGGCCCCAGGGGAGGGTGGGGAGACCCCTGTGTGCTCGGGAAGCCAGCTCTGGCAGGGCCCAGTCCTCCTCTTGGTGAGGCTCAGCTCTCGTGGCATTTCTGGAAGTTTCTGCAGACAGCCTGGTGACCAGGTCCTCGCAACTACCTGTCTCTCACAGTGGCACCCCCCCCGGTCTAGTCCTTCAGCCTCCTGTGGCCTGGTTCCCCTCCTGCCTGCGTTGCTACTCCTACCGCCTCCTGGCCGGGCTCCTCTCATGCCTGCTCCTCATCTGTCTTTCCTGCCCAAGCCCTTTCCTGCACTGGCGACACCCCTGCCTCAGCACGCCCGCAAAACCCAGCTGCCCAGTGGTGGCCCGCCAATCTCTGGTCTGATCCCAGGTCTCAGTGCACTGTCCCCCAGCCTCTGGCCCCGCTGCCGTCACCTGCTGTGCTCTCCCACCCACCTCCCCTGCCCCTTCCCCACCAGGGGGATCCCATCCATCCTTCGGAACCTGGCCCACCCATTTCCTTCCCAAGAAGCCTTCCCTAGCCACGCCCCCCCACCGGAATTCAGTGCCTCCTCTGGGCCCCACAGCACCTGTCCTCCCCCACCCACCTTTGGGGGCCTCCGCACAGAGGACCAGCCTCCGACTCACACATCAAGGCCTTCCCGTGCGCCATCCCTCTGCCTACTCCGGGGCCCTGAGTCACATCTCTCCTCTGGGCTTGCAGCAGCATGCAGTGACCTCTTTTCTGTGGTTCCTACTGGATGGCAGGCTGCCTGGAGGACAGAGTTGTGTGGCTTTCGTCTTTTTGTTCTACATGCACTGCCCAGGCACTCAGAATATTGGATGGATGGATGGGTAGATGGGTGGTGGATGGATGGATGATGGATGATGGATGGTGGATGGATGGATGGGGGATGATAGATGGATGCTGGATGGATGACGGGTGGATGATGGATGATGGATGGATGAATGATGGATGGTTGGATGGATGGGTAGGTGAATGATGGATGGTTGACAGATGGGTGGCTAGATGGATGGATGATGGATGGATGGGGGATGATAGACGGATGCTGGATGGATGACGGGTGGGTGATGGATGATGGATGGATGATGGATAGATGTTGGATGGGTGCATTGATGGATGGGTAGGTGGCTAATAGATGGGTGAATGGATGACACGTGATGGGTAGGTAGATGAATGGGGGCTAGCTGGCTGGCTAGCTAAACGATATCTTCCATGTGAAAGGTGTGGTCAGCTACCGTGGGGTGCACACAGTACACTGGGCCTGATATGTAACCTTGGCCAATCTTGGTTATCAGAAGGCCTTGGCCCTGTGAGCATGGTCAGGTCTTGGCCCTTTCTCTCCTGCTCTTTCACACAAGGAACTCTGGGTGGGAAAGTGAGCACTTGCAAAGGTTGAGACACAGAATGAAAATGGGTCAAGGAGTCCTTAAACCCACCAAATGCAGGCGCAGGGCAGATCACTAGATCGGCGTGGTTGAGATGCATCACACTGTTCCTGGATGCCAGGCCCTGGTCAAAACACTTGGCCCGGTTTGCACCCTGGACCTTCTAGAACCCTCCACGGCAGGCACCACACCATGCCCCATGGCCCAGGTGAGGTTGTGCGTTACTGACCAGACACCTTCTTGACCACAGATCCTTCAGCCCAGTAGCAGGGAGACATCAGAGCCTGTGGAGCGGCCAGCTGGGAGCCTCAGGAACCGCCCAGCCTGGCGCCTGGCTCACCCACAAGATGTGGACAGCCCTCGTGCTCGTTTGGATTTCCTCCTTGTCCTTATCTGAGAGCCAAGTGCTATCCCAGGATGCACGTAAGTGAGAAAGCTCTGTGACTGCTGGTCAGACCATGGGGGTCCCGAAACACCCTGAGCCCAAGGGATGTGTGCAGGCCTAGTCCAGCGAGTCGCGAGCCCCAGAGCCACCAAGGGCCAGCTTGGGGAGAAAGCGCCCAGGGGACAGGGCCTCTGAGCTCTGAGTCCTGAGAGGGTCACTCGCTTGTCCCTGCACAATTTCTCCTATAAACCCGATCTTCACCGGGGAATTCGTCTGTTCATACATCAGACTTTTCATTACACTCCTGCTCTGCACTAGGCACCACTCGTCTCCAGGAATTCCTGCCACAAATCCTTCCAGAAAGCCGAGAATTGTTTTATGGTGTGACTGGGCAATGATGTATCTGGTTTCTAGAGCGGGGCGTGTGTGTGCTGGCTTTTGTTGATGGGGAATCACACCTCTGAGGTGAGACTTTCACTCTCATGTTTTGGGAATTGGATCCAAGAGTGAAGCTCTTGAGCCTTCAGTGGGCTCAGGGTTCAGAGGACGAGGGAGTTCTTACGTCAAAGTGCCAAGTGCGCCTTCTTGGGCAGCAGGGCTCTGTGTGCTCGGGGAGGAAGGAGGTAAACATGTTCACACATCACCTCCTCTGTTCTCACTGGGCTGACGGCAAAAGGCCACCCGGGCCGGACCCACAGGCCACAAATTAAGACACTCCGAATCATCTCCCTGCACAGGATGGAAAGTGATGGTATCTTTTTCTCCTTTTCTGACTTTAAGGGCACTTAGTCCTCAACAAGACAGATGATCCAGCCGAGAAAAATGCATCTGTGACGACAGTTACGAGAGTCCTTAATGGAACATCCGAAACAATGACCGCAGTGACACCTTCTCCTGTCCCCTCGGCCACAGGGACCCTACTGGCCAACGCCAGCTCTCCTGCGGTCACAGCAGGAAGAACACTCAGGATAAACACGGGGACAGAAGGTGACTCTGAACGAGTGACCTCCAGAGCGCCCCTGCCCCCTGCCCCCGTGGCATCACAGCAGACCCCGTCCTCCACCGCCATCAGCGTCCCCCACACGCCGGTGCCAAGCGGCAGCCCGCTGCCAGGGACAGCAGCTCTGACGACACTGGCCATCAGCGCTCAGCCTGCCGCCGGGACTGTCATGACTGCCCGCAGCCCGACGGGCATGCAGAGCCCTTCCCAGCAACCCCCCGGCAACTCCACAGCCAGCCCCATGCCCCCCTCAGGTCCCCAGGCACTTAACGTGTCCACACCAGCCCCCGCCGTCCAGGCATCAACAGCCTGGCCCGCGGCCGGCACAGCCAGTGCCCCCACACCCGCCCTCACCAACACAGTCTCAGAGCCCGCCCGCCCACCCGCGGCTCCCGTGGCTCCCGTGGCCACCACAGCAGTGGCCCCCACCACGGCCCATGGCCCGGAGCCAACCACCAGCACAGTGCCAGCACCTGTGCCCCACGCCAGCCCAACCCCCAAGGGGGAGGCCACGTCCCCCACGACGCGGCCGAGCCCTGCTCCATCAACGCACGGGGCCCCAGGGCCAGGCACATCCCGGACACCCGGGCAGGTGCTGCCCGAAAGCCCTCCTGGCACGGCGTCCTCCGCCCCGACGGCTCCCGGGGGTGCGAAGATGCCAACCACAGACCTGTGCCCCCTCAGCAGCCAAGGCCCGTACCTGGTGGTCACCACCAGGCCCCTGACCCCGTCTCTGGTGAACCAAGGTTTCCTCCTGGCGGTGCTCTTGCTCGGGGTGAGCCTGTTCCTCATGGTTTTGGTTCTCTTCGCCCTGCAAGCCTACGAGAGCTACCGGAAGAAGGAGTACACGCAGGTGGACTATCTCATCAACGGGATGTACGCAGACTCGGAAATGTGAGGGCCCGACGAGGCCCAGCCCGCGCCTCCTGCCATTTTGCCTCAGACCAAACCAAGTGCTTCCAGATCCTTTTGGTGCAATTAGGAGGTAGGCCAGACGCTTCAGCACATTCACTCGCCATCAGATTAATTCCACGATCACTCAAGAGTTGCTGCTTTTTCATATTTATTTTTCTAAACAATCATGTCCATGGGACGGGCAGTGATCCCGCCACAGGCGGGGCTGGCAGAGCTCCGGTGTGGATCCCGGCCCGAATTAAAGCAATGACCGCCTTCCATGCAGACCCGCCGTGCCCTGTCCGCCCTCGTGCCGGGGGGGGGGGAGGGGGGGTGGTCTTCCTGGGACGCGCGTGACAGGGTTCGTGTTCATCAGCATTTTCAGTAACACTGGGGTCTACTGTGTCTGCGCGGCTTTCTGGGGCCTCACCATTAGGTCCGCGTGTGCCCCCTGCTCAGTGTGGGGGCCGGCTCTGGGCATCTCTGGCACCCCCTGGAGACGGGGCCCTCTCGCAGACGTCCCTTTTCTGAATTGTTCACCGGTGCGAGCTTGGACCTAGATCTGGGCACGGGAGAGCCGAGTCCCACACACTAACCGAGTAAGCTGCCCGGAGTGGCCAGGCCAGCCCGGACCTGCTCGGACTGAATTCTCCGGGAACCCGCCCGGCCCGCGCTGTACACGCATCTCATGGAAACCCAATCAGCCGGTGGGGCGGGACTGTCCCTACTAGCACCTTGCCCCATGTCACCCCGGAAGGTGGGGGAGCCCCAGGTCTACGCGCACCCAGGGCCCTCTCTTCCGAGCGGAGTGACGTCCCTGGGTTCCCAGGACGTCCTTGTGCTTAACGCACGAACCGGCCAAACCCCCTGGAAGGTGCCTGTCGCAGCTCCTGGCCTGAGCGACCGGCCGGCACCACTGTCCCGGACGGCAGCCCTCCACAGCAGCGCAGAGGGTCGCGGCTTCAGAGGGTGCCCTCTCCTCCGCCAGCTGCCGCCTGGCAGCCTGGGCTGGGACTTCCCTGCCCGCCCTGGTTGGTGGAGTCTCACACGAGACCCGGAGCTTGGAGGCTGTCCCCACAAACTGGGTGCTTTGTTCCCTTCCGGGAAGACAGGATGAAGGGCAACCCCCAGGGATGACCTTCACCCTCAGCTTGCGACCGGGGGCCTCTGCCCGGCACCCCTACTTACAAGAACGGAGACTGGGGATGTTGGGGCCTGCCTGTCCCCCTTCCCCAGCCAGGGACTAACTGCCCCTTTATCCCCTGAGAATTGACTGCAGTCTCCATCCCTTCCTCCTTGGGGGGCTCATATTTCCAACCATCTAGTCATCGTGGCTCCCCGTGTGGGACACAGGTGCCTCAAACTCATGGCGTCCAAGGCCAAGCTCAGCACTGGCTGCCCAAGTGTGTTGGGCCTTTAGGATTCTTCCTAAACCTAAAGGCATTGCTGCTTATCTGAGCTAGAGACCTGGCCTTCAGCCCAGGGTCCACCAATCACCCCGCATACTCTTTTTTTTTTCCTTAAGATTTTAGAGTAATCTCTACATCCAACGTGGGGCTCAGACTCACAACCCCAAGATCAGGAGTCACCTGCTCCCCCGACTGGGCCAGCCAGGCGCCCCTTCCCCATATTCTTAGGAACAGGCCTCTGCTGCTGCTGCTGGGGCTGCCTGCCCCCCCCCCACCACCGCCAACGGCCAGCGCCAACCCCGCCCTCCACCCAGTAGCCAGGGGCCCCTCAAAACACAAACATGACCCCACCTTTCCCTGCTAATGTGGCCTCCGAGAGAAAGGCCGAGCTGCTCTGCCTGGTGTTCCAGAACGAAACAAACCCTGTTAGAGGGTCCCGGCCAAGCAGAGCCCTACGGGAAGAGCCGGGCTCTAGAGGGCTCCCCGGAGGCAGAGACCATGAGGGTCCAAATCTAGGGGCGCCGCGGGTTTGAGTCCCTGGCTGTTCCCCTGCCTTGGAGGCCCCGAGACTGCCATGAACAGGCAGCCATTCCTGGCCTGCTCGGAAGCCCTATTCAGCATTAGCTTATCGGATATTTATTGAGCACCCACTGTTTGCCACCCACAGTCGGGGATTCAGAGATGAATCCACCTGCCTTGCCGACGGGAGCTCATACGGGTGGGTGAGAGGGGATGAACACAAGGAAGGAGGCAAGAGGTGGTAGGTACACCGAGGAGGCACCTGGCCCTCCTGGGAAGGTCAGGGAAGGCTGCCTGGCAGAGGGGGCTCAGAGCCTCTCTTCCTAGCGTTTTACTCCGGGGGCAAGGGGCTTTGGCTCGTTCAGTGCCCAGAGCAGCAGGGTCCCTGTTTGAGAGTCTGAATGAGAGGCCAAGGCTCAGGGAAAATCAGATTCAGGGCTTGGCCCCCAAAGGGTCTCTCTTCCCTCCAGTGAGTTAGACCAAGGTGTGGGAAGGCCACGGGGCTTGCCCAGGACCACCCTCCAAGCAAGTGGCAGGACATTTAGGGACACAAACAGCTGGGACACCCAAGGCACGGAGCTGGCCCATCTCGCCTGGGGGCAGCCCCTTGTCCCCAAGCCAGGGAAGTCCAAGGGCTCCCCCTGGTGGCCAAGCCTCCCTCCCTCACCCAGGGTGCTGGTCCTGGCCTCACCCAGCACCCAGCCTCACCGGCCCCGCCCCTTGCCCCCACATGCTCCCTGACCGGGCTCTCTTCCTGTGGGACAGACAGTTCTCTGTGGAATTGTGTCACCTGCGCTTGCAGCAGAAGGAAGCCAGGAGTTCGGGGAGAATGCAGCACCCTCCCACGCACACCCCGGCGCTGTATCCCGGAAGCAACCAGCCGGGTTGTGCCAAGCGAGACGTCGGTGTCCACGCTCAGCCACGTGATAACCCCCACCCCACACTTGGTCCCTCGGTGGCTTCTCACTGCAGGCGGAGGCCCAGGAGGGGGCTCTGCAGAAGCATGTCATCTGATTTCGGCTTTAGACGTTATTTTGTTGCACTGAAGTCTTTACGGATGAAATGACATCCTGTCTGGGATTCACTGTTTTTAGGCCCCATGCCTAACAAACATGGGGCTTGAATTCGAGACTGGAGATTGAGAGTCACATGCAGATCCAGCCGGGCACCCTGGGATTCCCTCAGCACGAGAGGAAGGTGATGGGGGAAAGATCCCACAGCAAGTCACTGCTATTGAATATGGTTGGTGGGTGCGGCAGGGTCGGCTACCTACTCCCTCTCTGTGCACGTCTGGAAATTTCTGTGATGACAAAAGAAGAAGAGAAAAACGGGGAGAGGTTGAGTTGCCACTTAAATCTCTCACGTAAATGATGGCTCTGGTGGCGACACGGAGGGCAGGCTGGGGCCCACGCACACACAAGGGCAGGCTCGGGGGGCGACTCCGTTGTCCCAGGCGGCGGTGACAGTGACGTGCCTTGGACCGGGGAGTCCTCCCGGAGAGAGAGAGGCACGTGAAGGTGGGGAGGGGACATGTTTTGGAAGCTGAGTCAACCGGACTTCCACTGTTTTCTTTGCACACCACCCCCCATTCCCCCCACACCCACCAGAAGCCAGGAGGGCCTCTCCGTCTGGGGCTTGAGGAACTGGGACAGTAGTGATGTCATTTCCAGGAGATGGGGAACAGGGAGCCCCTGTTCTCTGCACTTTGCACATTAATCCATTGTGACAACTCCATGAGACCGAAGTATCATTATCATCATCACCCCCAGCCCACAGAGGGGAAACTGAGGCCGGAGAGTTAGTGAGCCTGCCCCACGTCATCCAGCGGGAGGGGCAGAGCCCAGAGTCACACCCTAGGACCGGGCCCCAGCTTCCCTGCTCCACTGCCTCCTGCTGGGGGGCTTGCGGGGGGGCGGCGGGAATCCAGAGTCTGGGAAGGTGCTAAGGCTGACGCGCGTCTGTTAGGGGTCAGGAGGACCAGGCCCGGGAGGCCCCCCCACGGAGAGAGCCATCAGGAAGTCCCCGTGGAGGATGAAGAAGGAAGGCAGGTGAGTAAGGGGGCAGTGCCCTCGGGCACAATCTGGAGAGGTTTTGCTGGGGGTGGGGGTGGGGGGACAAGGCAGCAAGTGGAGGTGGATAGGATATTTTCAGGGAACCAGGAAGGATGTGTCAAATTTCAGTATAGTTAACCTAGCGTTGTGTTAGTTTCGGGTGCACAATCTAGGGATTCAATAACTCCGTGCGTTACTCAGTGCTCATCATGATAAGCGTGCTCTTCATCCCCAAGAAGGATTTTTTTAAGAAGAGAACACACATGAATAGGGTGGGGGGTAAGGATGGAGGGGAGGGGTAGAGGGAGACAGAGAATCTTTTTTATTTAAATTCCATTAATTAACATGTAGTGTATTACTAGTTTCAGAGGTAGAGGTCAGGGATTCGTCAGTTGCCTGTAACCCCCAGTGCTCATTACATAACGTGCCTTCCTTGATGCCCGTCCCCTAGTTCCCCCGTCCCCCCACCCCCTTCCCTCCAGCAGCCCTCAGTTTGTTTCCTATGATGAAGAGTCTCTGCGGTTTGTCTCCTCTAATTTCATCTTGTTTTATTTTTCCCTCCCTCCCCCTATGCTCCTCTGTTTTGTTTCTTAAATTCCACATATGACTGAAATCATATGATCATGGTCTTTCTCTGATTGACTTATTTCGCTTAGCATAATACCCTCTAGTTCCATCCACGTCATTGCAAATGGCAAGATTTCATTTTCTGATGGCTGAGTAATATTCCATTGTGTGTATATATATATGTATATATATACACCACATCTTCTTTATCCATTCATATGTTGATGGACATCTGAGCTCTTTCCATAGTTTGGCTACTGTGGACATTGCTACTATAAACATTGGGGTGCACTGCCCCTTCGGATCACTACATTTGTATCTTTGGGGTAAATACCCAGTAGTGTAATTGCTGGGTCGTAGGGTAGCTCTATTTTCAACTTTTTGAGGAACCTCCATACTGTTTTCCAGCGTGGCCGCACCAGCTTACATTCCCACCAACAGTGTAGGAGGGTTCCCCTTTCTCTGCATCCTCGCCAACATCTGTCATTTCCTAACTTGTTAATTTTAGCCATTCTGACCCGGGTGAGGTGGTATCTCACTGTGGTTTTGATTTGTATTTCCCTGATGCCGAGGGATGTGGGGCACTTTTTCATGTGTCTGTTGGCCATTTGGATGTCTTCTTTGGAGAAGTGTCTGTTCATGTCTTCTGCCTATTTCTTTCTTTTTAAGATTTTATTTATTTGTTTGTTTGTTTGTTTGACAGAGAGAGAGAGTGCACAATTAGACAGAGTAGCAGGCAGAGGGAGAGGGAAAAGCAGGCTCCCAGCGGAGCAAGGAGCCTGATGTGGGACTCAATCCCAGGACGCTGGGATCATGACCCGAGCCGAAGGCAGCTGCCCAACCAACTGAGCCACCCAGGTGTCCCGTTTCCCTTGCCTTTGGAGCCACATCTAGCAAGAAGCGGCCGAGATCAAAGAGGTTGCTGCCTGTGTTCTCCTCTAGAATTTGGATGGACTCCTGTCTCACATTTAGGTCTTTCATCCATTTTGAGTCTATTTTTGTGTGTGGTGTGAGAAAATGGTCTGGTTTCATTCTTCTGCCTGTGGCTCTCCAATTTCCCCAGCACTATTTGTTGAAGAGACTGTCTTTTTTTCCATTAGATGTTCTTTCCTGCTTTGTTGAGGGTTAGTTGACAATGGAGTCGGGGGTCCATTTCTGGGCCCAGCATGGAGCCCAGGTGGTGCTCGACTTCATGACCAGAGATCTAGACCCAAGCTGAAATCAAGAGGCAGATGCCCAACCAACTGAGCCACCCAGCCACCCAAGAAGTGTTTTTTCAAGAACAAAGATCCTAGGGGCGCCTAAGTGGCTTGGTGGGTTAAGTCCCTGCCTTCGGCTCAGGTCATGATCTCAGGGTCCTGGGGCCAAGCCCTGCATCAGGCTCTCTGCTCAGCAGGGAGCCTGCTTCCCCACCTCTCTCTGCCTGCATCTCTGTCTACTTGTGATCTCTCTGTCAAATAAATAAATAAAATCTTTAAAAAAAAAAAAAAAAGGGCCCCTGGGTGGCGCAGTTGGTTGAGCGACTGCCTTCAGCTCAGGTCATGATCCCGGAGTCCCGGGATCGAGTCCCACATCGGGCTCCCAGCTCCATGGGGAGTCCACTTCTCACTCTGACCTTCTCCCTTCTCATGCTCTCTCTCCTAATAAATAAATAAATAAAATCTTTAAAAAAAAAAAAAAAAAAAGAACAAAGACCCTAGAGTACCGAACGGTGAGTACTTCACTGCCTCCCAACACAGGAGGAACCATTACTGTGCCCATTTCCAAATGGGAAAACTGAGGGCAGGTTAGGTGATTTGCACAAAGCCAAAGGTAAGAGCTGAGCCAGGCTCTGTGTTCAGTCCATCTGACTCCAAGGTCACACATTCCCGCCGCCGAATTGACTAGAACACCAGGTTTGCTCCGTTGGGGCTGCCACACCCTGGCGGCCAGCATGGCGGCATTCTCAGTGACCAAGCTGTCCGGGCCCTGGGAGTGGGGGTGCACGACCAGGGCTTGGCTTCACCTTGCCCACCGTGGAGTCACCCAGTGTTCAGGGCGCTGCTCTGGGGAAACAGGTAGAAGGGAATAGAGGTAAGCAGAGAAGCACAAGGGGCTCCGGGACGGGTAGGTCCCAGAGCCCTGGAAATGGAAGGGCCGGTAAGAGGAAGATCCCATGCTCCCCTATGGCCTTTCTCCTGAACCTTTGGGGGACCCCCAGCGCAGCAGCTGGAGAGCCCCAGATTATAAGTATTCTATCCCATAAGCCCTGAGAAGCTCTTTGTCTCAGGCCACCTTGCATTGCAAGGGACAGAAATCTTGGACCTTCCCAAAGGGAGAGGGACTTGTTGCAAAGATGGAAGAAGACATAGGACTCCTGGGAGCTGTGCTCTCCGCTCCTCTCTGCTTCTTCCGTCTGCATATCTCCATCCTCCTTTGGGCAGAGCGCCTGCCTTTGTAAGTCTTAGAGTCCGCTTTCCCCAAGGGGCTCTGGTTGTGATCTTGGCACCAGCAGGGGCCCATTTAAGCTGCATTGTCCGACTCCCGGGGGCACCTGTTGTCTCTCCACCGTGGCCGGGAGACGCGGAGGCCCCCGGGCTCTGCTTCAGAGCTGGTTCAGGCCCTTTGTAGGGTAACTGACAAGGGCATTAACACACAGATGTAATCGCACACCCGGGCTCCTGCCCTACAGAAGCACAGAGGCCCACATGGGAACATTGGGGACCGCGTTACTTGTAAGGGCAAAAACTGCAAATGCCCTAAATAGTCTTCAGGAATACTGCAAAATGTGGACAGCAGTTTAAGAGAAAGAGCTAGGATGATCTGTGACAGAATCCATAGTTTCCCAAGACATCTTTTTGACCAGAAAAAGAAAAGTTACTGATAATACAGTACAATATGACTTGCACTTTCCAGTTACCTATTTCCCCAGAAATTTAGGAGTTTCACAGTTTTTTGTGAGTCAGGAATTGGTCATGGCTTTGCTGGGTCTTCTTCCTCAGGGGTTGCATAGCTTGAATCAAGGAGTTGGCCTGAGCTGTGTTCTCATCTGAAGCTCATCTGGGGAAGGAGCCACTTGCACGCCCACGTTCGTTGGCAGGACTCCGCTCCTTGCCCATCTCCAGACTGAGGGCCCGGGTTCCTTGCTGACCAGGGGCTTCAGGCCTCCCACACCTCCCCGCTTACTCCGTAGGCAACTAGCAACTCGGCAGCCTGCTTCTTCAAAGCCCGCAAGGGAGTCTCCAAGCAAGACAGACATAAAATTGTTTACTTTACCTAACGTAAATCTTTTATGTTAACATGAAATTTACCATTTTCGCCATCTAAGAGTTTGCAAGTTCAGAGGCATCAAGCACATTCATGGGGTTGTGTAACCATCGGCACCATGTTTCCAGAACTTTTTCATCATCCCAAACAGAAACTCTGCACTCATTAAGCAACAAGGCTCTTCTCCCCTCCCCCAGCCCCAGGCAACCTCTCTCCGACTCTCTGTCTCTATGAACTATGCCTGTTCCAGTTACAGTGACTGTCCTTTCATTTGTCCTTCCATTACTGATTTTAGTCATTTGAGTGGGTTTTTTTTTTGGGGGGGGGGGTTGTTGTTTGTTTGTTTGTTTGCCTTAATTAATCTAGCCAAAGGCTTGTGGATTCTGTAGAGCTTTTCAAAGAAGCTACTTTTGGTTTCATTGATTTTCTCAGCTGTTCTTTCTCCTCTGTCATGTTTGCCTCTACTCCAATCCTTACTGTTTTCCTTCCTTCTCCTGGCTTTGGGCTTGGTTTGCTCTTCTTTTTCTAGTTCTTGAAGGTAGATGGTTAGGTTATTGATTTGAGATCTTTCTTCCTTTTTAATACAGGCATTCATAGCTACGAATGCCCCCAGTGCTACTTTCTCTGCATCCCGTAAGTTTTGGTGTGCTCTGTCTTCATTTTCATCCATCCCAAGGTATCATCCAATCTCCCTTGTAATCGCTTCTTTGACTAGTTGGTTGTTTAAGCGTGTGTTGTTTGATGAAATGCTGGGACCTTGTTAAGATTTAAAAAAAAAAAAAGCTTCTCTGTACCATGTAGGAAAGAATCAACAAAACTAAAAAGCAGCCTACAGAATGGGAGAGGATATTTGTAAATGACATATCTGATAAAGGGTTAGTGTCCCAAAATCTACAAAGAACTTATCAGGGGCACCTGGGTGGCTCAATTGGCTAAACAGCTGCCTTTGTCTCAGGTCATGGTCCCAGAGTCCTAAGATTGAGCCCTGCATCAGGCTTCTTGTTCAATGGGGAGTTTGCTTCTCCCTCTCCTGCTTCCCCTGCTTGTGCTCTCTCCTTCCCTCTTGGTCAAATAAATAAATAAATAAATAAAATCATTTTTAAAAAAGAACTTATCAAACTGAACATCCAAAAAAATACATAATCCAGTCAACAAATGGGCAGAAGACATGAATAGATATTTTGCCAAAGGAAACATCCCAGATGACTTACAGACACGTGAAAAGATGCTTGACGTCATTCATCATCAAGGAAATACAGATCAAAACCACCATAAGATGTCACCTCCCACCTGTCAGGTGGATAAAATTTTCAACTCAGGAAACATCAGATGTTGGCAAGGATGTGGAGAAAGGGGAACCCTCCTACTGTTGGTGGGAATGCAAGCTGCTGCACCCACTCTGGAGAAGAGTATGGAGGTTCCTAAAGAAGCTAAAAATAGCGCTACCCTATAATCCATCAATCTCACTGCTAGATATTTACCGAAAGGATAGAAGAATACAGAGTCGAAGGGTACATGTACCCTCATGTTGATAGCAGCATTATCAGCAATAGTCAGAGTATGGAAAGAGCCTAAGTGTCCATCAGCTGACAAATGGATAAAGAAGACGTGATGTCTGCATACAATGGAATATTATGCAGCCATCAAAAGAATGAGATCTTACCATTTACAGCAACATGGGTGGACCTAATGTGTATTATGCTAAACAAAGTAAGTCAGCCAGAGAAAGAAAAATATGATTTCACTCCTTTGTGGAATTTAAGAAACAAAACAGATGAATGTATGGGAGGGGCAACAAGAGAGACAGGGAAACAAACTATAAGAGACTCTTCATGATAGAGAAGAAACTGAGGATTTGGGGCGCTTGGGTGGCTCAGTCAGTTAAGTGTCTGCCTTCAGCTCAAGTCATGATCTCAGGGTTCTGGGATCGAGCCCCTTGTCAGGCTTCCCGCTCAGCATGGAGCCTGCTTCCCCCTCCCTCTCTGCCCTCCCCCACTTGTGCTCTCACTCTTTCTCCCTGATGGATAGATAGATAGATAGATAGATAGATAGATAGATAGATAGATAGATAAAATCTTTAAAAAAAATAACTGAGGGTTGATGGAAGGAGGTGGGTAGGGGATGGGCTAGTTGGGTGATGGGCATTAAGGAGGGCATCTGTTGTGACGAGCACTGGGTGTGATATGTAAGTGATGAGTCACTAAATTCTACTTCAGAAATCAGTATTACACTATATGTTACCTCAAGAGAGTTTAAATAAAAATTTTCCCAAAAAAAGTGTGTTGTTTGAATTCCACGAATTTATGAACTTTCCAGTTTTCCTCTGTCATTGAATTTCAGTTTCGTTTCCTTGTGATAAGAAAGATACTTTGTATCATTTCAGTCTGTTATGACTTATTAAGACTTATTTTGTGGCCTAACATGTGATCTGTCCTGGAGAACATTCCATGTGTACTGGAGAAGAATGTATATTCAGCTGTTTTTTGATAGAGTGTTCTGTATATCTCTGCTAGTTCCAATCGATTTGTGATACTGTTCAGGTCTTCTATTTTCTTTCTTTTTAAAAAAAGTTTTATTTATGGGCATCTGGGCAACTCAGTCAGTTAAGCATCTGCCTTCAGCTCAGGTCATGATCCCAGGGTCCTGGGATCAAGTCCTGCATCAGGCTCCCTGCTTTTCTGCCCCTTCCTCTCTCTTTCTTCTCCTCAGACTCCTATAATGTATTTGTGAATACGCTTGGTAGTGTCCTACAGGTCCCTTAGGTTCTTCTCGTTTTTATTTATTCTTTTTTCTTTCTGCCCATCAGATTGTATAATTTCAATCATCTTATCTTTAAGTTTACTGATCCTTTCTTCTACCTGCTCAAATCTGATGTTGAACCTCTCTAGTGATTTTTTTCATTTCAGTTATATTTTTCAGCTCCAGAATTTTTATTTAGCTCCTTTTTGTGTCTCTGTCTTTTAGTTGATATTCTCATTTTCTTCAAACATCATTTTCCTGATTTCTTTCCTGATTTCTTTCTTCAAAGAACAAAGTAGTTCTTTGTCCATGGTTCCCTTTAGCTCATCGAGCATATTTAAGAATTGATTTCACATTCGTGACCAGCAGCACCAATGTCTAGGCTTCCTCAACGATGTATCCTGTCAAGTTTTTTTTCCTGTGAATGGGCCATTCCTTCCATTTTATTTGTATGTCTTCTAATTTTAGTTGAGAACTGGACGTTATGACTATCATAATGAAGTCACTCTGTAAATCTGATGCTCCCATTCCTCTGGGATTGCTGGTTTTTGCTTGTTGAGGGCTGGAACTGTCCATTTGTGACTTTTCCAAACTGTTCTTGCAATGTGTATATTCCTTGGTGTGCATGGCCAGAGAAGTTTCTGTTCCATTATATCTGTGGTCAACCAGTGACCTGACAAAGATTTCTTTAAATGTCTGGCTCAAAGAAAAAAAAAGTTTTGTCTCTTTAAAACTCCCCATAGATCCTGCCAGGGGATTCTCAGCTGCTGCAGCTGAGAGGTCTAAAACCAAGAACAGCATCTACACTAGCCCCTCAAAAACAGTCAGACCAACCAAAACATACAACCCCAAGATATTTGAAGAACAAGGACACTACTCCCCACTCTGGCACAAGCCAGTCACTCCAGCAACATGGGCCCTATCCCCACAACTGTGGCAAAATTGAGGAACAGGGGATGGTAGATGGTTATTGCACACTTCTCTCTTACCAAAGAATAGCAGCTTCTCCCTTTATTCAACATTTCTCTGATTGTCTTAAGTAACCAATCAGGTTTCAGAGTTCCAAAGTGGTTGGTTCCAGTCTGTCTTTCCTACTCCATCATTGCTTCAGTGGAGGGATCAGTTCCTAGAGCTTCCTACTCCACCATTTTTTAAAAAAGATTTTATTTATTTATTTGACAGAGAGAGAGAGATCACAAGTAGGCAGAGAGGCAGGTAGAGAGAGAAGGGGAAGCAGGCTCCCCGCTGAGCAGAGAGCCCGATGTGGGGCTCAATCCCAGGACCCTGAGATCATGACCTGAGCTGAAGGCGGAGGCTTTAACCCACTGAGCCACCCAGGCGCCCCTCCTACTCTACCATTTTGTGTGACATCGTATGTAATAAAATCACTTACCTATAATCACAGACATTCTGTCACCTTTGCTGCATTCTACTGGGTACAAGAAGCAAGTGTCAGGTCCTTCCCACATTCAAGGAAGGGTTTACACAAGGTCATAAATACCAGGAGGACCACTGAGGCTACTCAGTCCATCCTCCATACTGCTTATGTGTTATGTTATTTCTAAATAAACAAATATATGCACATATATGAAAGAATGGGGAAAGTTCTGGAAAAAGATGCACTGAATTCTTACATAAGAGAAGTCAAGGGACAAGGGTTGTTTGCAGAGCATGGGGAAAAGTAAGGAGGTCAAGTCTGCCTTTTTTGAAAGAAAATATATTTAAATATTATCCAAAAAATGGCTAAAGAATTGTAAACATCTCCTCCAGAGAAGGGATAAACATTAGTATTTGAGCTGAGTCTGGAGTTCTTCAGGAAGAAAGAAACATCTATTAATTTAAAAATGTCCACTGATTCCCTTTGCCTCAGACATTTGCAGGGTCTAGTCCAAGAACGCAAATGGGAGCCCTGAAAATGTGCTAAATACTTAGATGTTGGGAGTCTCTTCCAGTTTCCCTTTTGTTCTCTTCCCATTCTGAACAATTCGGCCCATAAGCCATTAGGGAGGGCAGAAAATGGAAGGCATTCATGTGAGGTATGGCCCGGTGTGGGTGTCAGAAGCTGACCGGAGTCCCTGAGGTGTCCTCATGGGTGACAGCCCAGCACGGGATTTCAGAGCCTGAGTAAGGAAGGTGTCCACATAGGAGGGCCCTTGGTCCAGAGTGTCAGAGCCTTAGCTGGGTGAAGAGGACACCCACACAGTAGTGGCCAGGTGCAAGGGGTCGGACCCCAAGAAAGGTGAAGAGAGTGTTTGTGAAGGAGGGAAGACCAGTGCAGATTTCTAGAACCCAAGGGGGTTGAGAAGAGCTTCCAAGTGGCTATGTGCATCCTGGCCTATGTCATCAGAGTCCGAGTGTGTGAAGAGGGCACTGACATTGGGGAACATCAGTAGCCGAATTGGTTACCTTGAAAGAAATTGATTAAGTAAAGAGATTGAGGATTTAGAGAGACACGTTTCTCACAGTTGGAGAAGGGAGGTACAAATTGAAAAGGGAGAAATCTAGAATGGAACCTACGGTGTTGGAGGGGTTTTGGACTTACTGGTATGACATCACAATTTTCTTCTTCTTTTTTAAGATTTTATATATTTATTTGTGAGAGAAGGAGAGAGGGAGAAGCAGACTCACCTCTGAGCAGAGAGCCCGGTGCAAGGCTCCATCCCAGGACCTGGAGATCATGACCTGAGCTGAAGGTAGACGCTTAACTGACTAAGCCACCCAGGCGCCCTAACATCGCAATTTTCAATAAACTTCTAGTCTCTGCATTTCATCCTTTGTGCTAATTTTTTGTCACATGGCTTACTTTTACATATTCTATAAATTATACATTGTTGGGGCACCTGGGTGGCTCAGTTGGTTAAGTGTCTGGCTCTTGGTTTGGGCTCCACACTTAGCGGGGAGTTGGCTTGGGGGTCCTTCCCTCTTCTTCGCTCTCTACCCCTCCCCCTGCTCTCTAGCTCTCTCTTGCTTCCTAAAATAAACAAATAAATCTTTAAAAAATTACACATTGTTACCATTTTTGCTTTAGATGGTTATGTTTTAGAGAGATCAGAAAAAAATGTTTGAGTCTTTTAATATTTACCTTCAATTTAACCGTCTCCAGAGTTCATTTTTGCAAGTTGGCCAAAGTTTGTTTGGTACCATATTCCCGATATCAAATTTCTGCCCAAAGAACTTCCTTTACAATTTTTGCAGCATAGGTCTGCAAGCAATGAATTATCTCAGATTTTAGGTTTTTCTTTAGAAGTTTTTACTTCACCCTCATTTTAATTTTTTTTAATTTTTAAAAGATTGTATTTTGTTTATTTGTCAGAGAGAGAGAGCACAAGCAGGGGGAGTGGCAGGCAGAGAGAGAAGAGGCTCCTGGTTGAGCAAGGAACCTGACACAGGACACATGGGACTTGATTGCAGGGCCCCAGGATCATGATCTGAGCCAAAGGCAGATGCTTAACTAACTGAGCCACGCAGGCATCCCTTCACCCTCATTTTTAAAAGACATTCTCCCTGTACAAAGAATTCTGGATTGACAGATTTTTCTTTCAGTGTTTTAAAGATGTCACTCTATTTTCAGTTTGCCTATCTTCTTTTTTTTTTTTTTAAAGATTTTATTTATTTATTTATTTATTTGACAGAGAGAGAGAGCTCACAGGTAGGCAGAGAGGGAGGCAGGTAGGCAGAGAGAGAGAGGGAGAAGCAGGCTCCCCGCCGAGCAGAGAGCCCAATGTGGGGCTCGATCCCAGGACCCTGAGATCATGACCTGAGCCGAAGGCAGAGGCTTTAACCCACTGAGCCACCCAGGCACCCCTGGTTTGCCTATTTTCTTTCTTTCTTTTTTTTTTTTTTAAAGATTATATTTGTTTATTTGACAGAGAGAGAGAGAGATCACAGGTAGGAAAAGAGGCAGCAGAGGATGGGGGGAAGCAGGATCCCCCTGAGCAGACAGCCTGATACGGGGTTTGATCCCAGGACCCTGAGATCATGACCTGAGCCGAAAGCAGAGAGGCTTTAACCCACTGAGCCACCCAGACACCCCAGCTTGCCTATTTTCTGATGAGAACTTGGCTATAAGTCTTATCTATGCTCTTATGTAAGCGATGTACTTTCCCCCATAGTTGTGTTATTTTCTCTTCTATTGGTTTGTCAGTGGTTTAAATATAGTGTGTCTAGGGTATGTGTGTGTGTGTGTGTGTGTGTGTGTGTGTGTGTGTGTTTATCGAGCTTGGAGTTCTCTGAGATTCTTGGATCTAGGGTTTGTTACCTCCCATTGCTTTTGTAAAATTCTTAGACATTCTTTAAATATTTGTTCTATTCCATTCTTTCTTCTTTTGGAACTCCAATAACATTATTTAAAAATCTTGTTATGGGGCACCTGGTTGGCTCAGTGGTTTAAAGCCTCTGCCTTCAGCTCAGGTCATGATCTCAGGGTCTTGGGATCGAGCCCTGTGTCGGGCTCTCTGCTCAGCGGGGAGCCTGCTTCCCCCTCTCTCTCTGCTTGCCTCTTTGCCTACTTGTGATCTCTTTCTGTCCATCAAATGAATAAATAAAATCTTTAAAAAAAAATCTTGTTATTATCCCACAGTTTTTTGATGCTCCATTCAATTTTTTCTCACTCTTTTTCACTTTGTATTTCAGTTTGGGCCATTCCTATTGACATAATTGCGGTTTACCGATTCATTCCTTGGCCATATCAAGTCTTCTGATGAACTCGTTGAAGGAAATCTTCGTATCTGAGACTTTTAAAAAAAATCAAGATGTTTCTGTTTGATGCCTTCTTTTGGTTTCCATCCCTCTGCTGGAATTCCCCATCTGTTCCTGCATGTTGTCCATTTTTCCACGTAATTACCTTCTGCAATTACAGATTAGTCTGCATTTTCTAAAGCTTTATATTAATGGAACAGTACAGTATGTGTTTTCTTTTTGTGTGGCTTCTTTCACTAGTATGTCAGGCATGTTAATACTTCTTTCCTTGTTATTTATAAGTAGTATTACATTGTAGGAATATACCACAATTTCTTTGTTCTTTCCTCTATTGGTAGATATTGTGTTTTTCCAGTCAGAGCTATTAAGCTCTATCAATATTTGTGTACAAGTCTTTTTATGGGCATTTGCTTTTGTTTCTCTAAGGTAAATAACTAGGAATAGAATGGCTGGATCATATGATTGGTATCTAACATTTTTTTAAAGATCTTATTTATTTATTTGAGAGAGTGAGCAAGAGGGGGAGAGAGAGAGAGAGAGAGAGCCTGAACATGAGCATGAGCGGAGGCAGGGGGAGGGCGCCGAGGGAGAGAGAGAAGCAGACTCCCTGTTGAGCAGGGAGCCCGACTCGGGGCTCAATCCCAGGATCCGGAGATCAGGACCTGAGCAGAAGGCAAACACTTAACCGACTGAGCCACCCAGCCGCCCACGTTTATACCATTTTAAATTCTCACCATCCATGTGTGAGCATTCTAGTCATTCCGGTATCCTCACCAACATTTGATACTGTCAGTCTTTCTACTTTTAGCCATTCTAATAGGTATGAGTGGTATCTCATTATGGTTTTAATTTGCATTTATCTGAAGTCTAATGCTTTAAGCATACTTTCCTGGGCTTATTTGTTATGCATGTATCTTTTCTTTGGTGCATTGTCCATTCAAATCTTTTGACTATTTTTAATTGGCTTCTTTTCTTTTCTTAAAGATTTTATTTATTTATTTGACAGAGAGAGATCACAAGTAGGCAGAGAGGCAGGCAGAGAGAGGGGGGGAGGCAGGCTCCCTGCTGAGCAGAGAGCCTGATGTGGGGCTATATCCCAGGACCCTGAGATCATGACCTGAGCCGAAGGCAGAGGCTTTAACCCACTGAGCCACCCAGGTGCCCCTTAATTGGCTTATTTTCTAATTACTGAGTTTCAAGACACACATATATATGTATATACACGATTTGCAAAGATTTCCCCCCTAGTATATAGCTTATCTTTTCATCCTCCTAATCATGTCTTTTGAATGGCACAGATTTTTTTATTTTGGTGAAGTCAATTTTATTTATTTTAAGATTTTAAGATTTTGTTTATTTATTTCACAGAGAGAGAGAGACAGAGAGAGAACGCAAGCAGGGGGAAGTGGGAGAGGGAGAAGCAGGCTTCCTGGTGAGCAGGGAGCCCAATATGGGGCCCAGGACCCTGGGATCATGACCTGAGCCAAAGGCACACACTTAATGACTAAGCCACCCAGGCGCCCCTGAATTGCATTAATTTTCTTGTAGTTCTTATTGTTAAGCCAATCTTGCATTCCTACAGTAACATAACTTGGTCATGATATGTTATCTTTTCAATATTCCATTGGATTTGATTTGCTGAAAATATGTTAAGAATGTTTGCATCTGTGTTCATGAATATAGTGGTCTGCATGGTTTTTATTGTCTGTCTGTTTGTTTGTTTGTTTGTTTTTCCCTGTGATGTCTTTATTTCGGAGTCAGAATAATTCTGGCCTCAAAGAATGAATTAAGAAATATTTTCAACTTTTCGATTTTCTGGAAGATTTTGCATAGAAGTGGTGTTTTTTATTTCCCTAAATGTTTGTTAGAATTCTCTAATGAAGGCATCTGGGCCTAGAATTTAATTTGTGGGAAGAATTTTTTTTTTTTTAAGATTTTATTTATTCATTTAACAGAGAGAGAATACAAGCAGGCAGAGAGGCAGGCAGAGGCAGAGAGAGGAGCAGGCTCCTGGAGCAAGGAGCCCAATGCGGGACTCGATTCCAAGACGCTGGGATCATGACCTGAGCCAAAGGCAGCCGCTCAACCAACTGAGCCACCCAGGCATCCCTCAGCTCTGTCTTCTCAACACCTTCTCCTCTATCTGTGGCAGTTCTCCCTCTGCTTACCTCTTACAAGGATACATGTACTTGTATTTAGGGCCTGCTCGAATAACCCAGAATAATTCCCCCATCTCAAGATCCTTAACTTCACCTGCAAAGACCCCCCCTTTTTTTAAAAAAAAAAAAGATTATTTATTTATTTGACAGAGCGAGAGAGAGAGAGATCACAAGTAGGCAGATAGGCAGGCAGAGAGAGAGGAGGAAGCAGGCTCCCTGCTGAGCAGAGAGCCCGATGCAGGGCTGGATCCCAGGACTCTGAGATCATGACCTGAGCCGAAGGCAGCAGCTTAACCAACTGAGCCACCCAGGCGCCCCCCTGTGGGAAGAATTTTAACTGCAAATTAAATTTATCTAATAGATATATGGCTACTTGGGTTGTCTATTTCTTCTTTTTTTTTTTTAAAGATTTATTTATTTATTTATTTGAGAGAGAGAGAGAATGAGAGGGGAGAAGGTCAGAGGGAGAAGCAGACTTCCCGCAGAGCGGGGAACCCCACATGGGACTCGATCCTGGGACTCTGGGATCATGACCTGAGCCAAAGGCAGTTGCCCAACCAACTGAGCCACCCAGGCGCCCTGTCTATTTCTTCTTGAGTGAGTTTTAGTAACTTGTCTTCCAAGGAATTTGTCCACTTGGTCTAGTTGTTGAATTTTTAGGATGTTCATAATTCTTACTTATTACCCTTTTAAGATATATGAGTCCTATAGTGAGTTAGCTCTTTCATGTCTGAAATTGCTAATTTGTATGTTCTCTCCTTTATTTTTGATCAATATAGCTAGAGATTTAGAAATCTGATTGATATCATAAAACCACTTTTGGATTAGTTGTTTTTTCTCTATTGTTTCTGTCCTCTATTTCATTGATTTCCAGTTTTATCTTCATTATATCCTCTCTTTTGCTTATTTTGGGTTTAATTTAATATTCTTTTACTGGTTTCTTAAAGTGGAAGCTGAAATCTCAGAGACCTTTCTTCTTTTCTAATATACATATTTAGTGCTTTTTATCTCCTCCTAGATACTACTTCAGGTACACATTTTGATATGTTGTGTTTCATTTTCATTGAGTTAAAAATAGTTTGTTATATCTGTTCTGAGTTTTTGATCCATTTATTATGTATACTTATGTTGTTTAGTTTCCAAATATTTGGAGAATTTCCAGAGCTATTTCTGCTATTCATTTCTAATTCAATTCCATTGTAATCAGAGAGCATACTTTGTATGAATGGAAACTTTTTAAATTCATAGAGACTTGTTTTATGGCTCAAAAGTTGGTCTAGCATGTGAGCTTGAAAAGAACATATTCTGCTGTTATTAGATGGTAAGTTCTATAAATGTCAGTGGAGTCAAGCTGTGTGATAATATTGATTTTCCATTGACATGTTCTATCAACTACTGTGAATGAGGTATTAAATCTCCAGCTAAAATTGTGGATTTGTGCATTCTTTCTTATATTTCTTTCACTTCTTGCTTCATATATTTTGAAGCTCTCTTATTAGATGCACAAACATTTTGGATGATTGTGTCCCCTCAATGAACTGACCTACTTTTCACAATGAAATAAAATTATTGGTACCTAGTAATATTCTTTACCCTAAAACCTACTTTTTAAAAAAGATTTTATTTATTTATTTGAGGGGAGAGAGAAAGAGAGAATGAGTGGGGGGAGTGAGAGAGGGACAAGCAGACTTTCCACTGAGCACAGAACCCCACAGGTGCTCCATTCCAGAACGCTGAGATCATGACCTCAGTCACATGTCAGATGCTCAACTGACTGATCCACCAAGACACCCCAAAAACCCACTTCGATACTAATAGAACTCCACAGATTTCTTTTTACTGGTGTTAACATGGTATATCTTTCTCTTTCTCTCTCTCTCTCTTTTTTTTTTTTTTTTTTTGCCTTTGGCTTAGTTGTGCCTTTATATTTAAAGTTGATTTCTTGGAGGTGTTATATAGGAATGTATTTTTTAGAAATATAATTTAACTATCTCTGCCTTTTAATTGGGAAGTTTAGACAATTTAAATTTAATGTGATTATGGGTATGTTAGATTTAAATCTATCATCTTGTTATTTGTGTCTTATTTGTCCCATCTCTTTTTTGTTCCCTTTTTACACTTGTTCTGCCTTCTTTTGTATTAATTGTATATATATATATATATATATAAAGATTTTATTTATTTATTAGAGAGCTAGAGACTGAGAATGAGAGGGGAGAAGGTCAGAGGGAGAAGCAGACTTCCCGCAGTCGGGAGTCCGATATGGGACTCGATCCCAGGACTCCGGGATCATGACCAGAGCCGAAGGCAGTCGCCCAACCAACTGAGCCACCCAGGCGCCCCCTAATTGTATATTTTTTAGAATTCCATTTTATCTCCTTTGTTGGCTTATTAGCTAAAACTTTTCGGTTTTGTATTTTAGTGGTCGCTTTGTAGTATATATCTTTAACTTATCAGGGTTCTACCTTCCGGTGCTATACGCCACTTTGGGCATATTGTAAGAAACTTACAACAGTGTGTTTCCCTTTCTTCCCTCATAGTCTTTTGCTGTTGTTACAGTTTACTTTTATGCAAATCCCACTACAAATTGTTAATATTTTTGTTTAAATAGTCAGTTTCCTCATAATGCGTTCTAAATAATAAGAAAACATCTTATGCTTCGTTACCATTTCCAAAGCTCTTCATTCCATTCTGGTTTCCCCGAGGTTTCATTTTCCTTCTGCCTGAAGGACTTCCTTTGACATGTTAGTTCCCTAATCTTTGCTTCTGCCATGCCTAATCTGCTGTGAATCCTATCTAACGTATGTTTTGTCTCAGACATTGTAGTTTTAATAGCTCAAGTTTATGGGTATTTTAACAAATATTTTCCATGTCTCTACTGAACATTTCTAATCTTTCCTTTAGTTTCCAGCCTATGGGACATAGTTATAATAACTACTTTAATGTCATTCTGTACTCATTCTATCTGTGTTATTTCTGGTTCAGTGCAATTGATTGAATTTTCTTCTCATTATGGCTCATAGTTTCTCACTTCTTTGCATACCTGGCAACATTTTTTTGGATGCCATATGCCATTTACACTAGTTTTAAAAATAATTTTACTTTGTTTTGTGCTATTTTATATTCACACAAATATTCTTGAACTTGGTTCAGGGACACAGTTATGTTCCTCAGACAGAGTTTGATTCTGCCTAGTTTTGTTTTTTGAGGCAAGATCAGAGCAGTGTTTAGTCTAGGGCTAATTTTCCCTACTATACAGGCTGGAACTTTCTGAGTATTTTAAAAGCTCTGTAGGTTTTCCCCTCTGCCTAGTGGGAGCAAATCTCCTCCTGGCCCTATTTAAGCTATTCTGGTTGTTTCCTCTGATCCTTTTGGGTGTTTCTTTCCCTGGCCTGAGCTTTTCCCTCACAGGCACTCTTGATCTCAGGGTCTTGAGTTCAAGCCCCATGTTGGGCATAGAACTTACTTTTTAAAAAAAGCAAGAGCATAGATATAAGACATAGACTGGGGGCACCTGGGTGGCGCAGTTGGTTAAGCTTCTGACTCTTGATTTCAGCTCAGGTCTGATCTCAAGGTGGCGAAATTGAGCCCCACCTCAGCTCTGTGCTCAGCGGGGAGTCTGCTTGAGTTTCTCTCTCCCTCTTCCTCTGCCCCTCCACCCCCAGTGAAATAAATAAATGATCTTAAAAAAAAAAAAAGACATAGACCAGAAAAATACTTACAAATCACCTATCCAAAAAGGACTCGTATTCCGGGTATGTTATAAAGAACTCTCAAAATTAAGCAATAAGAGGGGTGCCTGGGTAGTTCAGTTGGTTAAGCATCCGACTTTTGATTTCGACTTAGGCCACCTCAGGATTGTGAGATCAAGCTCCATGCTGGGTGTGGAGCCTGATCAAGATTCTCTTGATCTCACTCTCTCCCTCTTCCTCCGCCCCTCCCCGCCTCCCTCTCTTAAAAAAATAAATAAATGAACAATAAGAAAACAAACAATCCAATTTATTTTGTAATATTTATTTATTTATTTAAGTAATCTCTACCCCCAATATGTGGCTCAGACTCTTGATCCCGAGGTCGAGTCCCATGTTCTGAAGACTGACCCAACCAGGTGCCTCACAAAGAACCCAATTTAAAAATGGATAAAATGTTTGCACAGGCACTTCATCAAAGGAGATACAAGCATGGCAAATAAGCCTAAAAAAATGCTCATCCCCATTAGTCCCTAGGGAAATGCAAATTAAACCCACATGACACCCCATTCCAGACCTAGTAGAGTAGCTAAAATAAAAAAGACTGAAAAAAAAAAAAAAAAAAAAGACTGACCAAACCAAGTGTGGACAAGGACGTGAGGAGCTGGACCTCTCATCTCACACTTGGCCGGGATGCAACACGCTGCAGCGTCTGGAAAATGGTTTGGCAGTTTCTTATAAAATAAAACATACACCGTTTGGCCCAGCAATGCCATTTCTGGTTGCTTACCCAAGGGGAGTGAAAGCTTCCCTTCACACCAAAACCTGTTTATAGCAGCGTTATTCGTGGTAGTGAAAAACTGGAAACAACCCCAATGTCCTTGACAGGAGAGCAAGGGACAAAGAGCCACACATTGGAATACTAGTTAGCAGCCTAAAGGAACCAACTCTTGGTACACGGACATCGTGAAAACCTCTCAAAAGCACTACGCTCAGTGAAACAAGCCAGTCTCAAAAGGTAACTTACTGAAAAACTCCATTTATAGGACATTCTAGAGGAAGATGGGGAATAGACCAGGGGCTGCCAGGGTTTAGGGGATGGATTGACTATGAAGACCATGAGGGACTTTGGGGGTGATGGAGCAATGGAGCTGTTCCATCCCTCACCGTGGTGGTCATTGCCCAAATCTACGCACCTGTGAAATCTCATGGAAACATATACCAAAATCAAGCCAAATAAAATGGCGTCCAATTCAACAAACAATCAATCAAAAAACCTCAGCGGTACATTAGAAATGATTTTGAATATGTTTTATTCAGCATTTCCGGGTGTTCATGAGCAGACAAGTTTTCAGGTTATCTTACGCCACCTTCTTGCCAGAGCTGGGCAACTTCCTGGTACTTTGACCTGTTTATCTCTTGGGGCCTCTTCCTGCCTCCAGCGCCACCACCCACTCCCATGGCTGTGCCTGGGTCTTCCTGCCACCAGGAACTACTCTGCCTCCAAATTAGCTCATAACTCAAAGCGACCACTCTCTAAGCCAGTGGCTCTTCTTCAGGAGTGACCTTGTCCCCAGAGGGCATTTATTTGGCCACGTCTGGAGACATTTTTGTCCTGACTGGGGATGGTGTGTGTAGGACACTGCCTAGCGTCCTACATGCAGGACAGACCCCACGACAAAGAATCGTTTGGCCACAGATGTCAAGAGAACCAACGTTGAGAGCCCCTCCTCGAGCCTGTAGATACCCCCACCTGAAGCCATTTCAACCTGACCCGAGCTCTGGTCTTCTAGCCTCTTCTCCACCTTGCAGCCCATGGCCCGCCATCAGCTCCACCACTCCTCGGTGGAATATTCTCATCTTACTCAAGACTCATTTAATTATAAGAAATATTTTTTAAAAATCAAAACAGGTAGGGCCCAAGGGGGGGAACTTTATTGGAAGAACTCAAAGGTGAAACATGGATGGCTGAGTGAGAGCTAGTGTTCACTGAGCGCCTACACAACTGCCCCCAATCTCCACAGTCGTCCTTTGAGGTAGGTACTATTCTGTCCCATTTCAGGGGTGTCATATGGATGTCATAAACGTGGCATATGGGTGTCATAAATCCTTATTAAATATATCTATTAAAATGTCATATGCCTTTTCCCCTTAATTTTAATTAATTGACATAAGTTTCAGTATGTAAATAGGGTGAATTCTATTGATTTTTGTCAGTATTAAATCAGCCTTGCATTCATGGGCTAAACCCTACTTTGTGATTATGTATTTTTATCTTTCGTAGGTATTGCTGGGTTTATTTTGCTAATATGTTATTAAGAATCCTTGCATAGAGGAGAGCTCCCTCCAGGCCGTGAGACGAGCGGGCTCTGCCTCCCTGTAGCCCTATCTCATCAGCTGGCAGCCAGAACCCAGGGGAATGAAGCCAGTCCCCCTGCCTTCTGTCCGGAGCCTCCTTTCCCAGGTCCCTGCAGGGCCCTGTTGACCAGGTGTTTCTTCAACACCAGCTGTGGACTCCGCGATAGAGAAGGAGAACGGCTTCTTGGAGAAGGAGTGGGCCAGCACCTGCAGGGCGAACAGCCGGGACTGGCAGGGAGGGCCTGGCTCGCTGACGTCCCGGGAGGCCCATATAGGGCTGTGGCTGCTCCCGAAACAGGTCAACCTCCCCAACGCCGCCCTCCCCAGGAGAGCCCTGCCTCGTCCCTTCTCCAGGTGGGGCTGTTTGCTTGGCTCCGTCTTATCCAGGAGCCTGGAAGCACCATGAGAGCAGGAATTAGGCACCTTTGTTACTTCATCCCCAGCACTTAGCTTGGGTTTCTGGCAGAAAGGAGACAGTCCATAAATATCTGTGGAATGAACGAGCGAATGCACGGGCACATCTTTTCCCTGCTGGAGTGGCTAGAGGGTGAGAGGTTTGAAGCCTGGACATTTCCCCCACCCTCATCCTCTCTGTGTCCTCACCTCCGTTCCCGCCATCGCTGGGCTGGGGGAGGGGGACCCCGGCGGTGGAATTTCTGGCATCTGGCTCCAAGCACCTGTGATGGCAGGGCTATTTCCACTAAAGAAGCCCGCCCCCCCCAAGTATGTTACACATTTTCCTGTCTATGGCTTCAGACTCTTTGGTCTTATATTGCAATAAATTCATTTTCTAATCTTAAAAAAAGAATATTTGCAAGTGTGTCGTGAGAGATTTTTTTTTTAAGATTTTATTTATTTATTTGACAGAGAGAGAGCGAGATCACAAGTAGGCAGAGAGGCAGGCACAGAGAGAGGGGGAAGCAGGCTCCCCGCTGAGCAGAGAGCCCGACACGGGGCTCAATCCCAGGACCCCGAGATCACGACCTGAGCCGAAGGCAAAGGCTTTAACCCGCTGAGCCACCCAGGCGCCCCAAGAGATGCTGTTCTGCGACTTTATTTTCTTGTAATGTCTTTTCCAGCTATGGCCCTGGAATCGAGCTAGCTTTATAGAATGAGTTGTAAAGTATTACCTTCTCTTCCGTTTTCCGAAGGAGTTTGTGTAAGGCTTACATTATTTCCTCCTTAAATAAAACTAGAATTGACCAGTGAAGACATCTAGGCCTGGATTCTGTGTGTGTGTGTGTGTGTGTGTGCGTGTGTGTGTGTGCGTGTGTACATGAGTGTGTGAGCGAGAGAATGAGAGAGAGAGAAAATTTTTCATAATGAATTCAGTTACTTTGATAGATATAGGTATTGGGGTATTCAGATTTTTATATTTCTTCCTTGGTTATTCATAGTTTTGTTTTGTTTTTTGTCTTTCAAAAAATATGCCCATCTTATCTAACTTGTCAAATTTATTAGAATAAAGTGGTTATATATTGGTTATATATACATATATATAACACACATATCATCTTGTATCCAAATAAAGAATGTTTATAACTCACCCATAACAAGACAAAAAATCCAATTTAAAAAGTTGGCAGAAGATCTGAACCGACGCTTTGCCAAAGGAAGATACACAATGGACAATGAACTCATCAAAACAAAACAAAAAACCACGCTCAACGTCCTTAGTCATCGGACAAATGCAAATTGCATCCACGACGAAATATTACTACCCACTCCCTAGAGCTGGACTTCGACAGACTGACGGTACCAGGGGCTGGTGAGGATATGGGCCGGTGGAGCCCCTCTTGCTCCTGGGTGGGAGTGGGGGGGGGAGGGAAGAGGGGGAAGGGGGAGGGGGAAGGGGGAGGGGTAGAGGGCACAGTACTTTGGGAAAGGTGCGGCGGTTTCTTATGATGAAACACACACCTACTCTTTGACCCGGCCATTGGGCTCCCAAGAGAAATGAAAATATCCCACAAAAAGATCGGTACACAGATGTTCCTTGTTGCTTTATTCATAGTACCCCAAACCGGAAACAATCCCAAAGTCCACTGCAGGGGGTGGGGGGAGGCGGACAAGTCGCGGTATCTATCCATCCTAAGGCTAGCACAGAAGTACTTCTCAGCAATAAAAATGAGCGAACTTCTGGGTGCCTGGCTGGCCCTGTCAGTGGAGCCTGCAGCTCTCGATTTCAGGGTCATGAGTTCGAGCCCCACAATGGGTATAGAATTTATTTAAAAAAGATGAGCGGCTCCTGGGTGGCTCAGTCGTTAGGCGTCTGCCTTCGGCTGGGGTCATGATCCTGGAGTCCTGGGACTGAGCCCCACATCGGGCTCCCTGCTGGGCGGGCCTGCTTCTTCCTCTCCCACTCCCCTGCTGGCGTACCCTCTCTGGCTTTGTCTCTCTCTGTCAAATAAATAAGTAAAATTAAAAAAAAAAAATGAGCCAACACCTGATACATCCAACAACCTGAATGAATCCCAGAAACATTAGGCTTCAATTATATGAAACTCTGGAATGGGCAGACCTCCTCTAAGGTGATAAAACTCAACACTGTGGCTGTCTCTGGGAGGAGACACTGAGCAGAGACTTGAGGGAACTTTCTGCGGATCTTGGGAATAGGCTTTATCTTGATCGGTTGCCGTTACAGGATTCTATCCATTCCTCAGGACATAATTGTACACTTAGGATGTGAGAATTTCAGTCTATCTACATTTTACCTTAAAAAAAAAAAAAAAAGGAACAGCAACCAAATACCGAACGTTTGTTAATAGGGTGGCCTTTTATGGTGGAATAGGTTGGTCACTTCGAAGCTGCCTGCTGTGTATTTTAGACTTGAGCCAGTGAGTACATCTACTGAGGTTAATGGGAGTCAGGTCTCTCCCTGCCGGAGAAGGGAGTTAAGAATGTAGAACTGAACTCCTTGTTTTTGACTGACAGCCTACACGGAAACAATAATGGTTGTATGTGAAATACGTGCGTGTAGGTGTGTGAGTTGTCCAGATCGCACCCACTCTCCGCCGCATCTGCTAGGGCAACCCTGGAGCAAGGACACGCAGGGGTAATAGGCTCAGTTGGCATCAGAGTCCTGCTTTCTAAATGCATGCGCCCCTAACAGGAAGCGACCCTTCCTAGAGAAGTGACTGGTTCAGAACTGGGGCGGGGAAGGTACAAGTTGATCCTAGGATTTCTTGTGACTTCACAAAGTAAGGAAGTATTCTAAGAATGACAGGAACTTGTCCAAGGGGACAGGGGCCAGCTTGGGGCAACCAAAGTAAGTAATGGTAGTGCTATAGACCAAATGTTTGTGTCCCCCCCCCCAAATTCATGTGCAGAAACCTAATCCCCACTGTGATGGGGTATGGGGGCGGGGCTTTGGGGTTAGGGAGGAGTCCTCATGCATGGAACCAGTGTCTTCACAAAGGAGGTAACAGAGAGCTCCCTCGCCCCTTCCGCCACGTGAGGCCACAACGAGAAGAGGACCAGCAGAGGACCAGGAAGCAGGTCCTCACCAGACATGCAATCTGCGGGCACCTTGATTTGGGGTTCCCAGCCTCTGGAATCCGGGGAAAGAAATATCTGTAGTGTAAGGTCGCCAGTCTGCGGTATTGTAAAGCTCAAAGATCGTAGTCATGGCTTATAAGTGTTGATGAAGGGAGAATATGAAAATGAAGCTGTATATGAAAAGGAACGCTGTATTGGAATTAGGCTGAAATCTGTGTTTATGCGTATTTATTTGTATACTTACTTATTTACTTATTTTGATTGTTATTTTTTAAGTGGAGCCCAACACGGGGTTTGAACTCACAACCCTCAGATCAAGACCTGAGATCAAGAGTCAGACGCTTAACCCAACGCACCCACTACATCCCCCCTATATACTGGGCTATAGAAATACACATGTAGATGGGGCGCCCAGGCGGCTCAGGCGGTTAAGCATCTGTTTTGGCTCAGGATACGATCTCGGGGCCCTGGGATCGAGCCCCATGACACACTCCCTGCTCACCGGGGAGTCTGCTTCTCCCTCTCCCTCTGCCCCTCCCCCTGCTCATGCTCTATCTCTCTCTCTCAAATAAATAAATAAAATCGAAAGAAAGAAAGAAAGAAAGAAAGAAAGAAAATGTAAATGTAGAGGCTCCTGAGTGGTTCAGTAAGTTAAGCGTGAGACTCTTGATTTCGGCTCAGGTCATGACCTCAGGGTGGTGCGATCCAGCCCTGTGTTGGGCTGCAAGCTCAGCCTGGAGTCGGCTCAAGATTCTCTCTCCCTCTCCCTCCCTCTCTGTCCATCCCTCCCCAATGCTCATGCACACACACTCTCTCTCCCTTTCTCTCTCTCTAAAATAAATAAATAAAATCTTTAAAAATATATACGAGTATAAATGTGTGCACAAACGTGTACACAAATGTGTGTGTGTATTATACACGTGTGTGCGCGTAGACTCGGAGACACACACATTCTCTGGCTTGGCCCACTGAGCGGCCAGGCAGCGGCAGCACCGCCGTGGCCCCTGGAAAATGCCTGGAACGCAGAGCTTGGCTGCCCAGATAGGATCCAGAGCTCTGGGGAGAAATGACCGATCCTGGCGCTGGGGCCCGAAGAAGCGCGGAAGCGTATAAAATGGGACAGAAGCCAGCGTGAATTGGTTCCCATTGGGCCGACCCGGGACAATGTGGGCATCAAAATGAACAGCGCTTGCGTTCGATGAATGGGGTGTCCCTCCGACAAAGGTGTGTCCATGTCCTCATCCTCAGAACCTGCAAATGTGACCTAATGTGGAATTTTAAGTTACGGCTCTCCAGACGAGACCGTTCTGGATTCTCCTGGTGGACCCTAAATCCAACGACAAGTGTCATAAGAGAAAGGTAAAGGGAGTGGGACCCAGAAAGCCACACAAAGGAGGGCCCTGATGAAGACAGAGGCCAGAGCCCCCAGCAGCTGGAAGTGGCAGGAAGGATCCTCCCAGAAGCTTCTGGAGGGAGCACCCAGTCAACAACTTGCTTTTGGCCTCCAGAGCTGTGAGAGAATCGTCTTCTGTTGTTTGAAGCCACAGGAAACGAATACAAATGAGGAGACTGTCCGCTCCCTCTGAGCTGAGCCCTTTCCGGATGGCACGATTCTTCTCTGCTCGGTTCAAAGCCCTTGGTAAAGAGATCTACCCTCGCAGTGTGTGCCTGGGATCCGGCCAGAACGAGACCCGTACAACCAGTTCTGCCTTTAGATGCCAGGGGCTCGGACCGGCCCGGGGCTGCGGCCACCTGTGGCGCTGGGAGTGTGGGAGGGACCCGAGCCCGCCCAGCCCGCACAGCCACCGCGCGCCCTGCTCCCACACCCTGGGGACTCTTTCGCCCCCTGCCCGCCCGCCCCACCTTCCATCTCTCCAGCAAGTTCTCGCTCCTTCCGCCAGCTGGTCCAGGGGCAACTCGCAGCCCCAAACCGAGCTCTAGTCTGAGCTGCAGCTGCGGGGGCCCAGTCTCCTGAGGGTCCCCGCCAAGGCCCGGGCGGCAGTGGGCCACGCCTGAGGGCTGGGGAGGAGATTGGGTGCTTGTGGATTGAGGGGACAAAGATTCTGATTCTTTGTTGCTTATCCTTTCAGTTGACTCAAGGGGAGGGGGTTGCTGTCACATTTCTTTGACTCTTTGATTAAAGAGCAAGAATCTCTTGGATTCTTGGAAAGAGCCTGTGACTCTTGATCTCAGGGTTGTGAGTTCAGGCCCCACGTTGGGAGTAGAGATTACTTGAAAAAAAAAAAAAAAGACTTAAAGAAAATGATCTCATGGAGAGATAGTCAAAACCCCTTCTTTCCCCTTTGGTGAACTAACTCCCTCTCCAACCCTAAGGCTTTCTGGAACTGGCCCCTAAGCCCCCCAACTCTGAAGCCAGGGCCTTCACACCAGCCTGCCCTATTTCACCTTCTCTGCCTGGCCACCCAGAGTGCTCTAGAGGGAAATTAGCTCTACTTCTGACCCAGGAAACACCACCCCTAGGAATTTACGAGGGAACAAGCCAATAGCCCAAAGTGTATCCGTGAGGTATGACAAGGGAATTAAGGGTAATGAAATAGGGCAAACCCTGATGCCACATGATCTCCTGGCCAGAGAAAACCAAGGTCAACTGAAAATTGGCTGGAGGCTTCCAGTCCAGGATTGGCAGCTGGGAGAGGCCCCGAGGGCCTTCGGGGGAGTTGGGGGGGAGGCTCACCTGCTGGCAGAAGCTTCCATTAAGTCCATCAGAGGCTGGAGTAGTTTTTCCTTCCCTTTAATCATCATTCTGCTACAGCCCGCACTGACAGGGCTGGGGAGGGAGGAGCGAGGATCTTCAGCTGCCTCGCCTGAGCTTTGGACCCTGAGCCTCCATTTGAACCTGGGTCATTCCCAGAAGTAGTGTCTGGGAAACACCCAATAAAAAGCTATTTTGCAAAATGTACTTGGTCGCGAGACAAGTCACAGAAAAAAACGGAGGCATTCTCACAGTCGCCTTATTCAATTCTTTTTTCCCTGAGATTTCCCTCCTCTTTTTTTTTTCAAGATTTTATTTATTTGAGAGAGAGAGAGAGAGAGCATAAGCAGGGGAGCAGCAGAGGGAAAGGGAGAAGCAGACACCCCGCTAAGCAGAGAGACCGATGTGGGACTCGATTTCAGGACTGTCACGACCTGAGCAGAAGGCAGACGCTTAGCCCGACTGAGCCACCCAGGCGCCCCATTCCCGTCTCTCTTGAGTGTATAATTTACATGCAGTAATTGGTACAGAACTCAGACACCCAGCTTGAGAGTTTTCCTGAGCTTACACATTCCCAGATAACCACCCTCCCATGATATAGAATGTTCTCGTCGCACCGGAAGTTTCGCCCGCCTGCCTGGAGGCAAATGCCTCTTCAGATTTCTATCCCTGTAGGTTTGTTTTTTCTGCTCTAGGACGCCACATATTTGAAACCAAACAGCCTGTACTCTATGGTTTCTGGCTTCTATCTCCTCAACATAATGTTTTTGAAATTCGTTCGTGTTGCAACTCATTCACCCTCATTTCTGTAGGATTTCAGCACGGGGAGAGACCCCACTTTGTCTATCCATTCTATTTTGATTGGCATTTGCATTGTGACCCATTTAGGGCTACTATAAATGAAGCTGCCCCAAAAATCTTGAAGAAAGGGGGAGGAAGGAAAGGAAGAGAGAGGAACAGATTATAACCTACTGAAAAACATAGGAACCCATAAGTCATACTGACATAAATACATAAATACATTGCAAATTTGATGAGGAATACGGTGTTTGCATCCCCTTGCAGCACCTTTTCATGGAATATTTAGTACAAAGGGAAAACTAGTGACTCTCTGGCGGAGAAATTGGCAGACATCCCTTCACCAGGTGACCCAAGTGAACATCGGCAGTTACGGGGCAAACTGAAATCTTCTACCAACCTGATAGGATGCAATGAGGACACAACCTCGCTCCTTCGACATTCCTCTCAAAGATCCCTGCCCTTAATCGAACCATAAGGAACATTCAGAAAACCTTGATTGAAGGACATACTACAAGATAACTGATCCGTAACCTTCAGGAGTGCCAAGGGCATGCAAGTCAAAGAAAGAGGGAGGAATGTTCCAGAAGGAAGCTGAAGATACTTGACAACCAAGGGAACTAAGATTCTGGGCGGGTTCCCTTGCTATAAAGGACATTATTATTGTCACTAGGAAGATCTGAATGGGATCCGAAGATCAAATGACAACCTTTGGATGTGATTTCTTGACTTTGGTCACTGGGGTCTGGTTTCATAGGAGGATGATCTCAGCTGGAGGGAAACACACTCTAACATGCTCTGAAGTCGTGGAGCGTCTGGGGAGCGACTTACAGGCAGATCAGAAAAATAATACTTTGTGTTATATGTGGAAACCTTCCGTAAATTTGAAATTATTAAAAAAATAATGATTAAGCTTTTCCTGCCCTTAAGGAAACCCATTTTTCAGTTGCCATTGGTCCTTTTTGTGTTTACTTCTAAGCATGTGTGAGGACAGGGGTCACCAGAGTCGGGCTTCTTTTTGGCGGTGGTGGGGACCTGAGAGGGCGCCATCCCTCAGGGGCGCAAGCCTGTACCTGGGGCCTGTCTGCTTGCCCCCGGGGTCCCAGTGCACCCTGACCTTGAAAGGCAAGGAAGGTTCTGTGCACTTTGCGGGTGTGGCTGAACACACCTGAGCTATTGGGGCCCGGAGAGCAAGTAGAGAACCCTTTGCACCTCCTGTAACCCGGTAGAACTGCTAAAGGTTAGCATCATCCTTCATGTATTGAGCCTGCTAGGTTAGCAACCCGAGGCACTATTCTGGATGCTGGAGATGCAGCGATGCACAAGATGGACAAAGGTTCCTGCCCCCAAGGCGCTTAGAGCCTGGAAGGGACAGCCAGCCACTAGACATGATGAATAAGTAAAATGTACAGAATGCTATGCCGTGATGTGTGCGATGGGGAGGAAGCCACAAAGGCTGGTGATGGAGAATTGAAGCTAGCTACTGGCCCTGAGCAATGGGAAGAAGATCTGAGAGGTGTGCGCGTGCGCGCACATGCGTGCGTGCGTGCGTGTTCAGTTTCAGCCATGCCATCTATGAAATGCTTGTTAAATACCCAAGGGGTGGAATCAGAAGTTCAGAAGACGGGGCCAGGCTGGAGATCAGAATTTAGGTGTCAACTAGATGAACGATTTGAAAGACGTGAATGAGTTCTGGGCAGACCCAAGGGCTGGCACGGTTCACAGTTGAAGGGATGGGGTGTGGACAGGCCCCATCACTGGGGGCTCCAGATCACATGGCTGGGAAGTCGTGGAGCTGGGATTCAAACCCGGGACAGACTGGTGCCCCTGTTGGAAGCTGCCATAAGGTCTTTGCTGCTGTTGATTCTGTGGTCTTGGCAGGTCTCCTGGCCTTCCAGAGGTGACGGCAAGGATGGTGCAGGGGTGCTCAGGCTGCTGGTTCAGACCGGTCATCAGAATGGTCCTGGGTTTGCCCCCTGCCCTTCTCCCATTGCCCTTCTCCCATTGGACACCTGCTCTCATCTGAACAGACCTGTCTTCTGGGCAGGGGTGGGGGCCAGTGAGACACATGTGCGGAGTCCACAAGTCAAGATATTAATTTACAAGAAGCCACTGCCACCCTGTCTGGAATTCTGGGGTCAGCGTGACCTGCGGGCCCTCCCTGTGGGAACGAGATTCCACCAAGCAAATCCCTTCCAGCCAGTCGCTGGGGGAACCTGGCATTTGAAGAAGGGAAATCAGAGAGGGATGCAGGGTCGGTAGGACCAGGCTGGGTCTCCGTGGCGTGCCCCTGGGCCCCGCTGGGAGGACAGGAACAGGCTGTGCAGCCTCAGCCAGTGCCCTGGCATGAGCGCCGCTCCCAGGTCAGCTCCAGGCTGGCCAGGCCCCTTCCGCCAACCCAGTCTTTCTTTAGCGTTGTTAATATCTATCCATCCGTCCAGGCCTGGTGGGGGCCCCCGCTGCCTCTGTGGCTTTAGCACTTCCACTTTGGGGCATCCAGAGGCTTCACAGCATAAATGCCAGTGGCTCCTGTCACATGGGGGCTGGGCAGGTGCCTGGCCACAGGACTTCCTGTCCCCTACCCCCTATGAGCCCCCTCTCCCGCCAGTTAGCAGCAGGAGGCCTCCAGCTGGCCATGCGCAAGGTGGCGAAGTCAAATTTCCAGTCTCCCCGAGGAGGACGGCTCTGGGCTGTGCCCTCTGGCCAGCTTAGCCTTAGCCACCCTTAATCCTGGCTCCATCGGGGTCCTGAGCCCCTACTCAGCTGTGCCAAGAGCTCCAGGCCACCCTGAGTAGCCAGCAGTGCAGGGGGGCTGGGGGAGAGGCAGAGCCAGAACGGGGGAGCCTGAGAGGATGCTGTGCTGGGGTCTGGTCTGTCCTACCAGGCTGCAGGCCTGGTCTGCGCCCTTGCAAGTCGCCACCCAGAACATTTGGCCTGACCCCGGGCCATGAATAAATGGAGGTGCCAGGATCTTGGGAGTCTGGGGGTTTTACAAAAGGGGAGGTTTGGGTGTCTGGGACTGCCCAGGGGTCTGTGTTTGGGGTGAACTCCGGAAAGCTTGGAAGGGGGAGGACGCTGGTGCTCAGGGCTGTGAAGGGCTGCACAGGGGCTTGAGGCCTGGGCACCAAGAACCACACAGGGCTGTGGCTGCCCCTTGCAAGCAGATGGGGTTCCCTCATATCCCCCGTGTGCATGCCTCCTGTGGGCATCCAGTGGGGGCGGGGTGGCAAAGGCAATCTCAGTGTTTCTGGAATAAAATTTGAGTATTTGGAGCCAAGCGCTATAAAAATCTGGGAAAGAACGTTTAGCGATAAATCAGAAACTAACAAAAGCAAAGCAATCATTTGCTAGTTGTGTCTGCAAGGGGGGACAGGGCAAGGAGAATTCGGATCCAGACCCAGCCTATGTGCCTGGGTCTGCTTTATTTGAGGGGTGCTGAGGCTCTGCCCACACTCTCCCCACCAATCCCAGTTGGCTTCCAGAGAGGGGAAGTGGGGAAAACAGGTGCGGACAGTGGGAGTTTTAGTTTGGAAGATCTAAACCCCTGTCTGCCTGTTAGACACACGCTCTTGGCAAATCACTGTGCCTCAGTTTCCCATATGTGGTAGAAATACTAAGCACCATGTCTACTACCCAAGGGCCAGGAGGGCAGATGAGGTAAGTACGTGTGTTGGTGTTAGTTGGACCACAGTCCTTGTGATCTTGCACAATCTCCCCTGAATCATCTTTTACAGTGTGCCTATTCTGTGCCAGGCCCTGGGGATACAGGAGAAACCAAGGCAGAAACGGGGCTCTTCCTGGAACCCATCTATCCACCTGTCCTGCAAGCCTCCTCTTTGTAGGAGCTACAGCGGGCTTTCCTCAGTTCCAGAGGCCGCAGCCTTTTCCCGCCCCCTCCCCTTCCCACCAGGATTTAGCACTTACTGGTCCCACATTTCCTAACCACCCCCCTTTTCCTAACATACTGCAACCCATCCTTCCTGTCTCCACTGCCCAAGGGGACCCCTTCAGGCACCATCTGTGTGCCTCTGACGTCTGCGGCAACTTGACCTCTAGAGGTCTTCGTTTTTCACCGGGGTAGGGGTACCGGGTAAGGGCTCTGGCTCAAGCCCTGACTAGCTGTCCCTAGGGGTCACCTAACCTCTCTGTCTCAGTTTCCCTACATGTGAGGAAGAATCGCGACGGTTCCCACCTCCTGAGGGTGGTGGTGTAGAGTCGACGAGTTCTGGCACCCAAACCCTGAGAACGGTGCCCACCGTCCAGTGAAGACTGTATCCATGTTACTCTCATTACTGCTATTTTGTAGCCATTATTATCAGACTGCAGGACCCAAAGGGCGGTGCTTCGGTCGCTTCGCCCTCTTCCCACAGCTCAGCCCCGGGAGCGTGCCAGAACCTCAGCGTCCTCCGCACCTGCCCCGGGTCCTGGTCGCGGGCACTGCCCAACCAGGGAGGCGAGCGGAAGTAGACGTGTTTCTCGGCAGCCCGCAGGCACACAGTAGGTGCTCAAACGATGGCCGGCTGACACCGGGAATCCCGTGGCCCGGTGAGTGCGCGCTCCCTGCCCCCCTCCCTCCCACACTCCCGGCGGGCTGCTCATTCGGTCTGCAAGGGTGTATCCGCGTCCAACGACACCCACTCCCGCAACAAAGAAGCTCGCCTCGTGGGGACCACCTCCCCTCGGGGCCGCCGGCACACGCCGTGGCCGAGGGGCCCGCGCATCCCCCGGCGCCGCCCCCCGTCCGGGCTCGGGAGCAGTCCCCGGCGGGTACGGGTGCGGCTGCGCCCACGGCCCGACCGGAGCCGGGGTGGCGCCCGAGGGGCGCACGGCGACGCCGCCTCCAGCCGCGATTTAAAGGGCAGCGAGGGGCGGAGGGATCCCTGCCTATCCTCAGCACGGATCCCTCCGCCGCGAGCGACGCGAGGCGACGGGCCCTTTCGGCTCTCTCTAAATTCGCTTTTTGTCCTTCCGCCGCCGCGAGGACCCAGCGAGGAACTCGTTTCTTTCCCGTGTTTCTCCGCCTCCCCCGCCCCCCCCCCGCGCGCCCCCCCCCCCCGCGAGTCCCGTAAAAGCAACAGAGGCGGCAGGGGTGGCGCGAGCCGGCTGGTGTCCCTCCGCCCGGCCGAGGGCACTCCTTTTCGTGTCCTTCCACCGTTCCCGGGCGGCGTCCGGACGGCTCACCGGGGGCGGCGACGCGTCTGCGGCGCGGGAGGCGAGGCTCCGAGGCTATGAGGTGAGGGCGCTCGGACACCGAAGGCGGCGCGCGCGGCGCCAGGACCCGGGACGCGGACCCCCGGCGAAGGCGGCCTTGGGGACGCCGCGGCCGCGCGAGAAGCGAGGTGAGGCCGGGCGCGGGGGCGCGGCGTGGTGGGGGCGGGGGGCTCCGGCCGTGGCTGGGACTTATTTCCCGACAGCGGATGGAGCGGGCGGTGCTGCGGCAAGTGCCGCCATCTTGGATTTTACTCTCCATTTTTCTCGGGAATTATTTTTTGGTGATTAATTTTTTGGGGGGCCGGGGAAGTGCCGCCCGGCAGCGCGGACCCCCCAGCGCAGCGGCCGGGCAGCGGGGCCGCGTTGCGCCCCGAGGAGGAACGGGCAGCGCCCGGCGGTGAGCGGGGGGCGGGCGCGGCGCGGGCGTGCGGGGGCGCCGGGCGGCGGCGGCGGCGGCGGCGGCGGCGGCGGGCTGGGGGCGGGCCGGCGGGAGCGGGGGCGCCGGGGCCGGGTGGGGGCCGGGGCCGGGGCGCGGGGGGCGGCGGCCGGGGGAGGGGCGCGGCGGCGGCGGGCGGCAGCGGCGGCGGGCGGCGGCGGCGGCGGCGGCGGGCGGGGGCACGGGCCCTGCAGTAGGCGCCGCCGCCGGAAGGGAGCGGTAGCGGCCGCCGGGCAGCGCGGGGCCGGGAAGCGCCGGGGCGGCCCGTGGCCGCACGAGGGGAGCAGCCCCGCCGCTCGCGATTGGGGGACTCTGTTTTCCCTCTTCTCCAATGGGCAGCCGTGATCGGGCTCGCCCAATCTGCTACCTCTGCCGCGCTCCACTTCGGCTTGTTTTTGTTTGGGCTCGAGCCTCGTTCCTGGTCTCCTCCGGGGCCCGTCCCCCACCCTCCCTGTCCCTCCCCTGACAGCGGCGCCGGCCTCGGGCCGCGGCTCGCCTCCCTCGCCCCGGGTTCCCTTGGTCCCCGGCCGTCCTCGCAGAGTGGCGGTTGTCCGTCTGCACGCCCGGAGGTGATGGGTATCGGCGTCGCTCCCACCTGTGGGGGGTGGGGACCGTGTTTTCGTGGTGACAACGGGATCCCACTTGCGAGAATGGTGTAGAAGCACGTTGGACCGGAGAAATTGGCTCTCTTTCTCTCTTTGGGCTCATTTGACCCTGCTCAGGAGCTATCACTTCCGATCCGTCGAGTGGGGAAACTAGGATCACTAAGGAGGTGAACGTGTGTTCTTTAAAGATGATGTTTAGAAAAGTGAAATTCAGTCGTGCGGGGAGGTCTTACGTAGAGTAGCGGGCAGATGAATTGGTCGATCGTGATTGTGACTTTTCATCAGGACCGTTTTAGACTTAAGCTACTTTAAACTTTATAAAAGTATAGTTAAATGTGGCCGGAACTGTAGGATCATCAGAGGAAGCAGTTGCCAGCTGGAACTTTTTCCTTTAGTTTTTGATACCGAGAACACGGCTGTAACTTTTGGTGATTAGTTGTAAAAGCGTAAATATTTCGAAAAGGGCGGGGGGAAATCATTTTTGCTTGGAATAATCGCCGATAACTTGCATATATTGAAAAACATACCTAAAGAGTTACTTTCTGTAGATACAAGTTTACTTTGTAGTCGAACGTTCGGCAACTCGAAACACAGGTGTGGCCCCGTCACTGTCGAGGCTCCCTGTATTCCAAGAGTAAAGTCCACAAACGCTTTAATCCCAGCATGTGGGGAAACTCCCGGCCCATTTTCCAGTTTGTACTCTCTAAACATTCTACATTCTACTCTTCCTTTCCCAGGCTCTAGTGCAACGAGCTTCCCATGCCTGGCGCCTTTTGGGCACATTCTGCCCAGCATTCCTAGCCCTCCTCTGCCCCCCGCCCGCCCCCCATCCTTCAGAAAGGTCCAGTGAGAAAGTTAGCTGCAAAGACCGGCCCACTCTGGAGGACCACACTTCCTCTGCGTTCCCTGAGCCATTGTTACTTGGCATTATATTTGGTTATTTGCCCATCCCTTCAGCTTTCTTGTGAACTAACTGTTGGGTTATTATTTATTTCCTCTGCCTTGGGCAGGTGTCGAGTAGGTGCTTAGTAGGCATTTGATGAAAGTGAATTTGTTAATCTCCAAGTTAGGGAGCTTCATAGCTTGTATTTAGTATTTTGAAATATGTCCATTCTGATGTTATTTTAAAACACTGTTATTAGCAACTTAGTTTCAGAGTGAAAGTAATATTATGGATACTTAGTCTTCCAGAGAGGAGGGCTCAGTTTTGTACCCATGAACTTTGAAACCAGATTCTTTCAAAGTTATTTCCAAGTGCTCTCTTGCCGGTATGTTCATCTGTCATCTCAGACACACTGCACTGCTTTCTGTCCTTGAACCAGATACCAGTGGGCAAACTGGGGGGAGGTGGTGGAGGGTTGGGGGTTATAGCAGAATATGATGTGAAGGAAGTGGTCACAGGTTGTTTATGTGTTCGAGCATAGAGTTTTGTGGGTGGAGATGTTGATGTGTCATTTTTCCTTTGGGCCATATAAATCTGGGATTGATGCTGACTTTTCTCTGTGTAGGACATGAGTACGTGGCCCAGTTGTGTCGCAAAGACATGTGTGCCATCTGAACAGCGCCTCGTCCCCAGGAATGTCCTTCCCTTGGCTTAGGAGAGCAGATGCTTTCAGATAAACCATGTGGATTCCATTATTTTATACTCTTGCCTACCATATATTAGCTTTACTTTTTCTCCAGTCCCCAAAATCCTTCTCTGTGGAGCAAGAGTTGCAGGACTCTGTTACCTGTTAGCCCTAGAACACTAATTGTTGAGTTTTCCACGCTGGGATCCTATGTCCTTGCTCCACCGTGACCCAGTGCCGGTGACATAGATACACTAAGTAAACGCAGGGAGAGCGCGTGGCGTAGTTCTAGCTCAGATACAGCTGTACGCAGTAGAAAGATGTTATCTTTATAGGATGTAACTGAATTTTTCAGTCTGATTTTTAGTTACTCTTTAGTTTGGGGGCAAGAACTTATTTCACTGACATGTCTTGGTGTAGGAAATGGATTTAATTGCTATAAGAAGCGCAAGCTCAAATTATTACAAGATAAAATTAAAATTAGCTAATGTACTTTAAATTATAATCATTAGGGTGTTCTAAGCATTAGAACACAGTGATTTGAAAAGTAATTTCTTGGATAGACTGCCAACTTTGAACTCATAAAACTACTTTCTATTTGGAGCTCTTAAGTTCGAAATATGAGTTAAGCCCTGAAGTTTTAATGGCAGAGTTCCATTGAATGTGCTGTACAAGGAAGGGGTCCTAGCAAACAGTAGGGAGTGAATACCCTAAGTCTTTGTCTAAAGGATTTTTAAATGATGGAAAGGTTAACAGCTTTCTTTAAATTCCTTCTACCAACTCTACATCATCCCCTCCCACCAAAAAAACCTCTACAAATCTGTTTTTACTATAGTTATTACTGTAGTCCCTTTTCTCTATTATTTGTTGTTTTCTAGAAGTGTCGGCTGAGAGGAAAGGTCATGCCTGACCGGTACCTACCCCAGAATTTATTAATGTGATCTGAGTTTCTTTTTGTCCTAGTCAAATAAAAGAAAGCACTTGTCATTTACAAACATTTTGATTCAACAGACGTATTCCTAAATTTTAGTCGTGCATATTGTAATTTATTTGCATTACAGGATTTTACTATTTTAAAGGAATGCCATGGAGAGAATCCGTCTGTACAGGAAAGACCTATAATCTTACTTTTGTAAAACCATGTTAATGCTTAATGTTAGCTTTAAAAAACAAAATAAAACACTTTTTCTTTTGACACCCTGTACTGGAGACAGTTAGTTAGAGTGGATATATTATCTTTATAGACCTGGTGATGGAACCAGGAACCATGTGCATTCTAAAGTAGTCTCACAAAAGAAGAAAAGAAGTCACTGATTTCCATAGCCATCGATGCGCGAAATTATGTTTTGCTTCACAGTTTTGCATCCGTCATGCGAAAGGGTTCCCAGGACCAGTTTAGTCACTCACTGCCTCGGGCTCCCACCTCTGGTGGCCAGATTTGGGACTGTCTGATGTCTGTGTGAGACATACTTAAACCACACAGCCTTCTAGGGTTGTATGCAATTATGACTGCACTAACATATAATTCCGGAGTTTGATGAGGGACGATTGGAGTAAGAGTCAATACTTGGGTTTCAGTCTGCTCTGTCATTATTATATAAGACATGGGGCCTCAGCTTCTGCAACTGAACTTTAATCTCTCAGACCATTTCCAATTCTGAATTATATTTTGTCATTTACACTTAATTGCCACTCTGTTTTCTCACTTTACTCTTTTGACGTCTTTCTAATTGGTATACATGATTCATCTATATATCCTATGGAGTTTTGTCTCCCTTTTTCTGAATTGATGCTATAGCTTACCATCAGTTGGGTTTTAGTAGAATCAAGAGGCTAGAGTATATTCATGGCCCCAAAAGCTCGAGGCCGCCTATTTCTGGGTGGCTCCTGTGTGTCAGTTACATCTCTACTAGACGTGTCTTGTTTCTGTGTTAACAACAGTGCACTAGGAAAAAGTCAGTAGACCCAGGGAGCGTTCCCTAGTGATAAGTCTTTTTAGTCGTGGGTGATGCACAGGTGGCTCAAGTATTGGAGTAAATCCCAGACTTGAGTTTGAACACTGGGGTTTTAGACCCGGCCTTACCACTGAATAGCAAGTTGACTTTCGGGAAGCAACTTTATTCCTGAGCTCTAGCCATCTCACATGTGGTGATAATGCTTGTCTCCCCACCTCATAGGGTTGCCAAGCAGGTGAACCCTCAGTGGTGTGTCGGGGCGAAACAAGCACCTATGTTTTCAACTCGAGCATCTTTATCAGAGCTCCTGCCCCCAGATCTCTGATGGCACAGGGATTGCCTCTCAGGTCTCAGGCAGAAGGTCCCTTCAGTGAAGGGTCACCCTGCTTTCCACTCTGCACCCTTCTGCCCTGTTCATCAGATAGCCAGTTTTCACAGGCTTCTCTTTGGACATGCAAGGTTTCCCATTCTAGTAGCCATGCTGATTTTCCTGAAAGCTGAAGTTCACGTGCGCCCTCTAGCGGTCTGTGGACACAACGATATTCCAGCACCACGAACAGTGCCCCACGGCTCCCGGCAGGTTCTTGACAAATTTTGGGTTCTAGGTCTGCAGAATGATTCATTTTGTCTGTCTGATTTGTGGAATAAAGTTGCGGTAGCTGATACAGTGTAATGATCTCTGAGGAGTGTTCTTATTTTCAAGGAAATGCTTATGTCGCATGATGTGGAGGGATAAATATTTTTAGCAAGAAAACCAAGCTACTCTTGGGACAATGGAGTGCCCCCCCCCCCCACTGAAGAGTAAAGGGGGTCCTGATCCTTCAGCCAGTGAACCAGTGGAGTCTGGGGCTAGAGAGGTAGTTTGGTAACCTTCTCTTGTCTCCTTTAAAAGGGAAACAAAAATAGACCTCACTCAGGGTCCAAAAGGATTTAGACAAAACCAGTTGCCTCAGAAAATATTTGTTTGATATAGATACGAGGAGTGTTTTTGACACCCGCCCCAAAAAAGAAAGGGGTGATTTTTTTTTCTATATTTGTGCTTTTATTTCTTTCCCCTGGTCATCAGTGTAAAGCCGGTTCCCACATGATTCTAACATCCTATTTGTTTCCTTTAAAGTTCTTGACAGAATTTATAGTTTCATACCTATTGGGTTGTTTCTGTTCCCATGCTGTCCTCTGAGCTCCATGAAATTAGGAACCAAGCCACTTTTGTTCTAGGGCCTTACTCTTCAAATATGGGGCAAAGTATGTTTTCAGTTTTGTTTGTGTCAGGATTGTATCGCTTTCTTCAGAGTGTTAAGAGTGTACAGGCTCTCAACCCAGCCTTGGCTTACCTGGTTTCTAATTCTCCAAGGCTTGCTCTCGTTTGTAAAACGGGAATGATATGTGTACGTTATTGTCCACGTTTTCTACTTTTCCTGTTTATAAGGTACATGTGAGAGAACTTAATGGTTTTGTTTCATGTTAAGACATAGTTGAGGGGCGCCTTGGTGGCTCAGTGGGTTAAAGCCTCTGCCTTCAGCTCAGGTCATGATTTTAGGGTCCTGGGATCGAGCCCCGCATCGGGCTTCCTGCTCCATGGGGAGCCTGCTTCCCCACCTCTTTCTCTGCCTGCCTCTCGGCCTACTTGTGATCTCTCTCTCTGTCAAATAAATAAAATCTTAAGAAAAAAGAGACATAGTTGAACGTACAGCGTCTGGTTAAAGGGCTGTGATGGGCGTAAATGGCAGGATGCACGTCAAGGCGTGGGCACAGTTCTGGGATGCTGGCGAGAGCCATATCGTGACAGTGGTGCCTGGGAGCCGCGAACTCAGAGCTTTTCTCCATCGTGCCTCGGACTGCCAGGCCACCCCTGCCGCACCCAGTTCTCCTCCACTCCTGTCTCGAGCAGACGTCTCCTGAGCTGTGTGTTGGACTTCGCAGCACTCACCCGCCTGCACATCTCTCCCCGTGTGTGCCTCTTGCCCAATGTGTTTCCTTCTGTCTTCCCTCCCCCCTTTTCCTTCTACTAACTGCCTGTGAGAAAGCTCAACATTTTTGTTCCTTCGGGTTTGTGTCTTGGTGTAGCATATTATCTTGTCAGGAGGAGTGAATTACCTTGGGCAGGCCTGGGATTCCTGAGCCTGTTTCTTTTCATCTAAGACTTTTTGCCCTGAAGTTCTGTGATTCTCTGAATTGAGAGGATGTTGAAATGCTTGGTAAGCTGTAAAGTCCTTTTGTTAGTGCTGTTCTTTTCACAGCCCCCACTTCTCTCCTGAGTTCTCATGTCTTAGGACAGCTTCACCTGGATCGTGACCCCCCCCCCCTCAAATTCCTCATCTTTCCTTCGAACCTGTGCTTAGTTCCTGGCAATCTTGCAGTCTCCCCGGTGAGAGACTTCTCTGGCCCATCTGAATTAAATTCCTCTCCGTCCCTCACCACCTGTGTCTAATTTGTTCCCAAGTCTCGCCAGCCCTCTCTGAAACCCAGAGCTTTCCTCCCTCTCTCCGCCCTCCCGGAGCCTCCCAGCTGCCCCTGCTGTTGCGTTGGAGCTGCCCTGCCGCTCCAGCCATACGCTTTTTCACCAGTCGGGTCCTTTCCAGGGTACAGGTGAGCAAATTCTGCCACCTTCCGTCTCTGTGATCAAGGAAAAAAAGTACGTGCTTTACAGGATGTGAGAATTAAATGATAAATGAATGGGGGAGCTATTACTTAGTGTTGTTTTATAAGTGGAGTTACAGTGCGGCGCCCAGCTGGTGCAGTCGGTGGAGTGTGAGACTTGATCTCGGGGTTGTGAGTTTGAGCCTGATGATGGGTGTAGAGATTACTTAAAATCTTAAAATTTTTAAAAAGTGAAGTTACAGTAAGGAAAAAATGCCTTACCAGAAACACAACAGCCTAATTTCCACTGTAACAAAATCTGTAATCTCCCTGGATGTTGATGTGTGAGGTGTAGTTTGATAGGATTTTTATTTTTATTTATTGTTAAGATTTTTTTTTTAAATTTTATTTATTTGACAGAGGGAGAGAGATCACAAGCTGGCAGAGAGGCAGGCAGGGAGAGAGGGGGAAGTAGGCTCCCTGCTGAGCTAGAGAGCCCAAGGCAGAGGCTTTAACCCACTGAGCCACCCAGGCGCCCCGGTTTGGTATGATTTTTAATTCTAAGTTGTTGCCAGAAGCCACATTCCTTCTTCTCAGGAGCAGTAGGAAAAGCAAAGCTGGTCTTGGGTCTCTCTCATAAATTGGCACCCCAGTCCTTTTATTCTCCTGAAACTCTTTTTAATGGAAATGGTGATGTGAGTGTTTCTTGGGGGAGTTATGGTAGGATAAGGATTGGAGGGGAAGTTTCTACTTGATTTAAGTTTTGTGAACAATGCATCAGGGTATCTGACCCTCGTTTCTACCTTCATTACTTGAAAAGGGGACAGTTGGAGATCTTTATGAGCTATTTCTGCTCATTTGATCTGTGTGCCAAACCGAGGAGGTAGGCTCTATTTTCATTTTACTTACGAGGCATTTGTGACGTTAAATGACTTTGTCCATGGCTGCAGTGCTGGAGAGTAATGAATGGGGTCGGAGTGGAACCTAGGTGCGTGGGCTCCATCCTGAGCCCCGTTCTGAACCTGTGTGCACTGCCTCCTGCAGAGTCTGTCACCTGGCAGACTTAGTCATGGCCTTTAAGACCCAGCCCAAGATTTTCCTTTTGGAGGTTTTCCCTCACCTGGGTCTTTGCCCAGTAAGAACGGATTATTCTTTGTTCCGCCTACCTAGCAGCTTCTGAGGAACTGTGGGCTGTACTTACAGACTTTTGACACTAGGTGGCATCTGTTTCTAGAAAAGTAAAATACCGTGTGGGTCTCGGGGAGGAGTAACAAAAGGAGCATCCTTGATTTTATTTATAGGCACTACTAGGGAAGCAGATGGACCAGATGTGGAGAGATGGGGAAGCAGGTTGTTTTGTTTCGTTTTTGCAGAATTTCTCCCAAAAACCACATCACCTAGAACCTTTATTTTGGAAATGCCTACCAAGACAATCGAAGACACAAATCTTTCTTGTATCAAATCCTTTGTTGTGATACATATTGGATGAAAATTGGATATTACTGGATAAATAAGGAACTATAAATCAGTATTTTTTGTCCTGAGGCAGTTGGGGGGAAGTTTCTTACATGCCCAGTTGCAGATCAGCAGGCCTGCGTGCTGTAATGTCTGATCGTGGACTTACCAATAGTGCATGTTTTGCTGTTTCAGATGTTCTGCTAAGTGAAAAACCCTACCGAAGAGTTTTGGTTTCCATTTTTATTCTAAAATTTTTACGTTAATATAAAAATGTTCAATCATAACACTTCTATGGAATATCTTGGTTAAAGCAGTTAAATGTGTAATTGAGATGCTAGCTTTCCTTTCAAATCCATATAGCGCTGGCTGCGGCTCACACGTGCGGTTGAAGGAGGAAGATGACCTTTTTAAAAAGTATATTTAAAACAACTTTTCAGAGGTGTTTAAGAGTTTTTGCTGTGATACGTAGGGAGTTTTATGTGTTTTGTGGGTCTAGTAATTGTAAAGCAACCTCACTTTGGTTTACTTTGTCATGGTTTCTGTACTAGTTGCCTGTGGCTACTGTGACAAATTACCATGAATTTGGTGGCCTCGAACAGCAGAGATGTATTCTAAGTCGGGCAGGTGGGAGGGTCACCGTCTGTTTCCCTTGGCCAAAGTCAAGGTGCCGTAGGGCTCCCCCTGGAGGCATAGGAGAGAATCCGTTCCTTGCCTCTGCCAGCTTCTGCTGTGGCGTTCTTTTGCTGGTGGCGGTGTCACTGCAGTCCTCGCCTCTCCTTCTCTTGGGTGGTGGTGTCAAAGCTCCCTCTGCAGCTCTTGTAAGGTCTCTTGTGACAGCATTTAGAGCCCGCTCAGAACCTGTGTGCTGGGACACCGCTCAGATAACCTGTGTCATCTCAAAGTCCGTAATTTAAATCACCTCCCCAAAGACCTTTTCCTTACAAGCTAATGTTCACAGGTTCCAGATTAGGACCTGATATCCTTGAGGACCATTTTCCAGCCTGCTACAGTCTCCTTGGAGCAGTGAGCACGCCCAGCTCGGGGTGACTAGCGGCACTGGCTCTCGCCATCATTTTATCTTGGATTTTGTCTTTATCTAAACATGTCTTTGGCTTTCTGCGCATTGTGGGAAGCTGCTCTGCGTCAGGTGGGTCTCTTGCTGGGTCAGGTGGGGCTTTACCACCTGAGGCTGCTTGGGGAGGCTGTTAAATCATCTATCCATTTCACAGAGAGAGATCACAAATAGGCGGAGAGGCAGGCAGAGAGAGAGGGGGAAGCAGGCTCCCTGCTGAGCAGAGAGCCCGATGCGTTTGGCTGAAGCAAAACGCTTGATGAGTTTGACTCTATCAAAGCTGGAAGAGAAAGAGGAAATGATACTTAGTCATCTAACTTCTCAAATGACACTTCTTTCTGGCAGTATTTATAGGAGCAGGTTATAAGGTTACAGGTGTGATCTTGAATTCGTGGTCGTCATGTAACAAACTGGCAAGCAAGTTAACTGTCTTGTCCAAGTGTGTACAGCCTTACACACTTACACTTACAGCCTTACAGTGTGTATTGTGATACGGAATATGGACCGCAAGCGTTTCCGATAGCTTCCTGGGGCTGCTTAGATTGGCCTGATGGTATGAATTATTGTTCTAGGAGTCTGTGGAGCCTTGGATATATATTGATTACAGATGAGTTTGGAATAACCATTGATAAAGACTGATCTGTAATTCCTTGATACATTTGTAACTTTAGATTTAAGAGAAAATAATAATCACCAGTTGGGCTTCTGTGTAGCAGTTAGGTTTGTGACTAGAAGGGGGATGTGATATGAATGGGCCTGTGGTATGTTGGGCCTTGTGCTCGGTGCCAGTGATATGAAAGTGTACCTTAGCTAGCACACATTGCAGTGAGGGAGCCAAGTATTACCACGTAACTACATGAAGAAGTAAGTACAGCTGTAGTAAGGGCCATGGAAGAGAGAGCATATAACAAGGAGGACTGGGGTTGCGGGGGGCGCACTGGTGGGCAGCTTGACGGCATCCCAAGTACAAAGGCCCTGTGTAGGGAACACGCCTAGCACGCTAGCAGGATGAGAACTGGGCTGGGGCTGGAGCTGGAGCTGGAGCGAGGGGGAGGGGGCAAGACTGGGACCTGCAGGACCCTTATAGGCACCAGCAAGATAGGTTCTGTTAATGGTAGTTTGTAACAATTTCCGAATACTTCTGTTTTTGCTGTTGCGCGTAGGCCAGGAGTGTGAGCCTAGAATGGAGATTGGCTTTTTGCTTCACTGGTGGGGCACCGTTGGCACTGAGCCTGGCCTGTGCAGTCTGCTGGTCCAGTGTGGGTGCTTTTGTTCCTCTGGGGTGTCTGTGTTTGTTTTTTGTCTCCTCTTTGGATAGTGCTTTCTTTCATTTTATGCTCTTTGTGCTTGTCTTAAATACAAAGCTCTGGGGAGTCTGGGACTGTGGCATCACAGAGTCAGTCCATAAGCAAAGGCATCGGAAACGTGGGGAAGTATTTCAGTGACATGTGACTTCCCTGATGTTTGAATTACTGTATTTAAGGTTGTAGAAATTGGCTCTAACTGCATACATAAGAATGATGCAGAAGGATTTTGTGCTGTTTTATTTTTAAACTTTTAAACTGTTTATTTTTAAACTTTTTAAATTTTTATTATAAAAGTAATACATGCTCATTTTGAAAAGTTGAATCTTGCGAAAAAAAATTACTCGTAATCTCATTCTCTAGAGATAACACTGTTAACCACTTGGTGTTTTGAATTGTTTTCTCAGCATATTGTAGCTGAATCACTTGCAGAGTGTTTGCTCTGCTTTTTCTCAGTGAAGTTTTTCAAAGTCCTCCAGCAAGCTAGAGCCTGCTTTTTTAAAAATGTGTTTTACCTTCTCAACCCCTTGGGACTTGTTTCTTTGCCCCTGGATAATTTCTCTAAGATAAACTGAGACAAGTTCAACATGTAAACTGCTTAGAGAGTTCTTGGTTGTATCACAGGAATTATATTAAAATTCTTGATTCTTTCAGAATCAGTGTTTTCATTTTTCGGACACAGTTTTTTAAAGCCTGGTTTGTGTTGGGGACATTCAGACAAAAGCTGTACATAGGAAAGGACTGGAACCAGAGTTTTCAAACGGAGCATGAGCAGTTAAGTCGGAAGTCGCTGAGCAGTTTACAACCCCCCATGTGTCACCAAGGGACGGTGGAAGGAGAGAAGTTCATTGACATTTGTCGAGGATCTGTCCCTGCTGGGAACAGGGCAGGTACTTGACAGGAACCAAGCACAATTTCTATGAAACAACTCTGTGCTTTCCTTTGAAAAAATTTCAAATGTCAGCAGGTTTTTGGGTTGGTTGGTTGGTTGTTTTCTAATTATAAATAGTAAATATTTGCAGTGGGAATTTTTTTAAATGTTAATCCATTCCCCCCAAAACAAGGAATGCTGTTGGTGATTTGGAATGGGTGGTGGGGTGTGTGCGTGTGTGTTAAATTACTGGTATTATTATAGAAAAAGTCCCCCCCCCCTTTTTTTTTTAAAGATTTCATCTATCCATTTCACAGAGAGAGATCACAAATAAGCGGAGAGGCAGGCAGAGAGAGGGGGGGAAGCAGGCTCCCTGCTGAGCAGAGAGCCCGATGCGGGGCTCCATCCCAGGACCCTGAGATCATGACCTGAGCTGAAGGCAGAGGCCTAACCACTGAGCCACCCAGGCACCCCTCCCACCCCCTTTTTTTAAATTTAACAGAGAGAGATCATCACAAGCAGACAGAGAGAGGGGGGGAAGCAGGTTCCCTGCTGAGCAGAGAGCCCGATGCGATGCGGGGCTCCATCCCAGCACCCTGGGATTCTGACCCGAGCCCAAGGCAGAGGCTTTAACCCACTGAGCCACCCAGGTGCCCCTCCCTTTTTTTTTTTAAGATTTTTTTTATTTTTTTATTTTTATTTTTTTATTTATTTATTTTAAAGATTTTATTTATTTATTTGAAAGACAGAGAAAGTGAGAGAGAGCATGAGAGGAGAGAAGGTCAGAGGAAGAAGCAGACTCCCCGTGGAGCTGAGAGCCCGATGTGGGACTCGATCCCGGAACTCAAGGATCATGACCTGAGCCGAAGGCAGTTGCTCAACCAACTGAGCCACCCAGGTGCCCAAGATTTTTTTATTTTTAAATAATGTCTACACCTGGTGTGGGGCTCAAACTACCCCAAGATCAAGAGCCACATGCTCCACTGAGCCAGCCAGGTGCCCCTATAAAAAGTTTCCTCTTTAAGTGCAACTCTTAGTTTAGCGGTTTTCTTTTTTTTTTTCTTTTTTTAAAGATTTTACTTATTTGACAGAGACACAGCGAGAGAGGGAACACTCAGGGGGAGTGGGAGAGGGAGAAGCAGACTTCCCGCTGAGGAGGCAGCCCGATGCCGGGCTTGATCCCAGAACTCTGGGATCATGACCTGAGCCAAAGGCAGACGCTTAACTGAGCCGCCAGGCGCCCCAGTTGAGCAGTTTTCAAGTACGTTTTGTAGTATCACAAATTCCCTGCCTTTTTTAAATTTAAGTTTGATAGTAGAATCTGAAGTAGGTGCTTCCTTCACCACCTGCTGGTCCAGTGAAGCCACGTGAGGTGAATCCTCCTTTCCTGTTGACTTCAGAGTGGGTGAGCCCGGGGGACCCGTGTGGCCTGTCCCGGGGGCCGGCAGGACTGTGTCTCCTCAGAGCCTGCTTGCATCATTCTTGCGAACGCTCCTAAAGATGGAGCAGAGCCTTGTGCAGCGCCCTCGGGAACTCCACCCTGTCACACTCGGATGGTCTTTATACTCCAGTAGGAAACTATTCTTTTAAAACCTTTTTTTAAGATTTTATTTTATATGAGAAAGAAAGCAAGCGAGTACAAGTGCAGAGAGCAGCAGAGGGAGAGGGGGAACTAGGTGATGCGGGTCTCAGTTCCCCAGAAATTTTTTTTTTTTTTAAGGAAAGATCCTTATAGGGACCCCTGGGTGTCTCATTCGGTTAAGCATATGCCTTCTGCTCAGGTTGTGATCCCAGAGTCCTGGGATCATCGGGCTCCTTGCTCAGTGGGGAGCCTGTTCTCCCTCTCCCTTTGACTGCCGTTCTGCCTGCTTATGCGCTCTCTCTGTCAAATAAATAAAATCTTAAAAAAAAAAAGATCTTATAAGCTCTCTGAACGCATGCTGTTCTCAAACTAACCTGTTCCCATCATCTCTATCCTGAGTTTAATTTACATGTCCTTTCTGTCACGTGCAATTTTCTCCTCTCATTTGAGACAAATGACCTAGAACTTAAGACTCTTTCTACTCGTTATTCCTTACATTCATCTCTGCCACCTGACTTTCCCCACAAGCCCGTGTTTCAAGACATCACACCCATTTTAGAAGTTCTCGGTCGTTTCAGAGAGGGGCTCACAGATTGTCAGTGGCCCATCCTGTCCGTGAGTTTCAGCTCCTGAAAGCGAGCTTTGCCTTGCGAGCATCTGCAGCCGGTGCCCAAGGGGGTCCCTGCCCCCCTGAAGCTTGGATCCCTGGTTTGCTCTTGCTTCTCCTCCTCCCTCCCTAGGTGCCCTGTCCAGGTTCCTTTGATGCTGTTTCCTCATCTGGAGGGCTACCCCCTCCGTCCTTAGACCTCTGTCATCTGTCTCGTCCCATTAGTGCTCCGACCAGCCTGCCCGGTACTCCAGGCCCTTGTATCCCTCGGCCCATTCGGCATCTGCCCGGTCTCTGCTGGGCCTCTCACACGACTGAAGCCAGACTCCTGCACCCCGACCTCTCCCCAGACCTAAGCCTCCTGTAGCCTTGGCCACCTCTGTGAAAAGTGTACTTCAGTTGGGAGGCATATAAGCGTCCTCTTTCCTTCACAGCTCCTGTCCATCCTCGAACCTATCCTTGAACCTTCAGAAGAGATCTCGAAATGAGCTACTTCTTGCCACCTGTGCTGCTCCTGGCCCCCAGTATCCTGGCTCATTGCGGTAGCCTCTTACTTTCTCTCACGTCCCCCAGTTACTAGTAGCAGCATTAGATTGGCTTTTTTTTTTTTTTTTTTTTTTTTTTTTTAGCATTTATTTGTGAGCTTTTCTCCAAATAGTGAGCAGCTAGCCTGGGCCTTTAAAATGGTAACTTGGACCACATTATTCCTGCTTTCCATCTCCCTGAGAGTTCATGCCCAAGTCTCAGCAGTGGCTTTGAGGCCCTTTGTTACATGTTCTAGCAGTCCATCTGACGTCTGACCTCCCTCCTGCCCCCGCCCCGCTCACCCCACCACAGCCACGCTGCACTGTGCTGGTCCTATGCACCACCCCCACTTTGCGCTTGCTGGTGCACGTTCTCCATTGCTGCCTGGCTTTCCCCATCCCCGCCCAAACTACCTGACACACTCCCTGCCGCCTAGAAACTGCTTTATTTTCTCCAAGGTGCTTGCATTGATTTGTTAATTTATTTCCTAGAGATTTCTTCATTAGAATATAAGCACATATGGGGCAGAAACCTGTTTCTGTTCTTTGCTGTATCCTCAGGGCCTGGAACGGGAATATAGTGGATATCTAATAATTTTCCTAATATTTTACACACATGACCCTTGAACACCTCCGTGCAGTCAGAAGTCCACATACAACTTTGGGCTCCTTAAAAACTCAACTACTAACAGCCTACTCTTGACCAGAAGCCTTATAGACAAAGTAAATGGTTAACACAAATTTTGTGTGTTACATGTATTATATGCTATATTCTTACAATAATGTAAAGCTGCTGATGTTATTTAAAAAACCATAAGGAGGGTGCCTGGGTGGCTCAGTTGGTTAAGCAACTACCTTCGGCTCAGGTCATGTTCCCGGAGACCCGGGATCGAGTCCCATATCGGGCTCCCAGCTCCGTGGGGAGTCCGCTTCTCCCTCTGACCTTCTTCTCCCCTCTCATGCTTTCTCTCTCTCTCTCTCTCAAATAAATAAAATCTTTAAAAAAAAAAAAAAACATAAGGAAGAGAAAATACATCCATAGTGCTGTACTGTATTTAAAAAAAAAACTCACAAAGAAGTGGACCCACAGAGTTCAAACCCGTATGTTTTGTTTTGTTTTGTTTATTTATTTATTTATTTATTTATTTGAGAGAGAGAGAATGAGAGGGGAGAAGTTCAGAGGGTGAAGCAGACTTCCCGCAGAGCTGGGAGCCCGATATGGGACTCGATTCTGGGACTCCGGGGTCATGACCCGAGCCTAAGGCAGTCGCCCAACCAACTGAGCCACCCAGGCGCCCCTGTTTTATTTTATATTTTAAAGATTTTATTTATCTGTTTGACAGAGAGGAGAGAGATCACAATTAGGCAGATAGGCAGAGAGAGGGGGAAGCAGGCTCCCTGCTGAGCAGAGAGCCCGATGCGGGGCTCGATCCCAGGACCCTGAGATCATGACCTGAGCTGAAGGCAGAGGCTTTAACCCACTGAGCCACCCAGGCGCCCCCAAACTCATGTTGTTAAGGGTCAACTGTATCGGGAAATCAGAACAGAGAAAGATTTGTAGTTGTGCGTCATTTAAGGAGTGGCTAGTACTCCTTTCTTGAAATTTTTTCCTACCAATTTTGGGATAAATTTCAGGTAATTTTTACTTGTAAATATAGTTAGTGGCCAGTTAGCTCAGTCACTGTCAACCAAGTCTAGACCACGGTGGTACTTCTGTGTGAGCCTTCTGTGTCCCAGGCAGAAGAGACTGCACCCTTGCTTCTGTTGGGAGTGGGACCTCCACGGGAAGCGTGAAGCCTTTAGGCTTTGCTGGCCACCCAGTGTCCTCAACCTCTGTTTCGCCACAGTCTACTACAGCATTGCTGTGTTAGCTTTTGAAATTCCATCTCCACCTTCAGTATGTAAAACCACACCAGCAAGAACAGCTTCCACACTCAGGAGGGCAGAACAATCAATGACCACATAATTTGTAGAGTATATATTCGTTTTGAGCTAGAATTTTATTTGAAGATTTTATTTATTTATCAGGGAGAGAGAGAGAGATCACAAGTAGGTGAGAGGCAGGCAGAAAGAGAGGGGAAAGCAGGCTCCCCGCTGACTCCCCGCTGAGCAGGGGCTCAATTCCAGGACCCTGAGATCATGACCTGAGCTGAAGGCAGAGGCTTAACCCACTGAGCCACCCAGGTGCCCCAAATTTATTTTTTTTAAGATTTTATTTATTTGAGAGAGAGAGAGAGCACAAGCAGGTGGAGGGGCAGAGAGAGAGAGACAGAGAGAAGCAGGCTCCCCACTGAACACAACTCGGGGCTCAATCCTGGGACCCTGAGATCACGACCCAAGCCAAAGGCACACACTTAACCGACTGAGCGACCCTGGCGCCCCTTGAGCTAGAAATTTATAAGCAGCTCCCAAATTTCTGATAGTTTCACTAGAACTGGTTTTACAGAATAATTCATTTGTGAATGTAAGTCAAGTTTTTTGCCTTAACGACAGCTGTTGTTATCTGGACAAGTGGAGAGTATGGGAGCCTCTGCTGAGATGTAGCCAGCCGTGTGCGGCGTATGCATCTGGTGAAATTCAGCCACATTCTGTGATTGACAGAGTGATACTTTAGTCTTTAAGTTCAAGCAAAATAGTATCCGTTGACTGCAGTATAAGGTTATGAAGTTGCTCCAATTTGGATGAATCATTTATCCTCAATTTAGTTGAAATTATGTGTAAGTTAGAGTGGATCTCAGTCTCTGTTCCATGAACTGGGCTGAAGTGTGCTGATTTATTGGCGAACTTTCCCTAATTCTCAGGGAAAAAGTTAGATCAGTAGGTGTAATTTCCTCAGATTAAAATGTTGGCATCCCCTCTTTGCCCTAACAAATGATCGAGTGAACGAGTAAGCAACTGAGGACAATAGTTCTTCCCCTGGAGCTTAGGTCAGGATGGGGGGGCGGACGACACCCTTACTCAAGGACAAGTTGCTGGGCATTGTCCCGGTTTTTTTCTTTTTATCTCTGAGTGAGGATCGTGGTTGGGATTCAAGATTCTCCTTGGAGAGATGACTTGCTCTTTCTTTTCTCTCTTAATTCTCTTTAAAGCCACATGCTCTTTTCTGTTCCACGTGGTTCTATTTTATGTCTCACTGCTGAAGGGTGTTAGGACTCCTGAGTCCTGAAAACACATTCTTCCATCATGCTCCATAAACTTTGTGTCCTAGGAGGGCATTCTTGAGATGAACTTCCTAAGGGACCAAAAGCACTTTACCTTCTCCTTCTTTTTCTTTCCCTCCGAAGGTGTAGAGCTAGGGGGTGAAGCAGAAGGCAGAGGGAGCGGCTGGTGGGGAGGTTGCTGTCCGTAGTGGCTGTGATTCCTGCCATGTCTGCCTGGCGGTGGGGGGGGAGGGGAGGGAGCTTTGCTCACTGCCTTTTAACGGAGAGGCATCTTGAGAAAGAAGAGGACTTGAACGGTCAGGTTATAACTTTAGTATTTTACAGTTTAAAACAATACAGAAAGTAGTTCCGGGGCACCTGGGTGGCTCAGTCGGTTAAGCGGCCGTTCTTGGTTTCAGCTCAGGTCATGACTCAGGGTCATGGGAATGAGCCCTGGGTTGAGCTCTGCACTCAGGAGGGGGTCTGCTTTGGATCTTCCCCCTCTCTCTGTCCCTCCCCCCACTCGTACACCTGCACGTGCTCTCTAAAATAAATGAAGATTTTTTTAAAATGAACGTTTTGTATTTTTGTTTTGGTATCATTAAAGGTATGATCAGGTGCGCATTTCTAGAAGTACTTCAAAATAATGTATCATTTGTGTTTAAAAAAAAATACGGGAAAGTGGCCTTTGCATGGGGTACTGAGAGACCCCGAGGCAGCAGTGCTGGGTTCTCCTCACTCGCCCTTCCCCGTGGTGTGGCCGGGGGCGCGGGACCCCCCGCCTCTGTGGTGTGGGCTCCACCTGCCGATCGAAGGGGTTGTGCTGGGACCCTAAAGCCCCCTTAGCTCTGAAGTTCCGTGTGTTTGTACTTTCTTATCCTGGAGCTCTTGTAGTCTAATTTATAATGAAGCATAATTCCATAATGAGGCCATGCCATGGACATCCCTGTTCTCGTTCCATTACCAGCAAAAGGTTATCTGTTATACCCTTACTTCCAAAGGTCCGTATAAATTACAAGCATCCTTCACTATCCAAATCATTCAGTTCCCAAATCAGCTAATTATAATTCGGATGGTGAAGGATATCTCTATTTTAGCAAATATAATTTCTCAATTTTTGTTGGTATTGTGAAGGCAAACATTTCATGATGGGCAGTGCTTTGATATTTGAATATCAGTCCCTGAAATACCTTGATCGTTGCCTTCAAATTAACAACAGAAGACAAACAACAACAACAGAAGACAAAGCTGTTATGGACAAACCTTAACTTACATACTTTTTCTTAAGTTCTCCTCTTAACAGAAGAGAGAACTTCCTGTAGTTCACTCACAGTTAATATACTGTTACCACAACGTGTCATTTGGGCAGATTGTTGAGCTGTGCCTAAGTACCGGCATAACAAGGTGCGGCATAACAAGGTGCGGAGTGAATCTTACTGGTGACTGAGAGATGGGTACTTAGGGAGCGTTTACTATTTACCAGTCTCCGCGCACAGCACAGGGGACGATGAGCTCCCTCCGCCCGGAGTCCCGGGGTGCTAGAGGCCTCAGCATGACCCTGGATTAGTAACATTAGTTACTAAATTACCTCCCCCTGCCAAAAAAGGCTTTATTGGGGCGCCTGGGTGGCTCAGTGGGTTAAAGCCTCTGCCTTCGGCTAAGGTCATGATCTCGGGGTCCTGGGATCGGAGCCCCGCATGAGGCTCTCTGCTCCGCGGGGAGCCTGCTTCCTCCTCTCTGCCTGCCTCTCTGCCTACTTGTGATCTCTCTCTCTCTCAAATAAATAAAAATTTTTAAAAAACAAAAACAAACCAAAAAAGGCTTTATTATACACAGAGGGGTGTGGCCTTCAGTCCTTGGCTGCCAGAGCACCTCTCAGCTCCTCTCTCTTCCTCTTGGCACGGACGTGTGTCCCCACCCTTTCCTCAATGAACTTGAGGGTGCCCTTGTCCCTGTGAGTGGCACCATGGCACGCCTTGGATCATGCCTGTGCGGACTCAGGGTGCCCAGTGGGGCACCCCAGCAGCTGGGCCTTGGCTGCTCCTGTTCCTCCCTCCTTGTGGCCCCGGCGGAGGCTTCCCCCCACCCTCAAGCCTCGGGCGGGCGGAGTCGGCTGCCCCTGCCCCGCGGCTCCCACCACCGAAGCCAGAATGCCTCGTAGCTTTCTCGAGGGTCCGGGTCTTTCTCGAGGGTCCGGGTCGTATGGTCGTGTATTTACCTCCCGGTTTTGTTTTCCATATTTTGTTTCTGTCAGGAGAGAACGTTGGAATTATTCTCTGAGCTATCCGAAGAGAGCGACTCAATGCACCTGGGGCAGGCGGTCTGTGGGCATGAAGTGGTTGGGAGAATCCAAGAACATGGTGGTGAATGGCAGGAGGAGTGGAGGCAAGTTGTCTAATGACCATCCGCAGAGTCAATCAAAATTGCAGCACACGGGAAAGGAGGCCACGAAGGCTGGCAGACACGCAGTTGAGAGGAGGTCAAGCAGATGTATGTACACGGCACGGCTGTCCTTTTCCTTGTGATCTGGGCGGGGGTTCTCTGCAGTTTGTAATGTGTATTCTTACTGTTTTCAGAACACTCGTTCATGTTCTCAGTTAACGTGCGTGTTTTTACCCTTTCAAAGTTATCACAATTCTTATTCCCATCTGACGTGCGTACCTCTAGTTTCATGCTTAATGTGAGCACTGTAATTATGCTCTTATATCCGTGACCTGAGTTATATTTTGTAGAATGTATTCCTGAGTGCTTAATTTGTTCTGTAAAAAAATACTGAAGTGCTATCACTGCATTTCCTACAAGTTCAAACCAGATTTTTTATATCTGATGTAAGTGTAAGTATGTTTTTCTTTGAAACCTTAGCAATATGAATAATCAAGTCAGCTCTATAGGACAAGTAGAATTTAGGGCAGGTTCCCAAATTGTTGCCATTTATTCTGTTTATGTGGGGTGAACAGTCGATTATCCTGACACTGCAGCTCTGGTGACCGTGAGTTACGTTTTTACCTCGCTACACCTCTTGGTGAGAAGGCAGCTTACTGTCGACATTTCACGACGCAGTTCTTTTGAGAGCAGGAAAGACCCTCAGGATAAGTGTGAACTTACGTAGGCAGCTAGATGAAGATACTCAACGGTGTAGGGCCATGTCGAGGAAGACAGCTTTCTCTGTTCTTGCTTCTCCTGAGATTAGCTTAGCGCCCCTGCAGCATAGCCTTAGTTCGTGTCGTGGCTGGCGTGCCCCGAGTCGAGTGGGATGTGCCCGGGACTTGGAGCAGTTTCGGATAGATGGCACCCGTTCCAACTGATTACCTTCCTACTGTTTAGACGTTTGTGCAGTTTATTGGGACCAGGCTGCCCCTAACGTTTCCATATCAGCGCAGGTCACTGTTTTTGTAAGAAAACGACGCAGAGAGCCCTGCTTGGGATAGGAGTTAGGGAGAGAGCCCCAAACTGAATAGATTGTCCTCCTAATGGATACCTGCTCACCCTGGAGCATGTGATGGGAACCTGAAGGACACGAGAAATGTAGGGACCGTAGCTCGTGGTATTGGCTCTGGTCAATAAATTAGGCAACTTTTGGGGGGTTGTTTTTTGTTTGTTTGTTTTGCTTTTTCAACTGGCTATTGGCCTCATTGGTTTAATTGCTGGAGATACATAATAATGCAGAAAATGATTGTTACATGTGCTACACTTTGCCAAGTGTAGACTGATTCTGAGGACAGGCTGGGGAAACCCAGCGAGTGTGAAGAGGGACAGCACTGCGTTGACTGTCACCGGACAAGAATGGTACCGAGCGAGAGCCGATGACGAAGCAAAACGAAGCTGTGCTCCGTTCTCAGTGACCCCAGCGACTTCACCCGACAGCAGCGCCTCAAAGTACGGGATGCAGAAACAGACCAAACTGAAGGGAGAAATTAGAGAATTCAGCGGTAATTTGACTTCAGTTCCCCACTTTCAGTAATGAATTGAACAACTAGGCAAAAGATCAACAGGTACGGAAACAGTGCCCTAAACTAGTTCTTCCCCACAGACGTGCATCACACACCACCCAATGACAGCAGAGCACACATTCTTCTTAGGTGCCCATGGAACATTCTTCGGAGTAGGCCATAGGCTGGGCCATGCAACAAGCCTCAATAAATGGTGTTTTTTGTTTTGTTTTTTAAGATTTTATTTATTTATTCGACACAGAGAGAGAGATCACAAGTAGACAGAGAGGCAGGCAGAGAGAAGGGAAGGCAAGCTCCCCGCCTAGCAGAGAGGCCGATGCGGGGATTGATCCCAGGCACGACCTGAGCCGAAGGCAGAGGCTTTAACCCACCGAGCCACACAGGCACCCCAAGCCTCAATAAATGTTAAGGGATTGGAGTCATACAGTGTAAGTTCTCTGATTACAGTGGAGTAAAATTAGAAATGAATAACAGAAATTTGAGAAAATCACAATTTGAGAAATTAAGCAACACACTGCTAAATAACCAATGAGTTAAAGAGGAAATCCAAAGAGAAATGAGAGAGTCCTTCAAGATGATTGAAAATGAGGATACAACGTATTAAAACTTACAGGAGGCAGCTAAGGCAATGTCTAGAGGGAAATTTATAGTTGTGAACACCTATATTAAAAAAGAAGAAAGATAACTCTTCGTCAGTAACCTAACTTCTTACCTTAAAACACCAGAAAAAGCAGAGAAAAATAAACCCAAAGCAAGCAGAAGGACGGGAATGATAGAGTAGAAATTTACAAAATAGAGGAATAGAAGGACAACAGAAAATCAGCAAAGCTAAAAGTTGAGTCTTTGAAAAGAGAAAAAAATCAGCAAAATTGGCAAACCTTTACCCAAGACTAACCAAGAAAAAGAGAAGACCCAAGAATGAAAGGCACATTAATACTGCCTCACAGAAATAAAAAAGATTACAACTCAATAGTCTGAACACCTGGATAACACATTAGATAACTTAGATTATATGAACATGTTCCTAGAAAGTAAGAAACTACCAAAACTGATTGAAGAAGAAATAGAAAATCTGAATAAACCTGTAGCAAGTAAAGAGGTTGAATCGATAATGTGTAAAAAACAAAACACTACTAAGAAAATCGCAGGCCTGGATGGCCTTGTTAATGAACACCGTCAGATGTTTAAAGAAGAATTAACACCAATTCTTCACACCCTGTTCCAAAATATAGAAGGGGAGGGAGCACTTCCTCATTCAATGAGACTGCTATTATTCTGCCGCCAAAACCAAAGATACCACAAGAAAAAATACCCTAAAGACTACAGACCCCTATCTCTAATAAATACGGATACAAAATCCTCACTAAAAGACTAACAAACCAAATCCAGCAAGAAGTGGGAAGGGTTCTATAGCATAAGCAAGTGGGATTTATCCCAGGAATGCAAAGTTGGCTTAATATCTGAAAATTAATGTAATACTGCATCAATAACGTGAAGGGCAAAAACCTATGATCATTCCAGTAGATGCAGGAAAAGCATTTGACAGAATTCAGCAACACCCTTACAGGGTAAAAACACTCGGCAAACCAGGGATAGGATTATTCTTCAACCTAATAAAGGACGTCTCCAAAACCCACAGCTGATGTCCTATCTAATGGTGAAAGATTAAATGCTTTTCCCCTAAGATCAGGGATAACACAAGAATATCTGTTCTTACCACTTCTGTTCAGCGTTGTGCTAGAGGTTCTAACCACAGTAGTTAGGCAAGAAAATTAAAAGGCATCTGGATTAGAAAGGAAGAAGTAAAATAATCTGTTCACAGATGACATGATTGTATAAAAAATTCACTTAAAAACTTGGAACTGATAAATGAATTCAGCAGGATAGATCAGTATGCAAACAATAAAAGCATAAAACTTACACTCTGAAAACTACAAGTCATTGTCGAAAGAAATTAAAAAGACCTAACTAAACGGAAAGACAGCTCATGTTTGATTAGAAAACTTAATACTGTTACGGTGGCATTACTCCCCAAATGATCTACAGATTGAACACAGTCCCTGTCAAAATCTCAATGGGCTCCTTTGCAGAGAAATTGGCAAGCCAGTCCTAAAATTGTTGTGGAAGTTCAGGGGACCCAGAGTAGCCAAAACAGTCTTGAAAAAGAACAAAGATGGCACACCTGCACTTCTCATTTTCAAAACTTAACTACAAAACTGCAGTGTTATATTGGTACGTGGCTAGGCATGTATCCATGGAATAGAATTGAGAATCTGGAAATAATCCCTCATGGTTGCAATCAACTGATTTTCGACAAGCATGCCAAGAAAATGGATTGGGGAAAGAATAGTCTTTCAATAAATGATGCTGGAAAACTGGATATCTACATGCAAAAGGATGATGTTGGACATGACCTCACCCTGTGTGTGAGAAACTAACTCAAAATGGATCAAAGACCTTAAGTATAAAATTCCTAGAGATCATAAGCATACATTTCCACGACTTTGGATTAGGCAGTGGTTTCTTAGGACACTAAACGCACATGGAACAAAAGGAAAAAATAAAAGATAAATTGAAATTCATTAAAGTTACGGACTTTTGTGCTTTAAGGGATAACCTCAAGACCATGAAAAGACAACTCACAGATGGGAACATTTTCATGTCACATAACTGATAAAGGACTGGTATTTAGAATATACAAAGAACTCTTACAAGTCAGCAGGAAAAGACAAACTCCAATTCAAATGAGCAAGGGAATCTGAATAGACATTTCTCCAAAGATACACAAATGGCCAATACGTGAAAAGATGCTTGAAATCATTAGTCTTCTGGGAAATGCAAATCAAAACCGCAAGATAGCACTTCACGGCTGCTAGAATGTGTCAAACTAAAAGGACGGATAGTAGCAGATGTTGGTGATGATGTGGAGAATTTAGAAACAATCATACACTGCTGGTGGGAATATAAAATGGTGTAGCCACTTTGGAAAATAGTCTGGCAGTTTCCCAGAAGGTTAAACATAGAGTTACCATATGACCCAGCACTTCCACTCCTAGGTATGTGCCTAAGAGAATGGAAAACATAGGTATACACAGAAACTTTTACATGAATGTTCACAGAAACATTATTCATGATGGCCCAAAAGTGGAAACAGCCCAGTGTCCATCAACTGATGAATGAACTAACGAAATATGATCTGTCCACGCAATGGGATATTATTTGGCCATAATAAGGAATAAAGTACTGCTGTATGGTACCACACGGATGAACCCTGAAAACAATTATGCTAATTGAAAGAAGCCAATCACAAAAGACTTCATTTTGTATGATTTCATCAATATGGAACCTATGGACCAGGCAAATCCGTAGAGATAGATTAGTGGTTGCCAGGGACTGGGGGAAGGGAAAATCAATAGTGACTGCTCATGGGTATGGGATTTGTTTTGGGGGTGATGAAAATGTTCTAGAATTGATTGTGGTGATGATTACACGGTTCTGTGAATACTTTAAAAACCATTAAACTGTGTGCTTCAAATGGGTGAAGCCTGTGGTATGTGAATTACATTTCAGTAAAATAAAAAATATAACAACTTGGATATCTTTTACATACCTACGTGCAAATGGTTGGATTGCAAAACATATACCTACCTTTCAATAGGGACTTATATATGTTTAGTGTTTAATTTGTTTTTTGAAAGAGTGTAGAGAGGTTACCTCTCACTGTGTCTTTCATTCTTCCACACCTTACTTGTGAGAGGTTTAAAGTTATACCGTTAGCATAATTACATGGCTGAAAAGACCGTCGCTGACCTACGTGGCCAACTTCAGTCTGCACTGATGAATCTTCACCCAGACACGTGTGGCCTTCCTGTCCCCTCTCTGCGCTGTGTTTCTTCCACCACCAAACCCAGTTACATCAGTTAGTATCCCCCGCACTTCCCTGTTTTTATCCATCCTTTCAAAATCTGTTTCAAACAGGTTCGAAATCGGCCTGTCATTCTCTGCGGCTTTCCCCGCTTTCTCTTTCGCCGCCACCTAACTCTTTTAATCACAGGCAAGTTTCTTAACCCATGGGCCTCCGTTACCAGCAGAGTGGGATAGTTTTCATCTGCCTGCCCCAAAGCAGGAAGGTGAAGTGATCTCGGGACTCCTTTTGGTCCTTGAGATCCACCCTTCTGGCACTCACTGCAGAGCGTTTCTTGTGCTCTTCTTGTTTCCTCGCCCCTCCCCCCCATCTGTAATGGCCCTTGGTGCTGGCTTGGTGTGGTAATGAGCATCCTCTCATCCCTGTTTCTGTCTTCCTCCAAGGGGCGAGTAAGGCCTGTGAGCCCGAGGTTGTCTCACCTAGTCAGACCCTGTTCTTGGGAAATCTGATACTGTCATCTACTAACCACAGTACTCTGTAATTTACTGTATTTGGTTCTCTGTTTATGCAAAAGGTACTCGGTTCTTAATTAAACAGATTGAAACAAGTAATTTCAATTCTTAATTACTAGCGTGAGAGGGCAGTGAAGCTAAAGGTTTTACGAGTAAATATAAGTAGTTTTCAATTTGAGTTGCTTTTCTTTCTTTTTCTTTTCATAGGTAATGGTAATTCGGGATTTGAAGGACAGAGTCGATATGTACCATCTTCTGGAATGTCTGCCAAGGAGCTCTGTGAGAATGATGACCTGGCGACCAGTTTGGTTCTTGATCCCTATTTAGGTTTTCAGACGCACAAAATGAATACTAGGTAATTGTAAGTCTTTATCCTGAAATGGAGCAGATGATGATGTTGAATTTAAGAAAAGCGATGCTAATTTTACTTTTAGTCAGAATTTAAAATGACATTAAAGGAAAGGTCTTTGCTATAGAAGATTTTCTATACATGAGCCAAGAAAAGCAACAAAAGCTTCCAAGGGTCTTGTCAGTTTTAATTCTGTGTTCTTATTTTATCTCAGGCTGTTTCTATTAAAATATAAAGCTGGAGGAACATCTCATATTCTGTTTTAAATGTTAATGATAATTATCTTAGCTGAAAGAAAAATCTTGTGAAACCTTGAAAATGTATATGATTTCTGCTCAAAGTAGGTTACATCAGGGTAGTTTTTTTTTTTTATGATTTTACGGTAGACTTTTCTTCGTTTCAATAATTGGAACTGTATATAGAGAATTTTGCCATCATGTTTAATCTTTGAGGTTCATCTAATCATTGTAAGAGTGAATATTTTTAAAGACGTGTTTCTCTGCAGTACACAGTAAGAGATGTGTAAGTGCTTTATTGAGTATCACATGCCATCTGTTTGAGGTAGTATTACTTTGCTTCTGAAATCTGTTGTGTTCTCTTAAACATCTTCCAAAAAGGCCATTAGAAAATTTCATCCTAATCGCCACCAGACACTAAGTTGGAACTTCACAACTTTTCTTTACCTCCTCGCTTGAGTGCCAAAGGGTTTTCAAGGCTGGTGGAAGAGTGTAACAGCAGCGATTGAGAACGTGAGCACTTCTAGGCCCTGATCCTTCTCACCTTCCTCACACTTAGGCTCGCTTTTGTAGCTCCAGGGCCAGTGACAGCCCTAGAGGGACCTGATCACCAGGTGACTAGTCGCCGATAGTGGGGGGAGGAAGGAATTGCTGAGTAAAGGTAATTAGAGGAAATCTTGTGCCATTTTTTAATTCAGTCCCTTACTAGAATTTAAAACAAGAGACTGTATGACTCATTTATCAATTATATTCTAAATCCAGAAAGAAGTAATTCAGATAAAAATGAGCCTTTGGTATTTTCTTTTTTTCTTGTCTTTTTTTAAAGATTTTATTTATTTGAGAGAGAGGGAGAGGCAGACTCCCTGCTGAGCAGGGAGCCTGACATGGGGCTCAATCCCAAGACCCCGGGATCATGACCTGAGTTGAAGGCAGATGCTTAACTGACTGAGCCACCCAGATGCCCTGAGCCTTTGGTATTTTCATGTGATTTCCTGTCATCGTAGATCTTTTCTTGCTAAAATGAATTGACAAGTTGGAGTGGATTTGAGAACTTTTTTTTTTTTTAAGATTTTATTTATTTATTTGACAGAGGGAGAGAGATCACAAGTAGGCAGAGAGGCAGGCAGAGAGGAGGAAGCAGGCTCCCTGCCAAGCAGAAAGCCCAATGCGGGGCTCAATCCCAGGACCCTGAGATCATGACCTGAGCCGAAGGCATAGGCTTTAACCCACTGAGCCACTCAGGTGTCCCTTGAGAACTTATTTAAATAGCTCCCTGCCATCAGAGGGGCAGATACCTAAATTTTCTAAGTAAGCAGGTGGATGGCTATTGTCTAGAAAGCCAACAGGACTAGATGCCCTAGATCCAATTAGAATCTGATTTGCATTATTTTAAGTCCATTTCCCTTCTTTCACCAGTGAAACCAGTGCCCGTTCTCCTAGAAAGTCTTGATAATATTTAAGAAACGTGGCTCGCTTTCACATAACAGTCTTAGAGACACTCAGGGTATTACTGCAAAGGCCCGTAATTACGACCTGGAGTCATCAAGAAAGAGAAGAAAGAATGAACATTACGTTCATTATGCCTTATATACTGAAATATGGAAGCATGTGAGCTATCTTAGAAAGCATTGCATCAGAATTAAAACAAAATTTTCAGTGGTTTAGGAAATAATTCCTGTGTATTCAGTTCCCTCTCTCTTAGCCATTCTATGTTTCAAAAGATGAGCAATTACCTGTTAGTAGGCTTTTGCAACAGAAAATAACTCATATTTTAAAATAAAAGTCCTCCTTGACGACTGCTTCCCATAATTAGTTTACATGTGAGTCACTTGGGGAGTCTTGTGAAGATGCAGTTTCTGATTCAGTAGCTGTGGGCTGGGCCTGAGATGCTCCATTTCTAACAAGCTGCCAGCTGTCCTTGGAATAGCAAGGTCCTAGGCCATCTGGCCTCCCGAGCTTTGTTGTGGTGTGATAGGTGGATAAAAAGTTCCTTATGGGTAATTTCCTAGGCTCATTTAAAAACGTGCAGTCTGGGGCACCCAGATGGCATAGTTAGTTGAGTGTCCAACTCTTGGTTTCGGCTCAGGTTGTGATGTCAGGGTCGTGGGATTGAGCCCCGCTTCGGTCTCCGCACTCATCAGGGAGTCAGCCTGAGATTCTCTCCCTCTCCCCCTGCTCTCACACACACGCTCGCTCACTCTCTGCCTCTATCTCTAAGCTAAGTAAATAAAATCTTTTAAAAAGTAAATAAAAACATGTGGTCCTAAGATGTAAAACTTTAGAGTTGCGCCACAAATACTATTCAAATTCAAGACATTACTGTTTGTGTTAGGATTTATTTATATATTTGATCAAGAGCGCTTTGCATGCAAAGGGGGCAGCAGGCAGAGGGAGAGAAGAGGAGAGAGAGAATCCTCAAGTAGACTCCCCACTGAGCATGGAGCCTGACATGGGGCTCGCTCCCATAACTCAGATCGTGACCTGAGCTGAAACCCCGAGAGTCGGACTCTTATCAAGCTGAGCCAGGTGCTCCCATTTCAAAGGCCTTTTAACAGACTCTGTTGTAAGCTGCCATTTGGGTAATACACAGAAGTTTTATTAATGAAGCTTGTTAATCTTAGCGAAAGGCATAAGTGTTCCTTTAATCCTAGTGGACTTACTTGAAAAAAGAACTATCTTCTAATTCTTCACCTTTTGAGCAAGAATTTATTAGAATGTTGACTTAGGGGACGCCTGCGTGGCTCAGCTGGTTGAGCAGCTGCCTTCGGCTCAGGTCATGATCCAGCGTCCTGGGATCGAGTCCCGCATCGGGCTCCTTGCTCGGCGGGGAGCCTGCTCCTCTCTCTCTGCCTCTGCCTGCCTCTCTGCCTGCTTGTGTTCTCTCTCTGTTAAATGAATAAATAAAAAAAAAAATCTTTAAAAAAAAAAAATGTTGACTTAGATCACTCTCAAAGATACCACTTTATAGGAAATGAGGAAGATCAACAGTGCTGCATTTGAATAATTTTGACTGTTTCTTAAATTATTAAGTTTATGAACTTCTCTTTCTTTGGGGTGTGAAAAACATGCCTGGAGCTTAGGTCCTCACTGTCCAAGCTGTCACTTCTAGGAGTGATCTCCTCGTTCCCATGTTCGTACATCTGTAATTTGATTGTCCTTTTCCAGTTTCTTTGTTTATGCCCTTTTCCCTCCCTCTAGTTCTTGCACTGTGCCGTCACAAACCGTGTCCAGATACAGTAGATACTTAACAATTTGAGAATTTCCCTAGCTGGCTCTACTATGAATGCTTATGTTTTAATCTTGATAAATCCCTACATTTACGGACAAGTCAGCCAGAGTTATAGCATGATTATCTAGAAATGGTACAAACAAAGTAGTAATTTCAATTTGGGGGGAAATATTTAGATTTAGATGACTTCTGTTAATTATGAAAGTGAAACTCTTCCTTTTAACCAGAGAATAGAGTTGCTAGTCATGCCTCTGATTTTTTTTTTTAATTGTCCGTAATTTTTTAAAAAGCACATAGAAAGGGAAGCCTGGGTGGCTCAGTCGGTTCAGCGTCTGGCTTCAGCTCTGTCATGATCCCAGGGTCCTGGGATCGAGTCCCGCATCGGTCTCTGCTCAGTGGGGAGCCTGCTTCCCCCTCTCCCTCAGCCTGCTGCTCCCCCTGCTTGTGCTCTGTCTCTCCGTCTGACAAGTAAATAAATAAAATCTTTAAAAAAAAAAAAAAGGCACATGGAGAGGTGATAGCATAAAGCAGGGTTGGATGCCTTCCTAATGCCCCTTGTTGGCGGCGGCATGACCTGGAGGTTTCCATCTCCCGGGAAGTGGGGGACTCTGGGCAGGAAATAACACAATGAAGAAATGGGGAGAAGCCTCCCAGGAATTTGGGAACTTTTCTAATCCAAATTATACTTCAGCTTGTCTTATCCTTTAACTGCTGTAATCATCTAATTTTAATTTTGTTTATGTATTTGATTTTAATATCCATTGTGGGGTAAGAATTATAAATCACTTTAAATGTCACTTTAAAATCAAGTGCTTGATTAGAAAACATGAAGACATTTTTAGGCCTTCTGACTTAATGTGACGATCAAGCGGGAAAGGAAGTCGCATGGGAAAGAGAATTTCGGCATCTCGGCCTTTGTTGCTTTGCTGAGTCTGCCCACAGCCTCGCGAGGCTCTCGAGTGTCACGGCGTGTTAAGGACGTATGGGACCACTAATATTGTAAGTCTCTTTAGAAGTTATAAATACAACTCATACAAATAGTTTTTATTGTTTGTTTTTGCATTTATATAGCGCCTTTCCTTCGCGGAGCTCAAGGCATTTTTCAAAATCTGACAGTTTTCCTCACAACAACCCTGTGAGGTAGGTAGAGTGCGTTACAAACAGTAATAAGATCCCAGCTAACCTGTTTCAGTCTTTATGATATTCTTTTGTGTTAAGTAATGGGAGGTGTCAGCATAAACACGATTTTTAGAACATTTTGCAAACGTTTTAATAGTTGGATGTTAGTAGTAGCCATGTTTAAAAACCACTTGTACCCTGTGATGGTAATTTTAAGAGAAAGCACTCATCAGAAGACCAGGAGTCACCCCCTGGGGTTAGCTGAGCACTGATTGCAGGACTCAGCTGGGTAGGTCTCTGGTGGTCGTTTCCTTTCAGGTCCAGAAGGAGTGGGGAGCTGTGGTTCTAGTGTGATTCCTCAGCGTCTGCGAGCTGTCCATGTGCAGTTGGACTTTCTTCAAAGGGGGAAATGTGTTCACGATGTTGCCTCACAGTCTTCTTATTTTATATCTGAAATATTTGAGCATTTTCTCTTTCTTCCTCTCTCCTTCCCTTGCTCCCTTTTTTCTGTCCCCCTCCTCCTTCCCCCTCCAGTCAGCTCTTGGGTGTACATGCTAATGGAAGGGCACAGTAGTACAGCTAATACCAATCTGCAGCTTCCCTTCATTGCCACAGTGGTCACTTGGGTTTGGAAACAGGAAAACCAAATAGCAAGAAAGCCTGGGAAGTCAGTCTCTGGAAAGAGTGGGGAACAGGTGTGTGGGAGTGTGAATTCATGTTTCTTTCTGCCCTTTTTAATAATAAATGATTTAAGTGCCATATTTTTGTATTTCTTATACCAGCCATTGATCAGAGGTGTGGGAGGAGAAGAATGTTTGGTTTATTTAAAGTTGTGAAGTTTGTATTAAGAGAGGGAAGAGGGACATCCTGATTTGGAAATGCCAAAGACCTGTCTCTTTATCTCCCCTGCCATGCCATTTGCCACCCCCCAGATACTAAACTCAAAAGCATATATTTGTGCCCACCCCTTTCGCTGTCTCTGGCCGGGCTCTGCTGTGCTCAGTGGCGATTACAAGTCAAATCCTGTTCTGATCACGAACCCCAGAGGACCCTCAGAGTCTACGTGGGAGAGTAAGCTGGGCACGAGGTCTCGGTAATAATAGTCCCTCCGTTAACAGCCCTTATTAGGCCTTGTTTTCCTCATTTGTGGAACAAGAGCTTTGTTTCACATAACCTAAATATTCCTCTAGCTCTAAGAACCGTGGTGTGAAGATAGCTTTGTACAGTTTGCGTGGTAGGTTTAGAGCGATTGTGGTTAAGGAGAGGGCAAAGGGTATTTTTCTCCTCAATAATAGAAAAACACTTCACTTTTTTCTAGGGTCTTCAGTGCCTTTTGCTCTGGCCCTATTAGTTGTACCAATCGTCTGGTACTCAGTAATTTTCTCTCCCCGCAGTATGTGTTATAATGGGATTTGACTGGAGCCGTCAGCCGGGTGATTTTGATGTACGTCTATAGGGCTGTCGAAAACAACGGTCTCGTCCCTTTCCTGTCTGCGCCCAGAGCCATTTCTTCCTCCCTTGCCTCACTCTCATTTCACGCCTATAGCAGCCACCTGAGACAGTAAGTTTCGCCAGTAAATTGCATCTTAAGTGAAATGGAGGTCCTTGCCAGCGAGTAGTAGCAAGGGAGCGTCGCAGGGGTTTCGTTTGTGTTCGAAGCAATAGAAGTCAGGAGAGCAGAAACGAAGTCAGCACGGGAGACGCAGAAGGCAGACTGCTACTACATCGGCGGGTGATTACCTTGTGCTGGTTTTAGCATATGAGTTCTTTGGCGTCATGAAGAAGGAGTAAGCAGAACTCAGGAGAGCTGGCTGGCGTTTTCGGAGAGGGGGACAGGTTTCCAGAAGTGGAGAGCGCACAGGAAGCCTGTCAGCAGGAGCCAACCTCCGTTTCAGGTCTGTAGCTTATTTCTGACATGTTCGCAAGAGCTGTAGGTGAGGTTAGCCCTGACCTCGGCCTGCTTTCTAACGGGTCCAGTCGCACAGTTAGTCTCAGAGTCCCTGCCAGTCGGGTCCCCGTAAAATGTGGAGAGATGGCGTGGCTCTTTCTGTGCTCTGTGGCCCTGCCACTTAGCGTCGTAGGTGATTCCTCGTGTTTGCTCCACGTGAACTCTTGCTTTTCTGTTTCCTCCACAAGACATGGGTCCTCCGTTTCCCACCATTTCATATTCTGTGTTGCTCGAAGAGCTGTGCCTCAGGCGACAGCTGCCGGGATGTCTTGTCTGTCCTTTCCCTGCAGGGACCTTCATAGTGTAGTGCTGCGGTGAGGGGGGTTTAGGTTTTCTAAGAAACCCAATCTTTTTTTTTTTTTTTTTTTTAAGATTTTTTATTTATTTATTAGAGAGAGACTGAGAATGAGAGGTGAGAAGGTCAGAGGGAGAAGCAGACTTTCCCGCAGAGCCGGGAGTCCGATATGGGACTCGATCCCGGGACTCCGGGATCATGACCTGAGCTCAACCAACTGAGCCACCCAGGCGCCCTAAGAAACCCAATCTTGCCAAAATCTCTTGTGGTGGCTACAAGTAAGTAGTTGAATATTCTGTCTGTGTGGAAGTGTGGATGTTTCCACAATTCTGCAGGTGATTTTGTAGATCATTGTTGCGGTGGTTCCCCGAAACCGTGTTCTGACAGCCTAGCTAAAGACCTTCTGGATTGTTTCAAGGACTTGGACTCGCCTGCCTGTGAGGGCTGGTGTGCTGATTGATTGAAATGGAAAATAATATAGGGCATTGTCCACCTAGTCATATGATCTCTCCAGGGTGTGCCTGAAGTCTTTCTCGTAGTTCTGCTTACTAGTTGTGAGAGGCTTACTGATACTCGAGTCTGTGGCTTGTTAGTTCCCAGCGGGGTCAGCTTGCATTTCTAGAGCGGAGGTCCTCTAGGGCTCCTGTCCCGTAAACAGCATTCCCTAGAACAGCGTTGTTCTAGTACTTTCCCTCAATGTTGCTGGCCCAGCAGACTCCCTCAGCCCTGTTCAACTCTTTGAATCCACCCTGATGAAGATCCTCTGCTTAGACTTCCCCTCACTTTGCCTGCCACCACCGTCCTCACTGCTCACGTCTCTGTCAACTCCAAAACCCCTTCCCAAACAGACCTTCAGCCTTAGTCTCGGTTGCCGTCCTTGAATGTGCCGTAGCGTGTAGTTTGCTCCTGTTCGCTTACATTAGCGTAGCGATGCCTTGCTTAGCGCTTGGATGCAGGTGTGTGTCTCTTAGTCCCAAAGGGTTGTCCCATTCAAGAGCAGCGGTCGTGTCTTCTCTCATAGTTTTCTCCACACCACCTTGTTCACAGCACCTAGTCAGGAATCCTTGGTGAGATACTGTGGCTTGAAATGTAATGAAGACCTTTGTGATGGCTTACCCGGAAAAAAATCCTGCTTGGATTCTTCTGTGCTGGAGTTTGTGCCAGATCTTACTTCCGTGTTAGTGTGTTCAGGGTTTACAAGATGTGCAGTTTTAATTGTTAGAGTAAGATGCGTAGTTCAAATACATCTTCTCCTCAGCCACTAATAGTTTCTTCTTAACATTTTATTTGAATAGCGGTCTAGCTCCTTTTTTACAGTTGGATATTCCAAAAACAAAAGAACTTTATTTGGGGAAATAAACCAAAAGAAATTGACATGAGAAGAAATTTTGAAATTAAGATCCAAGTCCACATTTTACTGAGAACACAGCTTTAGAATAAGGGGCTTTACAAAGTCTTTCTTGGACCATGGTTGTACAGTATTCTGAAGGCATGGCTGGTTTTATCACAGAAGCCTTTCAGGATTCTACCCCAGCAGTTTTTCTTTTGAGATCACCAGGTTAGCAGTATCCCCACTAGAGTTGTGCTTTTTGCAAAATTCTTCTTCACTCTCTGAATGTACTTATTAAAGATTAATTTCACATGGGTGTTAGAACATCAGGGTGTGTTTTGGGACCTCTTTTGGGATACTAGTTGGTTTGGGATTTTTCTAACTGCACATGGAGAATGTTGTTTATGGCATGATTTTGTTTGCTTCATCCCTCTGAAGCTCATTGCCCTGCACTCTTCTGGCTTGGTTCTGCATGTTTTAAAAAAATCTTGTTATTCTAACTCTCAGACACATTCTGTCCTAGAGCTTTTGTACCATCCAAAGTAGGTGGCTAGCGTGAGCCTGAATCAGATAGCTTTCGTTTGAGTCCTCTGGTCATTTCTCAGTTAAATGAGGTAACAGTAAAATAAAAATATCAAAGTAGAGTTTGAAGAAGGAGAAGTTCTAGTTCCTAGTGATCACTTTTTCTTGAGTGGGAGTTATCAGGATTATTGATTATTGTCTTTTTTAAGTCTGGCTGTTTTTAGGTTATTATCTCTTATCTCAGGAACTCGCAACAGTGGCCTAGGGATGATGGCAGATAACTAAAGTGAATGTTTTGATTTTGTTCAGGTTCCGACCTATTAAGGGAAGGCAAGAAGAACTAAAGGAAGTCATTGAACGTTTTAAGAAAGATGAACACCTGGAGAAAGCCTTCAAATGTTTGACTTCAGGCGAATGGGCACGGCATTATTTTCTCAACAAGAACAAAATGCAGGAGAAATTGTTCAAGGAACATGTAGGTTTATTGATAAGATTAATACTGATTTTCTGTTCGGATAAGAGTAGAGGAAACTAAAGCTTAAATTTTATTGAACACTGAAACTTTAAGTCAGTTTTGCATGAAGCTGAGCAGTGTGAAGTTCTAATAATACATAAGATCATTTGTATGACTCTCCAAAGAGAAAACGTTGTCATTTGGAGTTGAAATTTACTGTGAACTTTTAGAGGAACTTGGCCAAGCCTCTAGGTGCTCAAATATATGAAATTTCAGAATAACAACAGAGTTTGTTACTTAATGATCATTAATATTTTACATTGTTGGGGATGGTTTGCTTTTACTATTCTGAGCAAACCTAACAGGATAAATAATACAAAATAAATTTTGGTTTCTGTTTTAGGTATTTATTTACTTGCGAATGTTTGCAACTGACAGTGGATTTGAAATACTGCCTTGTAATAGATACTCATCCGAGCAAAACGGAGCCAAAATAGTTGCAACAAAAGAGTGGTAACTATTATACTAGTGTAAACCCATAGCGCCGTTTTAACATTGAAGTGTTCTCTTCAATGACTGCAGAGGTGCCGAGAAAGTTGTGGGAAGGAGTGGGCCAGGCAGGACGTGGCCTGGGTCAGGACAGCGAAGTGAGAAATCTCAGTTGAACCAGATCCTGTCCCTAAGCCCCCGTGCTGCTTGTCTTCCTTTTCTGAGTCTGAGTGCGGCTCGGCGACGAGGCTGCTGAAAGCCTGTGGGTGCCAGGCCTGGAGCCCCTGGCTTCAAGAGTCTGTCTCCTGCTGGCCTAGAGGAGGGTGGGGTGTGAAGTCTTAATGACCCTAGGAATTTCGCAGGTGGGAATGTTCTACTCCATCGCCTGCCTAAACACACGCACAGACGTGCACGTGCCCGGTCAGGTAAGGGTGGTGAAGGTGGGCCCAGGCAGGAGGGGCGAAAGCCGTTCAGGAGACGGGGAGTATTGGATTATATTTTTCCTCTGATGCCTGTTCCTACGTTACTCCCAGAATAAGGAATGTGTTGCCCCTCTCATAAGCTACCCTCCATACCCTCAGTATTTTTTAGAGCAAAACTGTTAGAATCAGGTACCTGAAAACGGGGTGGCCAGGAGCAGCGTACACAGGCCTCTGGGACCTATGGCCTCTGGACGTAGGTGTGTGCGTGTGAGTGTACGTGGGAGCGTGTCGGGCCTGCTCCCCTGGCTCCCTGTGTTGTCGGCGGGTGTCGAGCTTTGAGGTCTTGTCTTCGAGAGCGGTGCTGTCCAGCGCGATGGGCACCAGCCCCTTGTGGCTCAGTGTGAACTGAGAAGTGCTGTCCGCGGGGTTTACGTGCCAGATGTTATGTTAAAGTGCAGTTCTTATTAATATTTCTTCTACTGGTGACCTGCTGGAATAGGATTGCCAGTATAGTGCGTTTAAATACACAACTGAAAGTAATTTCACCCGGTCTTTACTTAATGTGGCTGCTAGAAGGCGGAGGATTCCGTGTTTGGTTTCCATCACGTTTCTCTTGGATGGTGCTGCTCTAGAGGCAGCATCCCAGTCCTGGGTCCCTGGGGCCTTTCCTCCTGCTTGTCTGTCTCCTTCATCCACTGTCAGCAGGTTGTGTTCAGGGCCGCGGGTATCAGAGTCCTTCCCGCCTGCAGAACCCGACAGTGCGTGCTGCAGGGGACGCGGAGAGGGGGGGTGGCGCAGCTTCCGGCCTTGCAAAATTCACTGTCCGGGCAGCTGGGGCGCGAGGCGGGGGTGGGGGGGGTGCCGGGAAGGGCGAGGACGGAGCCCCGTGGAGGTCCCAGGGGCTCAGCTGACAGACACACAGCTAGGCATTCTCGATTCCTGCTATTGATTGGACAGGCTTATTTTATTAAAAGAAGCCTTGTTATTTATAATTACTAGTAATTTTTAACATGACATATTTTAAATAGGAAACGAAATGACAAAATAGAATTACTGGTGGGTTGTATTGCCGAACTTTCAGAAATTGAGGAGAACATGCTACTTAGACACGGAGAAAACGACTTCAGTGTCATGTATTCCACCAGAAAAAACTGTGCTCAGCTCTGGCTTGGCCCCGCCGCCTTTATAAACCACGGTAAGCTGTGCTGGGCGGGCGGGCGCGCGAGGCGGGCAGGGCTGCTAAGGCTTAACGTGGCCTTGTCAGGCGGCCTCACACCTCGTCTCCCTTCAGAGGGGGTCGGCGGCAGGACTTCTTTATCCGTCCCCACCAACTTACTAAATAAATAGTCCTGTAGTTGAACTCGAGACGTAAACTTCTATCAGAAGCTGTAAAGTTACATGGAAAGCTTATTTCAGATTTCTGTAATTGTTCGTGTTTCAGATCTTATCTACAGTTAATTGACTTTATCTTTTGGACATTTTTCAGATTGCAGACCTAACTGCAAGGTAAGCAGAGACCTTTTTTTTTATTTCAAACGTTTTGTTTCTGCCTCAGATATGAGTTTCTTAATGAATCGTTTGTATTTCAGTTTGTGTCAACGGGTCGAGATACGGCGTGTGTGAAGGCCCTGAGAGACATTGAGCCTGGAGAAGAGATTTCTTGTTATTATGGAGACGGGTTTTTTGGAGAAAATAATGAGTTCTGCGAGTGTTACACTTGCGAAAGGTAGAGTATCGAGTAAGGCGGTGGGGGGCATGAGCGGACGTCGCTTCCTCTTCGCTGGCACGCAGGGATAGTCCTCTGTGTTCTGTAGCCTTGCACCTGGCCCGGTGTGCGCGGGCGGCCAGAGGTGCCGAGCTCTTCAGGGACCTTGGCACTTCAGCCTGTAAAATCTTATTACCGGCTGCGGCTGCTTCTGAGTAGGTCAGAATACCAACGTGCCTGAAGAGAGAAGGGGAAATAACACACATGTGTACACGTACACACGCACACACAGTGCTGGAGTGGGGTTCCCCAAAAAATGGCCAGTGACGTTCACCACTGATAATCGTGTAGAAACCCTGAAGTTGTCTCGTGCATTACCAAACTGTGGCCTCTGGAATTTTTATGGGTTTTTTTGTTTTGTTTTGTTTTTTTAGTTCTTTTACTCAAGTATAGTTGACAGACCACAGCACATTAGTTTCAGGCGTACAACATAGTGATTCCGCCTGCTTACCACAGCAACTTTTATGTTTTGATGTCCATACTTTTCACGATTCCCAAGTTCTGTCTCTTCCTTAATAAGGAACCTCTGGTGACCCGCCGGGATTCTAGAGTGCTTATAGAAATCCCTCCGATCGGACTTGGCGGCCCTGCCGGCTCCCACTCGCTCATTGCACTGGTTTCTGCAGAGATGAGCTCCCGGCGGTGGCCTCCCAGGCTTTTGTTGCGTAGTGCTGCGGGGACCCTTCTGTCCCAGGGCGCCACTGGCGTGGGCCACACAGCAGAGCAAACCTGGGTTTGCTGGGTCCGTTTTTCTTACCCTGTACTGTGCCGGGCACTTTACTGATCCTGACTCACTCAGTCTTCATGGCCGTGCTGTGAGAGAGTAGAGTACCAGGGACACGTCCCCGCAGCAAGGACAGAAACGGGGGGGGGGGGTCCGAACCCCAGGCAGCCAAGCTTCAGAGCCCTCATTCTGCCCCCGCACTCAACTTTTGCAAATGTGAGCAGGTTGTCGGCAGTGCTCCCTCTCCCTCTGAAAACACCCAACTTGCAGCCAGCCAGCCCGGGGGGGGCGTGGGTAGTGAGTGCCCCGGAGGCCCCACTTCCCCTCTTTCCCTGTGGCTGGCAGGATCGCCCTGTGTCACGAGAGCGTGGAAGCGTGTTCCGGTACCACCCCAGGCATCTCTCTCCCGTCACCGTGCTCCTCGCCCTAAGGAATGGCAGGAAACCTGCTCCTGGTGCCGCTGAGTTTTTGTCCCCCTCCTTTTTTGGGGGAGGAGTGGTGTAAAAAATTTATTTTCTACATAAACAGTGGTTTGAATGTTGGTTCAATCTTAGGCCAGCTCCCAAAAAGACCTCTACTCCATGAAGTAGTTTAATTAGACTTGCATAAGGCTTCAGAATCATTTTCTAGAGACAGCATAGTGTATGTAGCACTTTAGTGCCTGAGTGCCCAACCTGCCTGAGTTGAAATCCTGTGACTGCACTTCATTAGCTACGTGATCTTGGGCAACAACTTAGCTGCTTTTTGTGCCTTGATGTCCCCATCTGTAAAGTGGAGATGATGCTAGAAGCGGTCTCACAGGGTGGCCGGGAGCATTAAATTGGTTATTTCCTACCAAGCACGTAGAACAGCGTGCAGTTAACACTGAGATGTCAGCTGTCGGGTTATTTTGTGGCTTCTGGTTATTTGCCCATTAGAATGTAAACTCCACGGAGGCTGAGATTTTTTTTATCCTTTTCACTTAACTACTATGTCCCCAGCATCCAGAACAGAGCCTGACATTAACTAGCAGGTTCTTGATAATATTTGGCCCTGAATGAACGCACGGAGCAAACAGTAGGCCAAGGAAGCCTCCCGAGGCTGTCGTGAGACGTGTTTCCGCACACTCGGGCTTCCACGCCGACCCTGCAACGGCTCTTTTACTAGACTGGAGTTGGTGTATCATCCCGTTCCTCAGGCGCGTCAGTGCTCTGTGAGCCTCAGTTTCTCACTCGGGAGGGTACTCCCGCCTCCCCCGCAGGGTTAGTGTGAGGAGTGAGTAGACACACGAGCGGATCCGTTTTTAACGGAAAGGCTTACTCCAAACAGTAGCCCTGGCTCTTTTCAGACTATTTGAGCACATTGATTTAAAGGTTGATTGTAAATACTGAAATTCTTAGGAACACCTAAGAGGGTGAGACGAATCAAAGGGACTCAATCATTTATTCATCAGCTATTAACTGAGCAGTTGACTTACATTAGGTCGGGTACGTGCCGGGTGGACAGGACCAGCACGATGCCAGCTGTGAGAGCAGCAGTGACGGCCGCGCGCACGTGCGCTCTGCCAGGGGCTGCAGGATGAGGGAGACGGGCGAGCGGAAGGCTTGCAGAGGCACTGAGATCATTGGCAAAGCATCCGGGATGCGTCTGATGCTTGTTTCTGGCTATAACCATCCTGACCATCACTGTTGTGAATGTAGTGGGTTCATAAGTAAGTGCTGTGGATTTTACTGCAGAAAATGTGAGAGAGAAATTCTAACAAAGGACCAAAAAATATGAAAGATTAGATTAGTTTTAAGTTTATGTGAAAATATGTCTGATGATAGCCAAGAAACAATTTCTAAAGTATAGTTAGAGGAGATTTGCATTAGTGGGTATTGAAAGTAGCCAGGAAACCGTTGTGGTCAACACTTGATGCTGTTGGCCCAGAAATGGACAAACGAATAAAAGGACACGAATGGAGAGGCCTGAAACAGAGGCGAGTGTGTGTGAGATCTGATGTTACATGCGGGGAGATGATGATTTCTCTAATGAATGGTGTTAGGATCGTTCGTTGTGCATCTGGAAAAAGACCAAGCTAAGTTCAAGGTGGGTTAAAGATTAAAATTGTAAAATACAATGCAAAGTTGTTAAAAAAAAGAATCTCTCTCTAACCTTGGGGTAGTAGAGTAGAGACGTTTTGAAAGAAGTAAGGTGGAAAACAGTGAATACAAAAATGTTTGAAATGTCAAAAGTAAAATCCAAGACAACTGATGAATCAAAGGGAAAACAGTACACAGGTGGCAAAGAGTTAATAATCCACTTAACAAAAAGCTTCTAGAAGCTCAAAGGAAAAGACAGACTGTAGAAGGGAAAGGTGAGGAGGATGCACAGAAAGTCATGGCCGTAAACAAAGCAGTTGGAACAGTCATCAGGTGGTCGTTGTCACTATCGGATGGGCCGACGTAGGAGGTGTGAACGCTGTGCTGTGAGGATGTGGAGAAGGGGGCACTCACCGTCAGTAGGGCCCTGACGTGTCCGACAGTCGTCGTTCGGAATACGTACGCCTTTTACCTGGCGGTCAGTCCCGTGCGGAAGAGTCTCTCCTGTGGAAATAGCAACCTCTAGTAAGGATTTGGTTTCAAGAACAGCGCAGCGGCAGTGTTCACGGTGGCAGACAAAAACCAAAATAAAGATCCCTGCAAGTTTCACTAACCACTGATGAGGGATGATTGAAAATACGTCGTGAAATGTTCATTCAGTGTAAAAAGTACCATTTTCAAAACCCATGTTTGGTTTAGATGCGTTCGTCCACTGCGGGATGATAAAGCGGGTTGCTGAGTGTTACTGTGCATTTTGGTTTGGGTTTTGTTTGCTGACAAAGAGCGAGCAGCGCAGACCGGTGTGCGGACCGTGGCAGAGGAGCGGGGTGGGGGGTGACACACGGGCAGGCGGTCAGCGCTGGTCCCCGGGGCTCTGGCGGTGCAGGTGGCTGACCGGCCACTTGGGCCTCACGGATTTAGATCCTAGGATTGTCCTCCTCGTTGCAGCAGGCTGGAACGCATCTTACTTGCGTAAGTTAGAAAAAAGCAGGGAGGTAGAGAAGCAGAGGAATAGTAGAGTTTTACTTAAAAACAAAAACCAAAAAAAACCCTAATTTCCAGAAAAAAATAATCCCACCATAATTATTTGTATTTAAGCATAATTTAAGTATGGCCCACTTTTCTAGAAATGAACCAGAAATATTATAGGTTATGGGGAAAAGGCATAAAATATCTCAAAATGCTGGATTACTCTCTTGATCCCCGTAAGATAAAATCGCCTTTGACGTTTCTGCATTTTCTTTCTGCACACGTTTTTGTGTGGAGTGGAACTGCTTGCCGGCCTGGGTAACAATTACCTGGGCTTTTTACCATGACTTCTAACATGCTTCCCAAGACCAGAACTGGCCACACAATAAATTTGTTGTGATTTTTTTTTTTTAAGATTTTATTTATCTGAGAGAAAGAGAGCACGAGCTGGAGTGGGGGGTGGGGAGAGGGAAGAGCAGTCTCCCCACTGAGCCGGGAGCCCAATGCAGGGCTCCATCCCAGGACCCCAAGATCATGAGCTGAGCCGAAGGCAGATGCTTAGCCAGCTGAGCCTTCCAGGCGCCCAGTTTGTTGTGGTTTTTTGCAGAAATGTTAATAAAAGTGGAATTCCAAATCTGTTCTGGAAAGGTGAAGAAAGTGAGAATGCTCACCCTGCTTACCAGAGATCGTTTTGGTGATAGGTTTAGGCGTGTGGCCCCTAGCTTTAAGAGGTAGGATGGTAGGAAGGGGAATTGAAAGTTTTGTTGTCCCTTAGCTGAAAGTGGAGCACTCTGATTACTTGAGGGAGAAGTTACTCTGTCTTCAGCCGCATCCTGAACGGAGGGAACCGCGTGGGCTCTTGCGGAGGCCGGTACTGTCCCCCGGCTAGAGGGCGCCCTCAGTTTTGCTGTGCGTTCAGAGGCTGTGGTTATATGGCTTTTCGTTAAGCTGAAGACAAAGTGGCAAGTCAGTGAAGGCAATTTTGGCCAAAGAGATTTCTCGTTTTTTAATTGTAATATGTAGTGCCTTTTTTTTTTAACCTCATTAACTCGAATTGAGCTGAGCAGAAATTCACCAGTAGTCACTGAATAAAGTTAATGTCTGCAAAGCTAGATTAAGGTCGGTGAGAGTCTCTTCATGAGCACTTTCACTTCAGAAGAATTTATATAAGAATAGAAATTATTAAAAAAATAGAAATTATTGGAGTAGGCTACAAATCATTAAAAGCAAGTCTTTTAATGCCTTTTATTAAGTGACATTGTGTTAATTATGGTCATTCATGTTTATCTTAATAACTTGAAAGAAATTGAACAGTTTTTATTGTTCTAGAAGTCAGATTTTCACAGTGTAGCCACCTTACACAGATTTTTAGTTAAGATCTGTCTGTATCTAACACCGAGTTCTAAGTAATGAATTAACTTATGGAAATTCTCTGGTTTCTTTTTTTAATTCCTTGATTCTTAATATTCAGTAGCGTAGAGAGAAACTGCATAGAGCAGAGCCGGACTACAGTTAACGGTGGGTTGTTACAGCTGTACACCTAACTGTCGACTCCCCAGCTTTGAAATTGAAGAATTAGTTATTTCCATCTACAAGAGGACTTGTTCGGAGTCTAGGAGTGTCTCATGGGCAGTTAATAATCAGTTGATAATAGTCACAAAAATTTGTTATTTAAAATCTAGAGGGTTTTTTGCGTTAACTTTATATACATTTTTAATTCTTTTGCGAGTCCTAGACTTGGCAGCTTTCCAGTGATGATTGAGGCCTCATCGGTGCGCCACATGTGTTGACTCGATGTGGCCGTGAGCCCTCAGCGCCTGACCTCGGAGTAAGTACGCCGTCTGTGTAACCTGTGCTGTTTTCTCTTTCAGACGGGGAACCGGTGCTTTTAAATCCAGAGTGGGACTGCCTGCACCTGCTCCTGTTATCAATAGCAAATACGGACTCAGAGAGACAGATAAACGCTTAAATAGGCTTAAAAAGTTAGGGGACAGCAGCAAAAACTCAGACAGTCAATCTGTCAGCTCTAACACTGATGCAGATACCACTCAGGAAAAAAACAATGCAAGTAAGTAAGGGAGATTGATAAGCATCTATCTTCTTTTTTATTATTATTTTTTAAAGTATTTTCACACAATTATCTTTCTAAAGTATGCTTCACTTCAGTAGTTTTGATCTTTTAAATATTGAGAGAAGCTCTGGGACTCACATGCTTCAGCAGCACTGAAAGGTTCTAGAAACAATCTGAGCACAAAAGCAGTCTGTATCCCGCCTCCAGATTCAGTCCCGTTCTCTAGACTGAACTGTCTGCTTTTCTTGAATTCCTGGGACCCGGATATTACGTTCTTCATCATGTGTTCCAGGGCCGTCCTATGTTTGAGAGAAACATTTTCAAGGTGTTAGTTTGACTGTGGCGATGGCGGTAGGTCCCACGGGAGGACGAAGGACTGGGTAGAGGCGCGGCGGCACGGCCGGCCGTGTCCCTGCGCCTCGCCAGTCCCTTAGCACGCGTGAGGCCGGCCTGGGCAGCTCACAGCTCCGGCCTCCAGGCTTCCACCTTTTTGTTGCTTGCTTGCCCTTTTCAAACTGAACTGAGCCCATTGACCAAACCACCAGTTCGCAGACTCAGAATTGTGATAGAGGAGCGTTTCGAAGGTCGCTCGTACTGTGACGTGGTGCCTTAGCCACCACTGAAAGCAGCAAGAGAGGTGCAAAGAAGAAGCCAGCATTGAAATACCAGTTGTGCATGGGGGCGAGACCGTGTGGAGACTGGAAACAGAGAGAACGGAGCATAAAGAGGAAAGAAAGCAAAGCCAGCCTAGCCGGGCAGAAGGAAACGCGTCCTGTTTGTGGAGCTTTGAAGTCCTGGGACCATGCTCATGGCTGCCGGTCTCCTCTGGGTAACACCAGTTTCCTCTCATTGCCACTAAGCTGTAGGCTCGTTAGTCTGACTTGTTTCTGACAGGAATAAAGTTTCAAAGTTTTGACTCGGTGACCCCTAGGGACGCCTGCTTCGCCGCGCCAGGTGGCCAGAGGTCCGTGGTAGCGCCTCGGTGCCTCCTGAAGTCGGGCGGTTTGAGGCTCCTCCTCCTGCCTTCAGCCGTTTGCAGCCTGGCACGGTGCACCCCTCCCCTGCAGAAAGCCCTGGAGAGAAGGGAAGGCCTCTCCCGTGATGGCGAATGTCACTGCCGTGAATGCCTGCGTCCACCTGCTGCTGGAGGGTCAGAGGCCAGGTGGAACCCCGTAGCGGAAGAGCAGTACTGTGTTCCTAGTCCAGTCTTTCATGTCCCGAGTGAACAGAGAGAGCGCAGTTAGCCCGACATTCACTGTTGACTGTTGGTTCTCATAATAAATGGAACATAATCAACGTTTTGTTTTCGGAGTCTGGTTCCTTGGTGAAACTGGAGACTTGTGAAGCCCGGTTTAGAAATATATGCATGAAACACTACAGAGCGCAGACACGGCCACCACGCCGCCCACACCGGATGGCTCCGTGACATGGGGGGCATTAACTCTATTCCTACTGTATACATACCGAACTCAGTACACCACGGAGTCTGAAAGACCATTACCATTACGTAGGCAATTTCTGAGAGTGTACTAACTACTGTGTGACCATCCAGGGACTATTTCTTAGTAAATCAAATCCTTAAAAGCCTGCTAGTTGTCGAAGAGCTACGAGACGTATGAGACTCGGGCCCGTCCCCCAGGGCGCGTTCGCCTTAGCGCCGGGATGCGGCAGGCGCACGGTTTAATAACGCAGAGCAGGCCGTGCACGCCACGGCGCGAGTGCAGAGCGAACCCGTGATCCCTTTGAGCCGGGCTCTCAGCCTTACCGAGTAGAAATGCAGCGCTCCCTGGCGATTGCTGATGGGAGGGGGCCGACTTTGTTCAAATTCCCTTTCTGCCGGATTACGGTTTTGAGGACTGGGAGGGTCGATGGAGCTAACTTGGAGGGCCCAGCGTTAGAGTTGACAGGCGCGGCCCCGCGCTCCGGGGATCGAGAGTTACCACCAGTCCTCTCTCAGACCACCCTGCACTAGGTCACCTGCACAGCAGTGTCCTTTCAGGTCCCCGCGGGTGTTCTTTCAGTCGGGATTGCTTTTGCTGTCTGTGTCTTGACCATAACCTTCTGCCTGTTAGAAGGACTTCCTGGGATCACAGCCGCAAGGAGATCCAGGGCCGTCCGAGCCTGGCCCAGAGGGGGCGGCCGACAGCTTGCATGTCCCTTTTTAAAGAAACCTTTCTGCCTAGTTGGGAGAAAAATTCTTTCTTCTGCACAGATCTCTTTTTTGAAAGATGTCTCAGGAGCCACAAGTTGACTGTTGGCTTTAGCATCTGGAAAGAGGCTACAACAAGAAATCCATTTTCACAAACGCAGTCCACAAGCCTGAATTTTAATGCCGTTATTAGAAGATTGTGGTGTCTTAGGCCTCTTGTGGCTCCATGGCAAGGCCACCCCCCCATAGTCAGTGCCGCGATCCGGGGTGTGAGTCATGCCAGTGCCACCGGTCGGTGTGAGGCCCAGAAGACAAAGCCAGTGGAATAATTTTATCTTAACTCTGGAGCGCCCGGCCCAGAGACAGTGGACCGGGCCACCCGCCTCTCACTGTCGGCCGCCACGGAGCTCACTGTCCGGCTGAGCCCTCCCTGCCGCTCAGCCTGCGGGCTGCTCCAGAGTCCTTCCCGACACCCGGTCGCAGGTCGCCCCTGCCAGTCTGTGCTGATCGTGTCAGATGGAAGGTGGTGGTTGGGCCTGCCCGGCTTCAACGGGACTCTCCAGTCTTACTCGGGCTTTTCTGGATCTTCACGTTCGGAAGATGCCAGGCTGTGGACGGCCCTCGTGTTCCCTTGGTTCACGTGGATAGTGTGCGTTTCTGGGGCTTTGCCCGTACGGACCCCAGCCCGGGCGCGTGGGGAGCTTTGATGTCGTTTCGCTGCTCTTGTGTCTGGCTGCCACCCTCAAGGCCCACACGGGGCTGCCTTGTGCTTTGGAGGGCGCCCTGAAGTGGCGGTGAGGGCCGTGCCTCGGGGGTCCTGTCCCCGGGAGCAGGGACCCCCACCGTAACTCCGTGGCACGCTTCGTACAGTAGCTCTTGAGCCATAGATGGCTCTCAGTCCAGATCCCGTCTCTGCCCCTCGCAGGGGGACGAGGTGGACGATCGGTGGACGATCCTGTCTTCCCCCTCTAGCCTGCCGTCCCTGTCCCTTGAACTCCCGGAGGACAGTGTAGACCCGTCCGGGAGAGGAGAGCCCTTGGCGCCCGTGGGGCTCCCATCTGCGCCGCGTTGCTCACGTTTCTCTTGCCCAGCTTGTCTGGGTCTCTTCTGACCTTTGGTTGATGAGCATACCTTTCATCTGGGCTTTTGTTGAGAAACCGTTTTTAAAACAAAAGACTAGACTGACCAATACACGAACACGTGTAAGCGAGATCTCCGTATCGACAAAATCCATAGCATCAAATACTGTCCGTTTTGTGCAGTTCAGGACACAAACACAAGTGCTCTGTCGGTGGTTCCCTGCAGTCGGCTAGCAAGGAATCCTTTGGAAGCAGGGGTGGATTCAGAATCACCAGAAAGTGAGACTCACCTAATGGATTAAAATACGAGCTGGAGTAAGGAGAATCTCAGGTGCTCCGAAAATACAGAGGAAGGGTGAGCTGTCACTTGTAGAAAGTCGTGAAAGGCTCCCGGAGCGAAGCATTTCTTAAGCGGAGTCTTAAAGGGGGGTAGAGGGCTGGCCAAGTAAGGCGTCTCCAGAGTGGAGGGAATTCATAATGGAGATATGGGGACCAGTGTAGGACTTGTATAAGAAAAGTACATCGTGGCTGGAGTAGGGGGTGGGAAGGAGGGATATGACTGTTGTTTAAAATTTTGGATGTACTCTCAGGGCATTAGGTTATTGAAAGTCTTAAAGCCCGGCGGTGACATGTTGTGCTGGGAAAATCACTCTGGCCACGGAATAGAGAACAGGCTGTTGGGGAAGCCATGGGAGAGAGGAGAGAAGGGAGGGGAGGGGGTCGCTGCGGTTCGGGCAAGGGACTAGGAAGCAAGAGAAGTGGATGGCCGCAGGGACGCTGCTGGAGTGGGCCCCGTGCGACACGGTGGCCGACTGGGTGAGGCGGTCAGGGAAAGCAGGAGGCGGGGTGACCTCCCGCCGTCTTGCTTGGGCAGCTCTCCGGGTGGTTGGTGGTGGCACTGAGCAGGATGGAGAATTTAGAGGGAGGGCGGCCGTGAAGCTCGATGATGAGTTCAGTTCGGGCACGTTGACTGTGTTGAGACCATCCTCGGGAAGCTCTAGATGCCAGCAGGCGTGTGGCGATACGACCCGTAATCTGGGAGGGAGGCTAGAGAAGTGGCCCTGCCGCGCATCAGTGGGAAGAACCGTGCAGGAGGCGGGGTGGGTTCCTGTCACCCGGAGAAGGCCTGTACTTTCCAGAGGGTCTAGGACAGCGGAGGCCTGAGCAGCACAGTTGTGGAGGCAGAGGCCAGGGCAAGAGCGAGCGTGCCCCTGTGGGCAGCCAGTGGGACAGAAGTTCCCAGGAAGAAAAATGGCGAGCAGTGTCCTGTTCTGTAGAGAAAGGGAGAGGGGGCAGGGCCGAGAGTGGCCGCTGGATGGCACGACGGGGTTTTCCGGGGTTGGCAGAGGCTCTCTCATGAGAGGGGCGAGTGGGATCCAGGTCGCAGCGGGATTGCGGCCCAGCATGTGGCGGTGTGATTTGTTGTGAAGGGCCAGGGTAGGTACAGCATGAGAACACGATGGCAAAAGGAAGAGTAAGGCTGACGACCGCTGAGTTTGGTCCTAGAACGGTCCTCGAGGAGTCTGGGCCGAGCCGAGGGACTTCACGGCCACGTCTGAGAATCCCAAGTGCCGGACGCCGACGTGCACATCTCTTCAGTCGACCTTGCAGGAAGCCTCGTGGGCATAAAAAAATCCTTTACCAAAAGAAGGCCGCGTATAGCCTGGCGTTTTAAAACATAATTTCCAGGTAGTTTGTATAATTCCAGTTCATGCTCTATCAGCTGTTTCCCGATTGAGTGGCACCCAACCCACGACTCGTTCTAAAAATAAGTGGCCGCCTCGGGGAGCTAGCGCACACGGGGAAGCACGTTCTGGGTCCGACCCGGGACCCCTCTCCCGGGCACCGTGCTGGTGTGGGTGCCCCGAAGCCTTTTATGAGACACCCTTCTTGAGTACAGAGCCGTCTCTTCTTGGTGGTTTGATATGTTTGGAATGCTTGTAATGCATTCTGGCTCTTCTCTCCCAGTAAAAACTAACTGCTGGTAACTGACGCTCAGCCATGCAGAAGGAAGAGCAGTCACCCTGGCAACCCTTGGGCATGTCGGCGGCGACGGTCTCGGTCGGGCAGTGTGCTCCCTTTGCCCATAGTCACTTTTTACTCCCCCTGTTTCCTGGTGAGAAGTGGAGATTATTACTTTGTCATCTCAGCTTCCTTAGTGGATGACTGACAGGGGTAGTTTGATGAGGAGGGGGTTTCCAGGTGGGGGCCGGAGGGACCATAAGTAATTGAGAAATGGACTCATTAAACACTCTACGCGCCGGTCCGAAATGTAAATGGAGAGAAAAACAAAGCAGAAAGTCCCTGGTAAGTTCAAGCTCGCTGCGGAAGCAGCTTAAACTTGAGTCACGTGTAATCTGATCAACGACCCTCAGGTTGGCGGTTCCCAGTAGGGTCCTCGCAGCTTTTCTGTGTGCTTGTTCAGAGGAAGTTGGATCCCCCTTTGTCCCAAGAGTGTAACTCTAGAAGCGTGCTGCTTCCCGCCGCAGTTTGGATGTTGGCAGCAGGCGATCCCTGGAGGGACGGGGCCAAGTAAGTTCTGCTGCCCCTGGAAGTGTGCTGGTCCTCAAGGGGTCGGAGCAAGAACCTTGTGTAGTGCGGGTCGTTGTGGAATTAACTATCCATAGTTCTTAGGGTCTCTCTTGCTTGTTGGAAGCCATCGTGATAGATTGCGTCTGTGAGAGTTCATCAATAATACGTTTCTGTTCTGTATTACTGGTCAGGTAATGTCCTTCCTTTGCATCAATGAGTCATGGGTTTTAGAAACCTATTCTGAGTGATGTTAAGAATTTGTCGAAGAAAATCTGATTTTTCCTCAAGTTTCCTTCAAATCTTTCATGTGGTAAAAGACTCGGGAAAATAACTCAGGAAAAGAAATACTTATTTTGGACAAGAATCATGATAGGTTATGGACGAGCTCCGAGTGGAGTGCAGGTCCTGGCTGTAAATCGGAGGCAGCGACTGGGAAGTTTGAGGAAGGTGGCGTGGGGGGTGCCCGTGTGCCGGCTGAGACCCAGTGGGGTCTTCTCGCACGCGCTGGTATCAGCCGACTACGTCGTAGCTGACAGCTTCGGGCAGCGTTGTCTTGAGCACTCCTGTGTTACCAGGGCTGGTTTTCATCCTTTTTTTTTCTTCTTCTTAACTTGCAGCTCCTAACCGAAAATCTTCAGTTGGTGTGAAAAAGAACAGCAAGAGCAGAACATTAACAAGGCAGTCTATGTCAAGAATTCCAGCTTCTTCCAACTCTACCTCATCTAAGCTAACTCATATAAATAATTCCAGGGTACCAAAGAAACTGAAAAAGCCTGCAAAGCCTTTACTTTCAAAGATAAAATTAAGAAATCATTGCAAACGGCTGGAGCAAAAGAGTGCTTCAAGAAAACTCGAGGTGGGAAACTTAGTACTCAAAGAGCCCAAAGTTGTTCTGTATAAAAACTTACCCATTAAGAAAGAGAAGGAGCCAGAGGGACCAGCTCCAGCCACAGCAGCTAGCGGGTGCTTAACTAGACACGCGGCGCGAGAGCACAGGGCGAGCTCCGGGCGAGGCGCCCCGCCGCTGGGGGACGGCGCCCCCTGCACCTACACCACCAGGCGGTCCGCGCGGACGAGGATGAATCCGAAGGAGCCTTCTGACCTCCCGCTGGAACCAAATCCCTCGGACGGCTATAAGAGCAGCTTGCCGGAAGCTTGCCCGGACGATGGCGGCGAGCAGCCGGCTCCCCTGGCGCAGGAGGGGGAACTGGCCCCCGGAGCGTCGCAGAACGGGGAAGCGAAGTGTCTGAGGAGTGACAGCGGCCTGTCGAAGAAGAAATCACGGCAAGGAAAACTGGGGAAACAGTTGGCAAAAGCCGAAGACCCTGCCGCGGGACCGGACTCCCCCGGAGAAGCTGGCGTGGCGCCCGAGGTGCTGGGGGCCCCCTGCGAGCCCAGCGAGCGCAGCGCTGCGGAACCCGCGCCCGGGGGCTACCCGGACTGGGCTCCTTCACCCGGCGGCGGCGGTGGCGGCGGGGCGGTGGTCACGTCCGATAGCTTCAAGACAAAAGACGGCTTCAGAACTGCAAAAAGTAAAAAGAAGAGGCGAATCACAAGGTATGACGCACAGTTGATCCTGGAGAATAACTCTGGGATCCCCAAATTGACTCTTCGGAGGCGTCACGATAGCAGCAGCAAGACCAACGACCAAGAGAATGATGGCATGAATTCTTCAAAAATAAGCATCAAGTTAAGTAAAGACCATGAAAACGATAATAATCTGTATGTAGCAAAGCTCAATAATGGGTTTAACTCAGGGTCGGGCAGCAGCTCCACAAAACTGAAGATCCAGCTGAAGCGGGATGAGGAAGGCCGGGGGCCGTACGCCGAGGGGCTTCACGAGAACGGCGTGTGCTGCAGCGACCCTCTCTCACTGCTGGAGTCCCGCATGGAAGTGGACGACTACAGCCAGTACGAGGAGGAGAGCACGGACGAGCCCTCCTCCTCGGAGGGGGACGAGGAGGACGAGGACTACGAGGAGGACTTCGAGGACGACTTCATTCCTCTCCCTCCAGCCAAGCGCCTGCGGCTGATCGTCGGCAAGGACTCCATAGATATTGACATTTCCTCCCGGAGAAGAGAAGACCAGTCTTTGAGGCTCAACGCATAAGCTCCTGGTCTCGGTTTGGCCTGGGAAACCTACTTTAAAGAAATAAAAACAAATTCCAGTCAGTTATTCCTCCCCCGAGACGTCCTAGCGGGCGCGCTTCCCTCCTCTCTCCACTTAGCAGCGTCATCCTGTAGAAAGTGTACAGCGCACTGACTCTCCCTAAGTCCGATTTGTGCAAATTTTTCTTGTACTTTTTAAATAGCCTTCCTACGTGCAATTCTGAGTTCGAGGGAAAGCCCTGTTGTAAAATAAAGGCTCAAGCGAAATTGTACAGTGATAGCAACTTTCCACACGGGACGTTGAAAACAATAATGTGGCTACATAATTTTCTTTTTTCTTTTTTTTTTTTTTTTTGGTTTCTTTTTTTTTTTTTTTTTTAACCAAGAGCATCGACTGGCTCTTTAATATATGACTAAACAATAATTTAAAACAAATCATAGTAGCAGCATATTAAGGTTTTCTAGTATATGCTAATATCACCAGCAATGATCTTTGGCTTTTTTGATTTATTTGCTAGATGTCTCCCCCTCGGAGTTTTGTCAGTTTCACACTGTTGGCTGGCCCACTGGCACTGGGTGTGGCCTTGCTTAAAAGAGCAAACCATTGGTTGGGAGTCGAATTGGTTTCTTTAAAAAAAAAAAAAGTACAATTACATGCGTGACCGCTAACTTTTCAGTACGTTATAAGTACGAGGGTGGCAGTGTGCAGGATGAGTTCCGAGTCAGCGTATTTATTGCTTGTCATGTAAATTAAAGACCTTGTATTTAACACTTTTCAATCCTTTTAGATAAAATTGTTCTTTGCAAGAATGATTGGTGCTTATTTTTTCAAAACTTTGCTGTGAACAAATGTGATGACAACAAGCAACATTTATCTAATGAACTACAGCTCTCTTAATTTGGGTCTTCAAGGGTTCTGTTGCACTTGTAAAATGCTACAAGGAATATTAAAAACTCTATTCACTTTAACTTATAATAGTTTATGAAATAAAAACATGAGTCACAGCTTTTGTTCTGTGGTAACCTATAAAAATGTTTGTCTTTGAAATTCAATGTAAAGAACTGAGAATAATGTATATGTTGTAAATATTTGTGTGTTGTGAGAAATTTTTGTCATAAGAAATTAAAAGAACTTACCAGGAAGGTTTTTAAGTTTAGAAATATTCATGCCAATAAAATAGGAAATTATAAAATATATAGTTTTAAGCACTGCATCAGTGGGAGTTCTTGGCTTATGTTAGTTTATGTATGAAAATATCAAAGATTTTTTTGACTATATTATCAGTTAAACGAAAAGAGGAGTCAGATTTAACTTGTTTTTTTTTAAGCACTTTGAGAAGAGAAATTAATTTTAAGTAACTTAATGAGCAAATTTTTTGATTACTACTTTATGTTCAATACCAACCTTTCATTCCTCTGGATTATTTCACAAATCATTGGACAAAGAATTTGGGAATATAAAGCTGTAGCAGGTGTTCGACGCCAGTGGGTCTCTTTATTTCTGGGAAATGTGTACATGTACTTTCAGATATACAGTGTTCCTGAGGAAAACCGATTTAGGGGATTCGTGTAGTGTCTGTAGAAAAGTAGCCATGTCTTAAGATATTAAAAGGAATCTGCCCGTAACGAAAAGTCCAGTGGAGAAAACCTCAATGCTTACTGTCATTTCTAGGTGATTCCTGCCGGTTGCCAGGTTCTGGGGAACCCCCTTTAAACTGAGTCCCATAACACGATTGCCCGTAGGGGTTCCATGTAGAAATTAATATTCATAAAAGTGTTTGCAGTGTAGTTTTTTGCTTCTCCTCATGTTCCTTAAGGAGTTACTCGTGTGGTCTTAATGTCGCCTCATTCGCGTCTGTCCCGTGCAGGTCACCCCCTCAGGTAGTGGCGTGGAGGGCGGGTGCAGACCCCCTTGACTGCCACACACACACACACACACACACACACACAACCCCGCTCCGCGTGCGGTCCCCCTGCCTCGCGAAGCAGAACAGTCCCCCTGGGGTCTGTCCCGAGGCCCTTGGAGCGCGTTGTGGACCCCGTCCGGTCCTCACGTTGTCCCTCGGGGGAGAAGTGTGAGACTCCGGCCACTGAGGAAGGTCGAGCGTAGACTCCGTGTCTGGAAAGTACCAGAGAGCGGCGGGCCACCTCTTTCACTCCCGCCTTAGCGTGGAGCGTGTCGAAAAGGTTCAGAGACTAAATCTCAAACCGTCTCCGGGAATACCAACAACAGCCATTTCAGGAATTTCCATCTTGAGGAAAAAGTCACAAAATACCACATTTCCCACGTTTCTCCATTTTTAAGCTTCATTTTAGTAACTTATTTACGTTTGTTTTAACTTGATTATGGCCTCGGCTTTTCGAGGCGGACCTTCCCCGTGGGCCCGAGCAGCGGCGCCCGGGGCAGGGTGCACAAGCCTTCCAGGGAAACCTGATTTCCGTTTTTCCAGGTAGGGGCCTCAGAGCTGCTCGGGCTCCACCGTAGAACTTCCCTGTGTGGAATGGCGAGAGCCACACGCGGGTGACCACTTGGAAGAGGTTGCGTTCCATACAACTTCGAGCTTGAGCTTATGCAATGATTCGTAAAGATTTTGGCATTGTAAGAATTAGGAAACGATCATAAAAATACATGTAAAGTATTCGATTTTCAATCATTTTTCAAATTACTGTTTTAAATTGTTTTTGCTGAGTTGTAATACCTTTGAGATACAATGTATTCCTTGTACTGAAAGAATGAAAAAAAAAAGGACTTTTTCAGCATTTGAGGTAAGTTCTTTAACGTTTCATTAAAAACATTTTTTACAAATATTTTGTACATGCACTTGCAGTATTGAGGTTAATCATTTTAATAAATTCGGAAATTGAAACAATCTGGCCGGTGTTCGCTGTATCTGAGAAGAAAAGATCAAAGGGATGCCTTTCTGCACAAGGCTTTCATTTCAAGTAGGATTTGTAAAGTGGAAGATTCACAAGCTTTCCAGCATCTGCGAGTTTGCTCTTGCCTGCGCCCGGGCCTTCTCCCGTTTGCTCCGGTGTCGCTCCTTTTGTTGAAAAGAGGAGGGGAAAGCAGGCCATGACTCGTGGGAGGCTCCTCTCCAACCCCACTGCCCTCCGACCCCACGCTGTGCTACTCCCAAGGGCTGGGATTCTGCCCTCACTGAACGGGACAAAACCGGCCTGTCTAGGGTGGCGTGGGTCCTCTGTCCTCGTTACTGTAGCAACACCCGGTTGAGGGGAGATGAGGGCCCGGCTTCGGAGTCACGGGCAGGAGTTTGCCCAGCCCTGCAGCACCCGAGTGGCCCTGAGCAAGCTGCTGACCCCAGATCACCTCTCCGCAGTCCCCCAAAGTCCCCGTGGACGCCCAAGGCAGGCAGAGTGGGTGGCGCCGGCTAGACCGGACTGCGCTGAGGTCCCCATTGAAACTGCCACCACCTCAGCCGGCTTCACTCCTGTCCACTACCCAGCGGTGGCCAGCTTGCAGCAAATTGCCAGGAGCCCCGGTGTGATTCTGTCCCTTGAGTGCCGGCTCTGTCGCTGGCGCGCACCCCATCATGCTTGCCGCAGAGCCCAGTGGCACTTTGGTAGCCCCGGGGTTCCGGCGAGCAGGGCCCTGGCCTGCGAGGGTGACATGGTCTCTGGCTTCTCCCTCCCCGAGGTCAAGAGCTTGCGCGCTGCTTGCGTTCGCTGGTGAGGAGGCCCGGAGGAAAAACGGACTTTGAGTCCTTGGGAAGGGGGCCTCCCGCCAGGGCCGCCCACCCCCTCGTACGGCACCTGCCCAGGCGTCAGGTTTGTGTTCATGGAGACTGTTGGAAAGCTTCCAATCTCGGGGATCGAAGGCGGCCTGCAGCCTCCTGTTGATGAGGGGTCATGTTCTTTAAAAGGAAAGTCTGTTACCAGATGCTGTTCTCTCCTTGTCAGATGTGTGAGTTTTTCTGCCAAGTTCAATAGATCGAGACTTCCCTTTTTTGAGGGTACCCCCCCTTTGGGTCTGCTCCGCGTGGGGGCGCCCACACACCGGAAGGCTGGCGGGGAATGTGCATGTGGGCGGCCAGTCTGAGACCCTGAACAGCGCTATCCCAAGTGACCGGAGTGAGGCTACATTTCTTCAATATTTGTTGAACACCTGTTCTGTATTAGTGCAGGGGGAGGGGGGCGTGAGAGGGGTAATTAAAGCCCTGGGAGCAGGGGAGGGGACCTAGGGGACGGGGCCAGACAGCCCCCGGCCCCTCCTCCCCCCCACCAAGACCTGGGAGAGGGCAGCCGGGGCTCCCAGGAGGAGCGGGACTGGTGGCGAGAGAGGAAGTCTGGCTGGGGGGAGGGGGATGGAAGGATGACAGCTGGACGGGGAGGTGGCGTTAAGGAGGGGACTCGTATGGTTCATGAAGGACAAGCACGGTGAAATGAGAAGCTTCCAGAGGGGATGAGTTCCCAAAACGGAAGATGGGGAAGTTATTCAGAGTCTGGGGAAGGGGGGCTGGTCTTAGTCTGGGTCCGTCTTCCTTGGTAACAAGAGGAAAGAGGTGGGCCTTTGGGGGAGCCAGTTCCAGCAACGAGAGTTTCTATTGTGTCTGTAAACAGGAAGCAAGGTCCTCCCAGAGCTTCAGGAGCACAAAGGAGATTTTTTTTTTTTTTAAGATTTTATTTATTTATTGGACAGAGAGAGAGATCCCAAGTAGGCATAGAGGCAGGCAGAGGGAGAGGGGGAAGCAGGCTCCCCGCTGAGCAGAGAGCCTGATGTGGGGCTCGAACCCAGGACCCTGAGATCATGAACTGAGCCAAAGGCAGAGGCTTAACCCACCGAGCCACCCAGGTGCCCCCACGAAGAAGATTTAAAATCAAGAAAGGAAAAGCAAGCCAACTCTTCAAACCCAGCGTAATTCATTACGGAAACCTTTACCAATTAGCTTCTAGGTACCGGACGGTGTTCTCGACACCCCTGAAGCCAAGGTGGGGGGGCAGGGGTGCGGCACTTCTCAGCCCCGGTGCGTGGCTCTCAGCCAGGTGGGGGGGACAGAAGACCCCAGGATAGAGGACTGGGGGAGGCGGACAGAAGAGGGCTTGAATGAAGAGCCCCGGAGAGTGTGCCAGTTAAGGAAGAGAAGACGAGTCCACGGCCTGAGTGGGCCCCTGGCCAGGGACGATAGAGTCACCCGAGGTCTGGAGGTGCTCCCGCGGTCCCAGAACAGTCAAGCACGTGGGAGGACTGGAGGCTGTGGCCAGAGCGGGCCCTCGGAACTTTGGAAGGACTGCCTTTAAACGATGGCATGGGTGCTGATGGGGCCTGGGAGAGTCCCCTGGTTCTGGGCAGAACCGAGGTCACTCAAGGTGACAGCTGACAGCGTTCCCTGTGCGTCCTGGGAACCGGGCCAACACTAGATGGAGACAGCCTGTAGAGGACAAATCTGGGGAGGTACCCTACTCAGGGGTAGGAGTGCCTTGCTGAGGGAGAGTTGAGTAAATGCTCAGAAATTTTGTTTCAATGAATGAGTCAGTCTGCCTGAGGCCACTCGGGACGTGGCAAGCAGCTGGCCCAGACCCAGCTCCAAGGTCCTGGGTGCATTTGGAGCCGTGCCTGGAGAGCACTAGCGGGAATCCCAGAGCCAAAGGTCACTGGGGCCAGCCCGTGTCGCAAGACCCCACCTTCCCAGGTTAATTCTGGAAAGTTCCGTGGATGACAAATGGCAATCACTGCCCTTTACCCTCCTTTCCATGCAGTTATATGGGGCCAGGAGAACTTTGTCCAAAGGTTATCACGCAGATAATCACGGTGACCTACCCCCGCTAGTCAAATAGACTCAGGGGGCTTGAAAAGTGTACAGGGTGCCTCGTGGACTGGCCGTTATCTGAGTGAGTCGAGCAAGAGGAGGCCCGAAGACCGCCAAGAAAAAGTCCAAGGTTTCTTCCAGCCTGGCGAGCTGACTCCCATCTCGACTGTGACCTCACGCAAACGTGACCCAGGCGCGCAGGAGGAAGGGACACACTTGGGATGCTGGGGTTACAAGTCCGGGGAGCAAGTACCCTCCTACGTCGTCGCTAACTCCTCAGCCTGTGGGGTGTTGTGATTTCTTACACCTCTGGGGGGAGTGGGAAGTCGGATGCTGATGGGAAGCGCTGGTTAATGTCTCCCCCAGCCTTCGGGAGGTTGGAGAAGGCCCTCGCGCAAACCAAAGGGAAGGACATTGATTTCCTCCTCTTGCCGGTGAAACCACATTTTTCTTGGGGTAAGAAGGGGGAGCGAAGGACGGCCTGAGCAGCCTCCAAGTGGGTCCCTGGGGGCCGAGGGCTGTGGAGCTTGCTGCCCTCCCCTGCTGTTTCTGCAAGCAGGGCTCACCCTGAAATTTGAGTTGTTGAGGAGTGAGAGTGCCTCGAGCCCCTCCCTGGGGCTGGCTGGCGTCTGTGAGCTCTCATGGGCTTCCTGGGGCCTCCGACCTTTGCCCTCTCCAGTTAACACCTGCCCAAACGGCCTTCAACCACAGCCTTTTCCATTCCAACTTCAAATCCCTGGGCCCCTGGAACCGGTCTCCACTGGGACACGTGGAGGAAGATCAAGGATTCCAGTTCTTTCTCCCTCTGGCCAATGGCTCTCCCACCAAGCCGGGCTTCCTCCGCTCCCGGAGCACACTGCTCCAACCCCCTTCCTTCCCCCCTTCCACAGGGGTCTTTCTGGAGGTGTCTCCTCCCTTAACAACCTTCTCACCCAGCGCGTTCAAAAGGCACGGGGGCTCCAGGACCGGCTCCCCTCACGAGGGGCAGGCACATAGATCGGGAGGGAGTGGGACGCAGGCCTGGATGGGAGGAAGTGAGAAACCCTGAGGGAGTGCCAAGGAGATGCCATTTCTGCTGGGGAATCGAGGCAGGCAGGGTCCAATGCGGAGGGGAGACGAAGAAGGGTCCAGAGGCCCAGGTACGAATAGGAGTTCCTAAGCCTAAGGGGTGGAGAGGCAGCCGATCGTTGGAGTCCTGGAGACAAGGTAGGACAGGATGTGCTCTGGAAGGATGCCGAGAAGTTCAGTGTGGCCAGTCCAGAAGGTTTAAAGGGGCTTGGGGGGCCCAGGTGGCCCTGAGGACACTGGGTGAGGATGGGAGGGAGACAGGGACTCATGGGCTTAGGAGCAAGGGTCAGGCACCCTCAGGGTAAGCTCAGTCCGCACCTTCCTAACTGGGCAACCTTGGCTCCCTATCCTGGGAAATGGAAACAGTGGCGCGTGCGCACCTCACCGAGGAGTAAATGAAACAGCGAAAGGATGCCTGGGCGCCGGGGGCGGGGGCGGGGGCGGGGGGCGGGGGGCTGGCTCACGGTGGGTGGTCAGCCCCCATGGGTCACTTTCTCCAGAGGCTGTGTTGTTTCTCTGGCTTCGGCCAGTGAGCCTGCCTGGGCTCCCCAACCCTCCTCCCAGCCATCCCAGGCCAGAGGGACAGAGAGGGGGACGGAACCCTAGGCAGCAGGGACAGTCTGAGCCCCCTTGCTGGCCGTGGCGGGCATCCCGGCTGGATTCCAACACAGGCCGGTGCCTCTCGGGGCCTTGGCGGCGCCTCTTAGCAACCTCCACACCAGGAGAGCCACGCCGGGGGAGGACGGAGCGAATGCGCAACAGGCCGAAGCAAGAGAGAAGAAAGCAAGGGGCACAAGGAAGGCTCTAGCCGCTGCACCCATGGAAGCCGCAGAGCGGAAGCAAGGAAGCCCGGAGGCCCTCGGATGGATGACAAGCCTCCTGTCTGGAGTTCATCCAGGGGATCTCGAACACTCATCACCCTCTGGTGACAGCCACTGCCTCTGAGAGACCTACCCTGCTCATCCCGGAGCTGTCGCCTTGGGTCCTTTGCCCTGGACCCAAGACAGGGACCAGTTCTCAGGTGCAGCTGGAGGTCACCACGCCCAAGACATTCTCTAGGGTGGGTCGTGGCTGGGGGACAAAAAACGAAAACAAGAACAGGTACTCGACCATGCGACTGGGCCCTGCAGGGTTCATTCTTAAAGTAGAGAGCTTTGTTGCTTATGCTTTTAGTCCAAGAAAAGTGCAGATGGAAGCAGTATTTTTTCCCTTTTGTCTTTGGAGCGGATCCTGCCAGTTAGTTTGTCTTAAAGTGCAACACTGTTTCATCTTCAAACTGGGGCAGTTCTGCTGGAGGACCTCGGTACAGAGGCTTCAGGGATAGTCACTTTGACTTGCTTACGATTTCCAAAAATATAAATAAAATAAACAAATAAATAAATAATAAATAAAAAGTCAGCCTGGCAGCCGGCAGGGAGGTTTCTGCCTTTGACCGCTGGAGGCAGTCACCGAAGAGGTTCATGTTCAACTCCAGCCCCCTGGAGCTGCGGCAGGGAGCCAGCGGTGAGAGAGACCCCGGGCAGCACGGGTCTGTCTGCCCTTCCTCTCCCAGACAGTGACATGAGCCCACCCTGGCCCTGGAGAGCGCCAGGGGAAGGCTCCCAGTGTCTCTCCTGCATCTTTGGGAACACGGAGGGCTGGCAGGCTGGGATCCTCATTGCCGTTCCTGGGAGGGAAGAAGAGCCCGAGGCTCTGAGTGGGACAGCGTCACCAACGTCACAGAGTCCCCAGGACTCCGCCACACTGGGCTAGTTCTTAGGGACCCCTGGGAGGCCCTGGAGGGTTATGGCTTCGGGGGGCAGGCGGTAAGGCTGTTGAGTAGCCCTGGGGCTCACCTGGGTTAGGAAGTCTTTGCTGTTCCCTCAGTCGGGACCCTCTCTCCGTCCCACCCTCACCTGAGTAGCAACTTCTGAACCCTGGGACCTCTGGCAGATATCAGCTTCTGAATCCTCTCAGTGGCTCCACTGCCCCCCCGATCTTCTCTTGGCTCAGCTCTGAATCCTCTAGCCCCACAGGGTCCTTGGGGCCTGACGGTGTCAGTCCAGGAAGGCCTGGGCAAGCCACCGGCTGATGGGGAAGGGGCTTCCTCCCTGGAGAAAGGAACCCTAGATGCGCTCCAGCCTCTCGTCCCCTTTGGCCCACTGGGCAGGATTCAGGTCGTCCAGAAAAGCCAAAGCCTCAGGTTGCCGCCACCCATGGGGGCCCCTGGGCCACCCTCTCCTCCCCCCAGCGAAGTGGGGAGCCCAGGAGGCCACACTAGGCAAAACAGCTGTGCCCGACCTGAGCCCCAGGACCCCTTCATCCTGTCCCAGGACTCCCAGCTGAGAAAAGGCCGGGAGCGGGGACACGGCCCAAGGTCTGGGATGGGGAGGGCTGGTGGCCAAGGGACATATGGGTGCGAGCAGCTACCACTGTCCTAGCCTTCACGCCAGGCGAGGGTGGTGGGCCAGCCAGGAAGGATCGCACCGTCCCCAGCCCGGCCCCTCCGGCCCACCTGCCGGGGCAGACACTGCTGCTTCCGGGGGTTCCTACGCAGCCCTGGGGGCGCCTCACCCGTCCAGCCAGGGTGCACGCCGGGCAGGCACAGAGCAGGCACGGCCCTGAAAGTCTCCTCAAGGTCCACCGCTTTCCCTGCAGGCCAGAGGGGAGAGCAGGTTCTGAGAGGGACCAAAGCTGGAGGCATGAGCGTTAACGGGGCACCGCGAGAAGGAACAAGATGGGGGAGGGGACAGGGGAGGTTGCAGGGTACCCAGGTGGAGACGTTGGGGGGCCCACCCCCGCCTACCTGGCTACCCACCCGGGGAAGGCTTGAGCCCAGTGCTACCCGGTTCCGAAGCTGCCCCTTCCGCCCCCCAGTGCGGTCAAGGCTTCCACGCATTCACTCATTCCCTCACTCCTTCATTCGACGGCTGTTTGCTGAGCACCCGCTCTGTGCCAAGATCTACACTGGGCACACACTGGCCACCAGGGAATCCTCACTTCTGGCCCCCGGGGGGTCCACAGTCTGACACGGAGACACACTTCAGTTGGGAGACACGGAGGATGGGACACAGAGGAGGCCTCCTAGAAGGCTGGCCGGCACGGCAGGGAAGGCTTCCTGGAGGAAGTGTCGTGGAGCTTGGTTTTGGGCACTGCCCTTCTTAGAGCTTCTGTCAACAGTAGGCTTTGGCCCCTGCCCTGTAGCGACCCAGGCTGGCGGGACCCCGGGCCAGGCAAGGCGACAGGCCCGGCCCACTGCCACTCACTGTTCCACGTGGCAGCCTTGGGAGAGTGGGGACACGCTGGTGGCCCCCCTCCCTTCGTCCTGCTGCCCTGTCCTCAGGACCAGGGCCAAAACAGGCTTGCTCCGGGGCCCGAGGCGCAGCGAGAGCCAGCCGCCCGCCCTTGCACTCCTGGGTTTGGAGCCATGCCCTGCCACCTCCCGGCTGTGTCATCCGTGGCAAATGATGGCAGCTCCTCGAGCTCACTTTTCTCATCTGCTAAGTGGCGAGGATGATAATTATAACAACCGTCAGTTGTCCCCTAAGTGTAGGCGCTGGGTGGTCTTGCATTTTCCACGTGTTATCTTGATTTCTCGCGGCAAGGCTCTGAGGTAGACCTCACCACTCTGGGTGCTAAATAAGGACCCAGAGGAAGATGAGACTAAGACTCGTCTCAAAACCACAGACCAGGGCACCTGGGTGACTCCGTTGGTTAAGCATCTGACTTCGGCTCAGGTCATGATCTCAGGGTCACGGGATGGAGCCCCGCCTCGGTCTCCCTGCTCAGCGAGGAATCTGCTCCTTCTTCCCCCTCTGCTCCTCCCCCTGCTCGTGCTCGTTCTCTCTCAAATAAATAAAATCTTTAAAAAGCCACAAAACCAGGGGCGCCTGGGTGGCTCAGTTGGTTGAGCTGCTGCCTTTGGCTCGGGTCATGATCTCAGAGTCCTGAGATCGAGCCCCACATCGGGCTCTCTGCTCGGCAGGGAGCCTGCTTCCTCCTCTCTCTCTGCCTGCCTCTCTGCCTACTTGTGATCTCTCTCTCTGTATCAAATAAATAAATAAAAAATCTT
>CM052815.1:3658594-3676779 GCA_028533885.1 Nasua narica
AAAAAAAAAAAAAAAAGCCACAAAACCTACAGACCCACAGAACTGCCAGAACTGGCTTAGGACCTTAGTTCTTCCTGCTCAAAATCGAGAGACCCCGACCTACTCTCGATGTCTCTGTCCTGAGGGGTGGAATCCCCCCGGGGGCTGGCTGGACGGCAGAGCTTGCTAAGGCCATGAAGGGAGGGTTGAAAGGAGTCAGAAAATTGAAGCCAGGGAGGGTCCTAGTGGAGAGCTCTGGGCACAGAGTTGGAGGGGGGACCCAAAGTGGGGTGCTCCAAAGCAAATTTCAGGATGGGTCTCTTTCCGGTGATGAGAGAGTGCAGGGCGTGGAGGCTGGCATCCGTGTAAGAAAAGAAGGCGCATTCTTCCAGTTATAAACTAAATAAGTCATAGGGAGGAAAAGTACAGCACGGGGAATAGTCAATGATACTGTAACATTGCATGGTGACAGACGGTGACCGCCCTCACCGCAGCGACCACAGCACAAGGTACAGAACTGTGCAATCATTATGTTGCACACCTGAAACTCACATGACATTGTATCTCAACTACCCTTCAATTTTTAAAAAGTGTTTCAAAACAGGGCTCTGGCGAGGCTTGCAGAGCCCAGAGGCCAGGGTTGCAGGGATCAGGCAGGTAGATGTGAACACAGTGTTCTTTCTAGGTTTACTCCCTGGCCGCGTGCCAGGTTCTGTCCTCAGCTCTTTATAACGATTCACTCATTTCATCCTTGGGACAGCCATAGGAGGCAGGGTCTCCCATTGTCCCCATTTCACAGGCAAGGAACAGAGGCGCCTAGAGAACAATCACCTGATCGGTGCCAGATTGCGACGGGGTGGACCCGGGATGAGAACTCAGGCCCGGTGGCGCATCTTTCAGGGAAGTGACCGAGCACCTAGCACGTGCGCGCCCTGCAGGAGGTGGAGGGGCCAGGAGAGGGCGGGGGTCTCACGGCTCGGCTCGAAGCCTTGGCGGAGGGCTGCGCGGGCCCCTGGCCTGGGTCGCCGCCCGGATTAGAACTGGCTCCGGGCCGACGACCTTCGCCGGGTCACACGCTGGCGCCGCGGCCCGGGGCGGTTCCGTGTTGCAGTTGCTGTCACTGCAACGGTCGCTTCGTGAAGCTAGTCGGAGGGAGGGCGGACAGCGGTCAGCAAAACGAACTCGGGGGTGCGATTCTGGCCAGGTCTGGGTAGGGCCAGGGCACTTCTGGGAGAGGGAGGCGGGGCGGCAGAGGTTCGCGCGGGGCGGGGGGAGGGGAGGGGAGGGGAGGGGAGGGGGCGGGGACCCACCTCCCCGCGCAGGCCCCGCCCCCCTCCGCCTCTGGCCCCCCGCACCTGCCCCGGAGAGAGCTCGCCGAGACTGGAGTGGTGCAGGAATCCCGTCGGGCCGGATTCCTTACCCCAAGGACAGCAGCTGGGCCTGGAATTCGGCCCAGACATCGGGGCTGGGAGGAGGGTCCGACCACAGCCTCCCAGGCCCCAGAAGATCTTCCAAGGTCGCCTTCCGCTTTCGCCTTCAGTCTCTGACTCTGCCTCGTTACGTAGTGTTCTGAGAGGCTCTGGGACCGGCCAGGATCGCACGAAAGGTCGCCAGTGGGGTTCCATCGACCTCTGAGTGGCTTCTTCAGGCCCGGTGGGGTCCGGGGCTTCCAAGTCGGTTAGTAAAGGGGAGTGGGGACAGGACTAGGGTCGTCGAAGCTTGGGATGGCAAGTACCCCTTCACCCCTAAGAGGTGAGACCCTGCAAGCAGGTAGAAGCCACACCCTGGGCCGGGCGAAAGGAAGTGGGCCTGGCCCAGCTGTGGCCATGGCACCCTGCCTGTGCCCTTGGATCTCAGTTTACCCATCTGCACAGGGCATCTCTGGATCCCTGCTAGTTGTTTCCCACGGAAAGGAGATCTGTGCCAAGGCCATCTGGCCCAAGTCCAGCCTACAGAGCACGGGGGCTGACTGAGGAGACCGGGGCTCAGTAGGCTCCACATCTGAATCAAGGTCGGGACTTCCAGCTCGGAAGTCTCGTCCCCATGTATGACTTTCATCACATCCAGGATCTTTTTAAAAATGCACTTATTGGTGGGCTCCTGAGTGGGTTCAGGCAGTTTAGCGTCCCACTCTTGATTTTGGCCCAGGTCGCGACCTTGGCTCGTGGGATCCAGTCCCGCACCGGGCTCCGTGCTCAGCATGGAGTCTGCTCGTCCCTTTCCATCTGTTCTTCGCACTCCCTCTCTATCTCTAAGGTGAATAAATCAATAAAATCTTTTACACTTGATCTTAGCCAAAAGGCCGAGAAGCGATCAATAAAATCTTTTTTAAAAAGTACTTATTGTGTTCCAAAAGTAATGCACGTAAGGGACGAAAACACAGACGGGGGTTCACCAAGTTTAGAAAGGGAGTTCGAAAGGTGTACTTTAAAACACAGGCTCTGGGGACACAGGATGCCCTTGGGCGGGCTCTGGGGATCGATTCCAGTCTACCACCAGGTCCGCAGCTGGGCCTCGAATGTAGATTTCAGCTGTGATCTCTACATAAGGACAATTAGATTATCACAGAGAGCTGTGATCAGGCTTGAAAGCTGTCCTTCACGCTATAGCCCTTCCCGCTATCAGCTTGGCTACAGTACAATTAGCTTGTGTGGGACCTTTTGCATGTGTGATAAAAGTATCAATTTGTTCGGTATGAGTATTTAAAAATATGACCTGGTTATTATAATCCTATTGAAGTATTTCTTCATTTTTGAAAGTGGAAAAAGGCCTTTTGCCTCAAAAGATGGAAAATGATGTAGGAAAGACGACGTTAGGGTTCAAAGCCGACGGCCAAGAGAGAATTCTTGAGACGGCTTTGGTGCAAAATGGTGGCTTATTAAAGCAAGAGGACAAGACCTGAGGGCAGAAAGAGCTGGGGCACTGGGATTGTGAGGGGTGGCTGATTATATACTATGGGGTTGGGGGAGGGAAGGAAAAGGGAGATTTTAAAAGAACTTTCATATGCTAAAGAGCATGTAACAGATACTGGAGGCCTTGCCATTGTCAAGTTAAGGCTTTTCCCCCCCCTCTAGCAGGGCATTAATATTAAGATAGTTGGGAGAGTCCTGAAAGAATGTCACAGGTGTCCCAACCAGGAGCAGGAGGCGGGGGAGGTCGCAGGGTGTCCCTTGTGCTTTGTCCCCAGCCAGCCTTCTGGTCTCTCATTAGAAAAGTCCCTCCCCCCCACAGACCTCTCAGAGTCCCCACTTTGCGAGAGTCCCCTGTAGGCTTTGCCCTCCCGGTGGCTTCCGAGTGTGGAGTGTGCCCTTCCTGATGACAGGTCACGCTCCGGTCTTCCAGCCTCTGGGAATCCAGCTGGCAATCAGGAGAAAGGCACAGCTACCCTCTGTGGGGGCCTGACTCTGTGGCCCGCCCTTTCTCAGTTGCCGTCAGTGACTCGCCACAACTATGCTGTAGGGTAGGAGCAGTTATCTCTATCTGGTTTAGAGGGGCAGGTGACTTATCCAAGGCCACACTATGGGTAGAGGCACAAGATCCAAAGACAGGTTTCTACCCTTGACGCTATCCTCAGGATCTCTGCAAAATGAGAGATGGCGGGAGGGCCCCATCCATCAGACATGGGGACATTCAAGTCACCTGCTTTCTTTAAACCTGCTGGGCTCTAAACCCTGCCTGCGGCCTGAATTCACTGAGTCTGGAGGTACGGTAGGAGGGCACCAAGTAAGACCACACTTGGGCTCGGAGACCTCCAGGAAGCTGCTAGGCCTGCCCAGTCTTGAGCTAACCCAGCTCTGTTACGCCGCTGATGGGGGCTGAAACCCAATCCCGAGCATGTAGGATTTCAGCCTGTTGGTCTCTGAGCACTCACATCAATATTTTAAGGCTCAGAAATGAAGTGGGGGAGCCTGGTCCTGGTGCAGCCTGGGAGAAGGCGGCAAGCCCAGCCCAGACTCTGCTTCGCTAGCCCTCTAGGAACCCCCACTGCGCCAAGCCTCTTGGAGCTTCCTGGACTGAAGGTGCTTTTGATGAAAGCCTCCCCTGTATTCTTGGGAAGTCCTGGGTGGGTCTCTTCCATTTCAGGGGAGACAGACTCAGAAAGCCCTCCTTTTGAATAGGCTTTGTAGTTGGGAGTTGGTGGCAGGGCCATGGCCCAGGTCTGCCCAGTGGCCCTGAGGGCTTCCCCACCTAGTCCCTCAGGCCAGACCAGAGGAATGCCAGGAAGCCCAGGGACTGGACAGAGACCACCCAACGCCCCCCACCCCCCACCATTGCTCCTAAGGCCATCACCCACACTCTGTCTGCTCTCAGAATTCAGCAACAACCAGTGCTTTCGGAAAGTATTTTTTTTAAAGATTTTATTTACTTATTTTACAGAAAGAAAGGGATCACAAGTAGGCAGTGAGGCAGGCAGAGGGAGAGAGGGAAGCAGGCTCCCCGCTGAGCAGAGAGTCTGATGCGGGGCTCGATCCCAGGACCCTGAGATCACGACCCGAGCCGAAGGCAGAGGCTTAACCCACTGAGCCACCCAGGAGCCCCTTATGTCCCAGAAGGAAGTCTTAGTAATTGGAAGCCCCTCTCCCCAGCCCCAGCACATTTCTCTTTGAGCCTCGGCCACTTATGCCCAAGTGTGGACATTTTGATCAGAGAATGTACCTTCCATCCAAAAATGAATTATTTTCAGACATGGCATTGTCTTCCTGGGCTGAGTGGCTCCAAGTGTGTGCATTACTCATTATGGAATGCTGGCTGTGGGCAGAGACGCTGGGCCACTGAGTAACCATGCAGGCCCCTCCTGCTCACTGTGGGCTCCCGGGGCACACTCTCCTTCAGCCCTCACAACACCTCTGTGCCTCGGGGGGTCACACGGCACACTTTCTTTTCCCATGATCCACTTCATTGTGCTTCGCAGAGACTGCATTTTGTAGCAGATGGAAGATTTGTGGCAACCCTGCGTCCGGCGAGTCTATCGGTGCCATTTTCTCCAACAGCATTTACTTCTTTTTTTGTCTCTGGGTCACATTTTATTTTTATTTTATTTTATGAAAGATTTTATTTATTTATTTGACAGAGAGAGATCACAAGTAGGCAGAGAGGCAGGCAGAGAGAGAGGGGGAAGCAGGCTCCCTGCTGAGCAGAGAGCCTGATGTGGGGCTCGATCCCAGGACCCTGAGATCATGACCCGAGCTGAAGGCAGAGGCTTAACCGACTGAGCCACTCAGGTGCCCCAATAAAATATTTTTCTTAAGATTTTTTTTTATTTTTAGGGGCACCTGGGTGGCTCAGTGGGTTAAATTAAGGTATAGACATTGTGTTTTTTGTTGTTGTTTTGTTTTTTTTAAGACATACTATTGCACACTTAATGAACTACGGTAGAGTGGAAATATAACTCAACTCTGCTCTGGGAAACCAGAACATTCATTTGCCTGACTTTATTGTGACATTGGCCTTATTGTGGTGGTCTGGCACTGAACCTATGATATCTCGGAAGTATGCCTGTCATTCGCATTTTACAGCTGAGGAAACTGAGTCTCAGTCCAAAGACATACGGTTAGTAAGTGCTGAGCCAGGACTCGGTGCCGTGTTTGAGTGTCCACAAACAGCAGGGCTTGCTGGTCACGGGAGTAGAGAATGATATTCGAGGTCCCAGCTCTCCTGGAGTTTCCATGTGGTGGGCAGACGGACAATACACAATAAACAAACGGGGATGAGGGGAGAAAGACCGGCTGGCAGCAGGGGGGACAGTGTTGCCATTCCAGATGGGAATCGGAGCGAGGCAGAGCTCCCGTCTGGTGCTGCCTACATCGGCACGTCGAAGGCACCTGATAAATATGTGGAAACCGAACCCTTCCTATCACCTTCAACTCTTGTCTGATACGCCAACGTGGGGGCCCAGCATCTTTTATAGCCTGGTCTAGGTGCTGGACGAATGTTACTTCTAGCTTTCTCCAATCACCGATGGCGAGGCACTGTTCAGTATGATGCAGGGGGCTTTTTGCTTTGGATGACTTCTCGGGAGAAGGTCTTGGACTGGGGTTGCCAGCTCAAGGGTCATGGGCGTATTTACCACTCTGGGGCTCTCCCTGTGGACAGTGATAGGTCCGGTACTTTCCCTGAGCACCTAGCACATGCCAGGCCCCGTCCTCATTACACATTCTCACGGGTTACTCTGCAAAGGGGACTGCCTGGTACATGCCTTCTCAACCTTTCAAAGCCCTCCTCAAACAGCCCCCGACGAGGCTTCCCCTACGTCTATGGCAGACTGGTCTTTCTTCGTGTTAAACCTATTATGTTAGCATCACGACGTGCCGAACTTCTTCAGTCTCTGCCCTGGTGGCCTCGCCCCAGCACTAAGGGCCCTGAGTGGCCAAGCCAAGGATGAGCTAATTAGAGCTACATTCAGGACTTAGTTTGGCTGCTGGGGAGAGAAGTGTTCTATCCTCTGGGAAGTCATACCCTTCACACAAAGGAGCCAGGACGCCTGCCCCTGTCTCTCCTCTTAGCCACGGGACCTCAGCTGAGGCAGGCAGTCTCTGCAGAACTCAGTCTTCACATCTATAAATGAGAGCAATAATATATAAACCTTTCCCCACACCTTTAATAAAGCACCCTTTTCCTCCTGCAGGGAACTGCCAGCCCATAAAGGCGCCTATGGCTTCTAACAGCCCAAACCCGCAGACGTCAGAGTTATTTCAAACGACAGAGACCCACCTCTTCTAGTGCCTTTTTCTCCCCGCCAGGTTTCTGGCATTCCTGAGATTACTAGGTGGCTGCCAGGGGACATGGGACAAAAGGTCTGTCACCTGGGCAGGCCCTGGACATGGCCCCACCTTTCTACCAGTGTTATTTTTAGACAAAGTCCTTGGTTACCTTATCTAAATGGCTTGACTGGAGACCTTGACTTTTCAGCTTTTCAAACATCCAATGGGACTCCCACCTTGCCTTCCCCCTAAACGCCTGGGCTACTCCAGTACAGGCCTCCCCCGCCCCCACCCCCCGCAGCTGTCTTGTCAAAAGTCCCCTTTCATTATAATGCTTTTGTTCAATAAGGCCATTTTTTTTTTTTTTTTCTCGGAGCAAGTTCAGCCAAGTACACACTGTCTAAAAAAAAAGATTTTTGCGGCCGGCAGACGGAAATCCCACACGGAAGCCATTTTCTGTAATCCAGGAGCTTAATTTCCTAAGCAGCCTGGGAAACCTCTTGTCCCAGCTCATGTCCCATAAAATAGGATCTGTGATTTTTATACTTATCTGTAACCCACTTCCAGAAAGGATCGGGATGGCGGGGTCAAAGAGTGAGGGACACCGGTTGTGTGGCCAACAGGAGCAGGAGCCCTCGTCCCCCTCCGTGGGCAAAGGTGCGTTAGTCACGGTCACGGGGCTGCCTCCTGTGCAGGGGCGGGTGGGGCGCGCCCACAAAGCCAGCAGTCCCATGTCGTTCACCTTTGGTCAGAGTTCCCGCGGCTGTGGCGGTCCTGCAGCGGGATGCAGCCCCGCCGGCCCGGAGACTCTAGGCCTGGGAGTCCTCAGCACCACGGACAGGGAAACTGAGGCCGCCGGAGGCCTCGGAGGGCGGGGTCACCTGTGCGGACTCGAACCAATCGCCTCCGCCCTCTTTCGGACCTCGGTTTCCGACTCGGGGATCATGACTCCTCCGGTTCTGGGATGGAGGAAGCGTGGTCGCGACTCCCGAGCAGCTGAGCCCCCGCGGGGAAATGTTATAAAAATACAGCCACGGAGCTGCTGGAGGAGGTGCCTTGCCCCAAGGTCATGCGGAAAGAGAAGCCCGCTTCCAGGCACCAGCTTCCTGCCTGCCCCCTGCCAGGCCCCGACCTCTGATGTCCTGGGGTCTCCGGGGGTCCAAGCAAGCTTTCGGCTAGCAAAGCCAAGCCCTACATCCTCGAGGCGCGCGGGCCGCCCCCCGCCCGGCCCCCGCAACAGCCTAGAGGGGCCCCCACGCGCCGCCCTAGCTGCCTTCCAACACCGCGACCCCCGGCGCCAGCACGACGCCCCGCCCCCCGCGCCGGCAGCGCCCGAGGCGGGGGGCGGTGCCGCAGCCAATAGGAAGGTGGCGTGGCGAGGGCGGCGGCGGTTGTGATGCGCCGGGCCGGCGGGCCGCAGCCAATCCGCGGCGAGCTCGAGGGCGGGCTGTGACGCGAGCGGCGCTCCTCGTGCGGCGGCGGTATAGGAGCGAGCGCCGCGGCGAGCAGGGCCAGCCGAGCGCCGCCGCCGCTGCCGCCGCTGCCCGCCGCCCGCCGCCCGCTCCCTCCGCGCCGCCGCCCCGTGTCCACCCGGCGCGCCCCCAACCGCCGCGCCCGCGCCCGGCCGGCCCGTCCGCTAGCCGACGAGCCGCCTCCGCGCCCGGCCTCCGTGAGGGGGGCGCCCGGCCGGACCCTGAGCCTCGCTCTCTCGCGCTGCGGCCGCCCGCGCCTCCTCGGCCGCCTGCCCGGCATGAAGACCAAGTTCTGCAACGGGGGCGAGGCGGAGCCCTCGCCGCTCGGGCTGCTGCTGAGCTGCGGCAGCAGCAGCGCGGCCCCAGCGCCCGGCGTGGGGCAGCAGCGCGACGCCGCCAGCGACCGCGAGCCCAAGCAGCTGGGCGGCCCTCAGCCGCCGCTCGCGCTGCCGCCGCCGCCGCCGCCGCCGCTGCCGCTGCCCCCGCCCCCGCCGCCGCCCCCGGCCGACGAGCAGCCCGAACCTCGGACGCGGCGCAGGGCCTATCTGTGGTGCAAGGAGTTCCTGCCCGGGGCCTGGCGGGGCCTTCGCGAGGACCAGTTCCACATCAGTATAATCAGGTCGGTGGCGGCGCCCCGCCGGGGTGGGCGCGCGGGGCGGACATGGGGAGCCGCTACCCGGTCAGGTGACGCGGGCCGGGCGGGGGCGGGGGCGGGGCCGGGGGCTGGAGACCCCATCTCGCACCGCGTGGGATCCCCGCGGATTCCGCGGCGGGAGTCCCGCCGCCTCCCGGGACCTTCCAGAAGGCGGGCTGTGGGACAGGATACGGGCTTCAGGGGAAAACAGGTCTCCTGCAGGCAGAACAATGCCGTTGAGTCAGCGTGCGTTTTGTCCAGAAGCTTAAAAATTAGTCTGGGAAGTCCCTTTGCGGTTGAGGCCCTTCGGTGGGAGGGGTGTCGTGATCGGCTTTAAAAAAAGTCACCTGGTAACTTTGCTTCTAGTTCCTCGAGTCCATGGTTTGCTTTTCTCCCCGCTCTGAAAGAGTCGTTTGTTAGTGGCCGGGGTGGTGACATTTGCTCATCCCGGCTAGCTGTGTCCCATCGGAGGGGTGTGTTAGTGGTCAGAGCGTAGGAGTTGTGGCTCCAAAAGTTAGGACCGAGGGAGAAAGATCCCCCCCTCGTTTTTTTCTCCCCCCCCCTTTTAAAGCTAAAAATATTTAGTCAAATTTAAAAGACAAGAAATGTATGTGTCCATGTATTCAGACTGAACAGGAAAAGACTCCCTGGGTTTCTCTCGCCACTCTGCGCCTTTGAGATAACAATTTAACAGTTAATGTGTGTCCTTCCATTTAGACCTTTAAAAATGCGGTTCTTTCTCTGCTGCTTTTCTTTTAACTGGTTGACCAGGCTGAGTGTGGTATCTAGACAGTGGCTGGCTGCCACTGATAATCCCCAAATACAATCGGAGTCATTTGATTCCTTTTCTGTGCCCAGTCTTTCAGCAGAACTGCAGATGCGGCAGAAAAACTGAGCTTCACTTCCTTGTTCTGGCCTCTCTTACAGATTTGCTTAGGAGCAGTGAGAGTCAGAAAGTAGGAATAAAAAACAGAGTTGTAGAAAAAAAAAAAACAACACCAAAAACCAGAGTTGTTCAGGTCATCTCGCAATTGCCTGATGAATTTTTTTTTTCATGCAACTTTGCAAAACTATCACATTTAGTCAGGCCTGAAGATTCTCAGTGAAAAGGGTGACAGCTCATCCTAGGCTGTATGGTCAGTCAGTAAAATGAAAAACCTAGAGGAGCTGGAGGTCAGTGGCGGTTGGCTGACCTAGTAGGTCTCGGGTAACCCACCTCCTGCTCCAGTGCTCTTGCCTGTTGCCTGGGAAGACGATTGGACACCCCGGGATCTACCCTTCAGACATTTTTTTGTGGCCCCTTTTTGGGGGAGTGTCACTGATCAGTTAAACCTTTGTGTTTTATTCAAAACTGTCATTGTTAAGAGCATTGAGCATGTGTTTTTTTTTTTCTCCAAGAATTAGTAGTCTTAGAAATGGTGTTAGAAGCTTTCCTTTTGGTTTGGAGGACCTTTTAAAACAACATATGGTAAACATTGCCTCTTAGTTCTGTTTTCTGGAATCGAGTGTGGTTATGGAATCCATTTAATAGGGAGAAAAGAGGTGATTTAGGACACGGGAAGGGGGGATGCCTAGCTTTTAAAAAGCAAAAGAGGCAGGTCAGAGTGGGGAAAGGGATTCCCCTTGTTTGAAATCTAGTGACCCTCCATGGGCAGATGCCTTTCCTGTGACTCCGGCTATTAGGTGTCACTGACATTTCCCGATCTTTCAGCTTCTGGCGGAGTGCTGGTCCATTGCCAGGGGTTTGTCAGACCTCACCACCTCAACTCAGTCCATGGAGTCTGTCGCACATTTCACCCTTTTGCTCCTTCCCACCCTGGAATATGCTTTTGCTGCTTTCTGTCTTTGAGTTGGTAACAGCAGCTGGCCAGAGCCCCAGGACCACTGCCACCTTTGCCCTCCCCCGAAAGACCTCCTCTGCCTGCCGTGGCAGCTGAGGCCTGGTGCGCTGCTCTTGCCCCCACACCTACTGTCTATTCCCTGTGCTGTTTCTGAGGCCAGGAGTCCAGGTCTGAGTGCTTGCTTAGACCCTGTGACAGGAGGCACCTGTGGATGTCCTTGCGCTTCGGTTCCCTCCTCTAAATCCTTCTTTGTCCTGTTGCCAGGTATTCTCAGATATTGTTACTCTTTATTTTAAAGTTGGTGTGGCTTCCTGTAGCTGGAGAATCCAGACTTACTTGCCTGCTTTAAACTTGGGCCCCAGCCTTTCTTTCTAGAGTGGTTTCTTTTTGTTGGTCTTGTTTAAAAATCGCCTTTACCCGCCTTAGCAGTAGTAAGGAGCAGTGAGCTCCTTAAACTGGATCCTGTATTTTCTTTTCTTTTTAATTTTTTAAAAAAGATTTTATTTATTTGACAGATCACAAGTAGGCAGAGAGGCAGCCAGGGAGAGGAGGAAGCAGGCTCCCCGCGAGCAGAGAGCCCAATGCTGGGCTCGATCCCAGGACCCTGAGATCATGACCTGAACTGAAGGCAGAGGCTTTAACCCACTGAGCCACCCAGGCGCCCCCTGGATCCTGTATTTCCTGAATGAGCTTTGTGCTTTCAGTCTCTAGGCCTCTCTATGCTCTTATACTTTGGTTGGCAGCCTGGTGTCTGATTTTAAACTTCCTCCTTCAAGGCCTAGCTTAGAGAGAAACAGAATTAATTTCTTCTTTGTTTATGTCTTTTCCATAGCCCTTCATATACATACATGCATTGACAGCAACAGCACCTACAACATTTGTGTGTTTATTCTTTGCTTCTTCTGTTAGATTGAATTCCTGGGGGCATTTCCTGTTCGTCTCGTATCTCCTGCAATGGAATAGTGCCCGACTCATGGTAGGCACTGGATTTTAGCTTAAATTGACCTCTTCACTATTCTTTCACTGTGATGACAGGGGTCGTTCTAATCAGACTGTTGTTTGCCTGAGTTTCTCTAGCTAGGAGTGGTATAGGGAAAGATTAGAATTATGACATTGGGGCACCTGGGTGACTCCTCTGCTAAGTGCCCAGCTCTTGATTTTGGCTCAAGTCACAATCTCAGGGTGGTGAGATTGAGTCCCACTTGGGGCTCTGCGCTGGGCATGGACTCTGCCTGAGGACCCCCTCCCCCGCCCCCATGGTTACTGTCTCTCTCAAAAAAAAAAAAAAAAAAAATTGCTGTCCATGCCGAGCCATCACAGCTGATCACTAGCTTCTGTCCAGGCCCATCAAATCAAGGGTTTGTAATTATCACTCTCATTGCTGATTGGTAAGTCACAATCAGTTGTGAAATGAAATTGCAAATCTTTGCAAGATTTCATGAAGTTTGAGGGAAGAAATGTTTGAGAGCCGTTGAAGTTTCATTCATAGCTATTGATACATTACATCCCATGGACCCACTAACAGTTGAAAATTGATGGGGAAGGTGATACCCTGAGCTCTCCCAAGTAGAATCATTCAGATATCAAAAAACCAAGGGAAGGGGTACCTGTGTGGCTCAGTGGGTTAAGCCTCTGCCTTTGGCTCAGATCATGATCTCAGGGCCCTGGGATCCAGCCCAGCATCGGGCTCTCTGCTCAGCGTGGGGAGCCTGCTTCCCCTTCTCCCTCTGCCTGCCTCTCTGCCTGCTTGAGATCTGTTTCTCTCTGTCAAATAAATAAATAAAATAAAATAAAATAAAAACCCAAACCAAGAGAAGTCATTGAAAAGACTGGCCAAATCCTTAGATATATTTGCACAATGATGCAGTAAAAGTCAGATAGGGAGGGAGTTGTGCTTTATGGTGTATCAAGTTTTTTGATAATATGCCAGAATTCCCTACTTAATTTCCTTTTTATGAACACAGTTGAATTTTAACCTAAATTATGTTATATATAATTTCTAGTTTCATTTTTCAAAAGAAAGTTTCATTTACATTTTGTTTCATTTACATTTTGTGTTTACTATGTACCTAGGGTACATTTTGTCTTTACTATGTGAAAATTTGGTTCCTTAAGTAGCTTTACTTTTTTTAAGATTTTATTTATTTATTTGAGAGAGAAAAAGAGAGATAACGAGAGAGAGCACAAGCAGCGGGGAGAGAGAGAAGCAGGCTCCCTGCTTGATGTGGGGCTCAGTCCCAGGACCCTGGGATCATGACCTGAGTTGAAGGCAGACGCTTAACTGCTTAACCAACTGAGCCACCCAGGCGCCCCCCCTTCTAAAAAGATTTTTAAAATTTATTTGAGAGAGGGAGTGAGAGGACTGATGGTGGGGAGGCGCAGAGGGAGAGGGAGAAGCAGGCTCCCTACCAAGCAGGGAGCCCAATGAACACATGGCTCTATCCCAGGACCCTGGGATCATGACCTGACCAAAGGCAGATGCTTAACTGACTGAGCCACTGGGGTACCCCAAGTGGCCCTACTTTTTAAAAAAAATTAATAAACTTGGGGCTCCTGGCTGGCTCGGTTGCTGGAGCATGGGACGCTTGAGCTCTGGGTCATGAGTTTGAGCTCCACATTAGTCATAGAGCTTACTTAGAAAAAAATTAATGAACTTAATTTTTTAGAGCAGTTTTAGGTTCAGAGCCAAATTGAGCAGAAACTAGAGAGTTCCCATATAGCCGCCCCACCCCCAACACATACACTAGAGGGGTGCATTGGTTACAGTTCATGAACTGACACATCGTCATCACATAGAGTCCCTCATTTACACTAAGGTTTGCTCGCAGTGTTGTACGTTCAGTGGGTTTGGAAAAATGTATGTCATACATCTACTGTTGTAGCATCCTGCAGAGTAGCTTCACTGCCCTGAAGGTCCTCTGTCCCTCTCTCCTCCCAACCCCTTTTCTCAAATGTCCTGTGATTGGAAGCATAAAATGTGTCATCTTTGCAGATTGGCTTCTTTCCTTAACAGTGTTCATTTAAAAGTCTTCTTTTTGTGTCTTTTCATGGCTTACCGTATCATGATTGTATATTTCATGTTAGTGCTGAATAAGATTTCATCATTCAGATGGACCGTGGTTTATCCGTCTACCTACTGAAGGACATCTTGGTTGCTTCCAAGCAGTTATGACTAAAGCTGCTGTAAACATCCATGTGCAGCTTTTTGTGTGGATGTCAGTTTTCAATTCTTTGGGTAAATATGAAAGGGTACAGGTTGCTGGCTTGTATGGTAAGAGCGTGTTTTGTTCTGTAAGAGATGGCCAGTCTGTCTTCCAGAGCGGTTGCACCATCTTGCATTTCTGCCAGCAGTGAGTAAGAGTTCGCAGTGCTCCTCGCCAGCATTTGGTGCCCGCGTTCTAGATTTTGGCCACTCTGATAGGTGTGCACTGGTATCTCATTTTAATTTGCGATTCCCTAATGACATCTGTGGAGAATCATTTTATGGCGTACGTACCTTCTGTGTATCTTCTTTGGTGAGGTGTGTGTTTAGGTCTTTTGCCTATTTTTTAAAATTAAGTTGTCTATTTTTCTTTATTTATTTGACAGAGATAATGAGAGAGGGAATACAAGCAGGAGGAGTGGGAGAAGGAGAATCAGGCTTCCTACTGAGCAGGGAGCCTGATTCGGGACTCGATCCTGGGACCCTGAGTGGAGGGCCGATGCGTAACGATCAAGCCACCCAGGCACCCCTAAGTTGTCTGTTTTCTTACTTTTCTAAGAAAAGTTCAAAAACTTTTCTTAGTTTTTGGGTTTTTTTTAAAGATTTTATTTATTTATTTGACAGAGAGAGATCACAAGTAGCAGAGAGGCAGGCAGAGAGAGAGAGGGGGAAGCAGGCTCCCTGCTGAGCGGAGAGCCTGATGCGGGGCTTGATCCCAGGACTCTGAGATCATGACCTGAGCTGAAGGCAGAGACTTTAACCCACTGAGCCACCTAGGCGCCCTTCAGTGTTTAGTTTTAAGAGTTCCTCGTATCTTTGGGCTAATAGTCCTTTATCCAGTGTGTCTTTTGCAGATATTTTTTTTCTTTTAATTATTTTATTTATTTATCTGCCAAAGAGAGAGAAGACAGGGTGAGAAACACAAGCAGGGGGAGTGGCAGGCAGAGCGAGAAGGAGGCTCCCCACTGATCAGGGAGCCCGGTGCTGGCTGGATCCCAGGACCCTGGGATCATGATCTGAGCTGAAGGCAGATGCTCAGCTGACTGAGCCACTCAGGCATCCTTGCAGATTCTTTTCTTCCAGTTGTGGTTGTCTCCTTTTTCTTGAATAGTGTCTTTGTGGAGAAGTTAAAAAAAATTTTTTTTAAACAGTTTTATTGAGGTAAAATGTGCATACCACAAAATTCAGCCCTTTCAAGAGTACAATTCAAAGATTTTTGGTAAATTTGCCAAATAGTGCAACTATGGCCATATTTCATGGTTAGAACTTTTCCATCAACCAAAAAGATCCCTTGTGCCCATTTATAGTGTCTCCCGTTGCCATCACCAGCCCCAGGCAACTGCTAATCTACTTTCTGTCTCTATGAGTTTGCTTTTTCTGGATATTTCATATAAAAGGAGTCAATACAACATGTGGTCTTTTGCATCTGGCTTCCTTCACTTAGCATGTTTTTGAGGCTCATACATGTTGGAGACTGTATCAGTGTTTTGTTCCTTTTTATTGCTTTATTCTTTGTTCTTCCATATTTTCGAAAGAGTACAACTAGTACACATCCCTTTGGCTTGTTTCCACCCTATAGCTACGAAGAATAATGCCACTCTGAACATCTGTGTACAAGTTTTTTGTGGATGTGATTTGATTTCTCTTGGGCAGATACTTGGGCGTGGAATGCGGGATCAAATGGTAAATTTATGTTCAAGTTTTCAAGAAAGTGCCAACCTATTTTCCAAAGTAGTTGCACCATCTTACATTCCCGCTGGCGATGTTCCACCTTCTCCGCGTTCTTATCAGTGGTTATTGTCTGTCTTTTCATGACAGCCGTTCTTACGGGTGTAAAGTGGTATCTGACTGTATCTGACTGTGATTTTGATCCACTTACCCGTAATGGCTAATGGTGTCCGGCATCTCTTCATGTACCTATTGACCACTCATCTATCTTCTCAAAGAGGTATTATGCCTTGCTGTGGAATCAGCCATTTTTCCAAGGAGTCCTGGTTCCTGAGGGTAGCATCATCCGTTCGAACTTCCGTGCTGGGGGCGGGTGAGATTCCCCAGAAGTTTTTAAATTTTAATGAATTCCAGCTTATCATTTCTTTCATGGATTGCACCTTTGGTGTTGTATCTAAAACATAACGGCGATAAGCAAGGTCGCTTAGATAACTTCTTGTTATAGTCTGGTTTGTAGTTTTGCATTTTATATTTAGATCTAGGGTCCATTTTGTGTTAACTTTTGTGAAGGATGTAAGGTCTGTGTCTAGATTTCTTTCTTTTTTTTTAAAAGTAGACTCCATGCCCAGTGTGAAGTCCAGTGCAGGGCTTGAACTCACAACCCTGAGATCAAGACCTGAGCTGCAATCCAAAGTTGAACACTTACCCACCTGAGCCACCCAGACACCCCCAGATTTCATTTAACTGTGAATGTCCAGTCATTCCAGCACCATTTGTTAAGACTGTCCCTTCTCGGGGTGCCTGGGTGGCTCAGTGGGTTAAGGCCTCTCCCTTTGGCTCAGGTCATGGTCTCAGCGTCCTGGGATCGAGCCTCACATTGGGCCCTCTGCTCAGCAGGGAGCCTGCTTCCCCCTACCCCCACCTGCCTCTCTGCCTACTTGTGATCTCTCTCTCTCTGTGTCAATTAAATAAAACCTTAAAAAAAAGAAAAAGACTGTCCCTTCTCTATTGACTTGCCTTTGCTCTTTGTCAAGATCAGTGGACTGTATTGATGTGGATCTATTTCTGGGCTCTGCCCTCTGTTCCATTGATCTGTTTGTTCATTTTTTTTTTTTAAGATTTCATTTATTTATTTGACATACATAGAGAGAGCGAGCACAAGCAGGGGGTGTGGCAGGCAGAGGGAGAGGGAGAAGCAGGCTCCCTGCTGAGCAGGGGGAGCCCGACATGGGACTGGATCCCGGGACTCCGGGATCACGACCTGAGCCGAAAGGCAGTCACTTAACCAACTGAGCCACCCAGGTGCCCCTATATATTAACCTTTATGTGACTTTTGTATCCTGTAACCTTGCTATAATTCTTATTAGTTCCAGGATTTTATTTTCAGTCTAGTCTCTTGGCTTGTCCAGCTGCTGATGCCCATATTCTCCTTCTGGGATTTTCCCTGCAGCAGAGCCCTCCACTGTCTCACCATCCTCTATCAGGTGGCGGAGAATCTTGTCCTGCCCTTGGACAGCCCTTGTCTTTAGCTTTTCATTAGTCTGTTTTGCATCTATAATGAAGTTGTACTCTCCGTGTCTTTTTTTTTTTTTTAAGATTTTATTTATTTATTTGACAGAGAGAGAGAGAGAGAGATCACAAGTAGGCAGAGGGAGAGGCAGAGAGAGTGGGAGAAGCAGGCTTTCTGCTGAGCAGAGAGCGCCTGATGTGGGCCTCACTCCCAGGATCCTGAGATCATGACCTGAGCTGAAGGCAGAGGCTTAACCCACTGAGCTACCCAGGCGCCTCTCTCCATGTCTTTTATACTAAGCAGGCTCTACACCTAGTGTGGGGCTTGAACTCACAACCCTGAGATCAAGCATTGCATGCTCGGGGGTGCCTGGGTGGTTCAGTTCATTAAATATCTAACTCTTGGTTTCCGCTCAGGCATGATCTTGGGGTCATGGGATCAAGCCCCGCATTGGGCTCTGCTGGGGATTCTCTCCCTCTGGCCCTCCCCTCATGCCCATGCACTCTCTTTGTAAAGTAAAATGAATAAATAAACTCATGTAAAAAAAAAAGAGTTGCATTCTCTACCAAGTGAGCCTGCCAGGTGCCCGTCCATGTCCTTCATTACATATTTACACATCTCACTGTGGCCACTACTGTTTTCTGTTGAGTGTCCCAGTAGCCCAGGGACTTACGATGAAATAGTTTAAAAAAAAAAAGAGTGAGGCCTGGGAGGTCCGCGTGAGCGGGGGGCACGTGGGGCACTTTGTGGAGGAAGTGGCAGCAGCCCTGAGCTCTGACAGATGGAAGAACCTCCCGGCTGAGAGCAGCCAGAGGCGCACTGCCTTCCAGAGACGCTCAGAGCGTAACTTGGGAGCGGGTATTGCAGGAACCCTTTCTGAGGAACACTGGGTAGTGCCCGGACACAGTTCTGATTGTCACGATTGGTGGCACTGCCAGCATCCAGTGCGTGGAGGGAAGGGACACTGCTAAGCATCCTATGGTTCAGAGGACAGCCCCTCATCTTCCTCCAACAAAGAATCCTCGGGCCCCATGTGTTGGTGCCACCGAGCGGAGCAGCCCTCGGAACAGAGAACTAAAGACCAGCTTTCGGCCGCTGTCTGGCATGCTCTTACAGGTGCCTTTTGCTTTCCAGTTGCTGCTGCTGAGCAGCTGACGGGACCTCATGTGATCGTCATG
>CM052815.1:3685037-3741886 GCA_028533885.1 Nasua narica
GAGTTATGGATAGAAGTAAAAAGTTATGGGAAAGCCCATTATCTCCAGCAGTGGACCATTGACTAAACCATGTTTAAATCTTTAAGATGAAATTGTGTGCATGATTAAAAATTGTGTTTTTAATGCTGAATTGATGGAAAATGCTTGTAATATAAATGGAAAAGGAAATTATGGAGTAATTCAGTATGATCCCAATTTTAATAATAAGAAAGAAGTAGGAAAAGAGGAGCTTAAGAAAATGACAACTAAAAAACCCAGAAAGTTAAGGGCCCCTGGCTGGCTCAGTCTGTAGCACATGCGGCTCTCGATCTCCGGGCCATGAGTTCAAGCCCCACCTTGGGCTTAAAAAAAAGAAACAAAATCACTCAGAATGTACAAAAGTGGTTATGTTGGTATGATAGAATTTGGGTAACTTGTTACATTTTTTATTTTGGGGGTCTCTAAGATCCATATTAACATGATTTTTTGGAACATGATTTCCAAGATCTGAAAGGCAAACGGTTTACTACAGGTTACAGGCAGCCTGCTTTAGTGCCTCCAGTAGAACTGCTAAAACTTAGCTGAGTCCATAACATCACACCCAGGTCACCTGAGTTCTTTACTGCTTGTGAATATGAACATGAATATGACGAAAGCAGCACCGTGCTCCTCGGGGCTGCTGTGTGGCTTCGTTTTCACTGAAATGGCTTTCTTCAGCGTAGAAACCCGTTAGCCCTAGGTCTTCAGCTTGGGGGTTGTTCTTTGCTGTGTTATTGCCTGGTTTTTCTCTGGATACCCAGAGAAGCTGAAAGGATTATTTTGATATCTGATTAACGATTTGTGGGCAGCAAGCTCTTTCTGGTGCTCGTGAGTCCCCTGGCTGAGCGCTGGGGCCTGCGCGGGCTACGGACACACGCTGAACGTGAAATACACATGTTTGTTTCATGTTATTTGCTCTTCTGCTTCCTGGAGTATCTCCTGTCTCCTGCGTGAAACTAGGACGAGTGTGTTTCTTACAAAGCTGTTCCATTGCTTGTTTGAAATCCGTGAGCCTTCCGGGGATTGTACTCGGGAGGAGATCGTGACAAATTGTGGTAAGTGGGGCCCTTGCAGTTTTGCTTCCCAGAAGATAGTCTGGGGCCTACCTTCCCAGCGTATCTTCTTATTCCCAGTTGTGTTGTTTGGCCCACTGGTCATTGGCGTTTTTCTAGGTGGTTTCTTACAGCTTGGGTCATCCGGGATGATGACCTTGTTTCATTTATCTTGCTTGTCACTAAAAAATAACCGGGCGGTTTAATTTTTCCCGCTACAGCCTATTTAGCAACAGGGGCTACAGATAATTCAAGAGATGACGGGTTTCCAGGTTGCAAGCTGGTTTCTGGCAGAGCTGGCCCCGCTGCCTTCTCTAGGAGCACGGGATTAAACTTTGAATGGAGTTACACAGCTTAGAACAGTAGCTCATCTGTTTGCTCCCGCTGCTGCTCGAACCCTCACGAGTGTGTGACAGGAAGGAAAACGAGGCCTTTTAACTGATGGGAGGCCTGTCCTGTCGCCTGGTAGCCAGGAGCCTGTGCGGCAGGGAGCTCCTGATAAGCCCCGCACCAGAGGCGTTGCCCCGAGTTGAGAAGAAAGGTCAAGGCTGCTCTCATCCTCTTCCCTCCACACGGTCCCTGTGCTTCTAGGCTCACTTGGGGGAAGACCAGAGCCTTGGGTTCCCTGGTGTTTCTGTTCCTCCCTCACTGGGGTAGATAGCTGATTTGCCTGTTGGGAAAAGAGGTCTTTACTCTGGTGAAGATTGCCAGGCACTCATGATTGCTTTTAAGTAAGCTACTGACAAAATTGTTAAATATGACTTTTATTGACATCTGGGAAACATAGTTTCTGTAGAAGCACATTCAAGTTTTTAATTGGCTAAGAAAATGTTACATATGGGAAAAATTAATTTTTCTTTTTTTTTTCATTTTTCTTTTTAAAAAAGTGCTCTATTGAGATATGGTTCACATACCATACAGTTCATCCATTTAAATTAAGTGTGTGAGTATCTGGTGGGTTTTAGTGTATTCACAAGTACGGGCGGCTGTCATCCTACAATCAATTTTACAACATTTTTCTCGGGGCACCTGGGCGGCTCAGTCGTTAGGCCTCTGTCTTCAGCTCAGGTCATGATCCCAGGGTTCTAGGATCGAGCCCCACATTGGGCTCCCTGCTCAGCGGGAGGCCTGCTTCTCCTTCTCCCATTCCCTCTGCTTGTGTTCCCTCTCTCACTGTGTGTCTCTCTGTCAAATAAATAAAATCTTAAAAAAAAAAAAGAACATTTTTCTCATCTCTGAGGGGAACGCTGGCCCCCAGCCCTGTCCCGCCCAGTCGTAGGCACTCACTGCTCTGCTTTCTGTCTGTATATTTCACGTGAATGGAATCTTAGAATATGTGACTGGTTTCTTTCACTGAGCATAATGTAGCACTTGTCAGTACTTCATTCCTGTTTAAAAGTCATTGTGGTAGGGACGCCTGGGTGGCTCAATTGGTTGAGCAACTGCCTTTGGCTCGGGTCATGATCCCGGCGTCTTGGGATCGAGTCCCGCATCGGGCTCCTTGCTCCACGGGGAGCCTGCTCCTCTCTCTGCCTCTGCCTGCCTCTCTGCCTGCTTGTGCTCTCTCTCTGTTAAATGAATAAATAAAATCTTTAAAAAAAAAAAAAGTCATTGTGGTAAAATGTGCATAGTCTAAAATGTACTATTTTTAACCATTTTTAAGCATCTAGTCCAGTGGATTAGATGTCCGCACTGCTGTGCAAGCATCGCCGCCATCCATCTCGGGAATGGCTCCGACCGTCTTCCGGGTCTGGAGCTCTGTCCCCGTGAAACATCAAGTCCTCTTCCCCCCAGTAAGCACTGTCCTTTGACATTCATGAGCTCAGTCAGACTGTGTTTTTAGTCATTCTGTTTGTGTTTACTGGAATGTGCCATATCCTTTGGGTGTGCAGCCCTCCCAACATCTTGATTTTAGCCACAGAAGACCTATTTCCTGGAGTCTGAACTCCAGAACTGTCAGATAAATTCATGATTTTTTTCAAAGATTTATTTATTTATTTGACGAGAGAGAGAGAGTGAGAGAGGGAACACAAGCAGGGGGAGTGGTAGAGGGAGAAGCAGGCTTCATGTGGAGCAGGGAACCCGATGTGAGACTCGATCCCAGGACCCTGGGATCATGACCTGAGCCGAAGGCAGATGCTTAATGACCGACCGAGCCACCCAGGCGCCCCTCAGAGAGCTCTTAAAATGACTAAAGAGGGGAGCCTGGGTGGCTCTGTCAAATCAGTCTGATCCTTGATTTCAGCTCAGGTCACGATCTTAGGGTTATGGAATGGAGCCCTGCGTCAGGCTCCACACAGGTTCTCTGTCTCCCTCTCCTTCTCTCAAGAAAAAAGATTCCTTCTCCCTCTGCCACTCCCCCCACTCCAGAAAAATAAAATGACCAAAGAAAGTGCGGCTCTTTTACAGAGGGGTGAATTTGAGGCTCAGAGAGGTTTAGTGATATGTCCAAGATCACACAGCTAGTAAGTGGCAGTACTGGGATTTGAATCCCTGGCTCTGGAGCCAGTGGTCTTTTCTTGTAGCGTGGTGCCTTCCCCCGGGACTGTCTCTTAGGGAGCTTACGGTCTAATGAATTAGTGAGCCAAGCCTAGCCCACCCGATCTAGTAAGACGACATAACAGGAGGAGTTTGAAGAGACACAACAGTGCTGCTGGTTATTGTCGTCTTCAGAAAAGCTTTACTGAGCATCCACCATTTGGGGTCACTGGCCCTTGAGAATTGTAGTGAGACCTTGCCCCTGCCTTCAAGGAGCTGGCAAGAAAGAGGGCGAAAGGTTCTTGAGAGGGTTGGACTTTCAACTTGGTCTTAAGCTGTAGGTAGTTCGTAGGCGACAGAGCAGGGTACTGAGGAGTCTGCAGACCACGAGAGCACCGGGGAGCTGACTGCCGTAAGCTGTATCCGTTAGTGCTAGATTGAGCTGCTTATAGCAGAAGCTCTAGAGTGACAGTGGCTTGAACAACACAGAAATTTATTTCCCTCTTGTGTTAAAGAGGTCTGGAAGTAGACAGGCTGGGCAGGTGTGGACGCTCGGGCTCAGTGGAGATGCGGGATCCTTTCACCTAACTGCTCGGCCACTCCTAGGCGGTGGCTCTCATTCTCACGATCTAAGAAGCTGCTGAAGCTCTGGCCATATGTGCCGGTCCAGACGCTGGCGAGAAAGTGGAAACAACACTAGACATTTCAACATAGAGAATTTAATAGAGGGAATTGGGTGAACAGGCGTTAGAGGACCAAAAAAGCAGACATGGGACCCCATGGTGCAGAGAACTGCAGGAAGGAGCCCCTTCCCTGGGCTGGGGGACCAAGGGAAGAGGTGGGGGTTATCAGACCCTGGAGCTGGGGCCCTTGTCCCTAGGAAGAGGGCACTGCTTGGCTGTTGTGGGCATCTGAGGACTTGAGGAGCACCCCCGGGAGCTGGGGCCCAGACCTCTGATCCGGTATCCCAGAGAAGTGGGGGTTCCCCTATTGCTAGTCCAGCACTCGGACAAGAACAACGACCCAGCCTGTCTCCTTCCTCCTGCCTTCCGGCCTCCCTCCAGGGCCCGCGCTGGCAGACCCCAGTTGGGAGCAGGTGGCAAAGGAGATTTGTGATGGGTGGGGCCCTGGCTGGGTGCGTTGCTGCCCAAGTAAAACCTGGAAGGGGAGGAGAATGCCACAGAAGCAGAATTTTCAGAACGGTTAGCTCCAGTTACTGTCCCAGCGTTAACAAACCTCCAGATAAAAACTTCTCCCTGTTCTCTCTTTCCCCACATAATCTCTTGGTCTGTATTTTGTAGCCCTGGGCAGTGCTTGTCAGCGTATGCTCGTAATCCCTGTGTGATTCTGTACTTGAGGGTGTAAATTAGGTGCATATTTTAGTCTCACTTTGGGGAGCACAGCTTGACTAGACTGGGCTGGTTATGGATGGAGCTGGTGGCTCCTGTGACAGGGGGTGTCCTTCTCGAAAGCTGCGGTTCTATTTCCCGGTCACTTTCTTTCTCTCCCAGCGTCGTGCGTCTACTGCCCTATGATGCCGAAGCCTCTGACGGGGGTGGGGGGGGGTACAGACATGACTCACTTCGCCGGAGCGTGCGGCCTCCGACACTGCCCTGTGATTTTGAATTCTGACAGTTTTAGTTTTTTATTTTTTTTTTTAAGATTTTTATTTATTTATTTGACAGAGATCACAAGTAGGCAGAGAGGCAGGCAAAGAGAGGAGGAAACAGACTCTCTGCCAAGCGAGAACTCGATGCGGGGCTCGATCCCAGGACCCCGAGATCATGACCTGAGCCGAAGGCAGAGGGTTAACCCACTGAGCCACCCAGGCGCCCCGAAATCTGACTGTTTTATGTCTAGTTTTTGTCTTCATCAGAGAGCTGTTTCTTGGGGGTGGAGCCAGAGTGTAGTTCAGTGGTGTATCCTCCCAGCTTCCAGCTCAGTGCTCGGCTTGGGTAGTTCCTGAAGATGCACTGGCTAGGTAAGGATTTAGAGACCTGAAGTCAGCTGCAGATGAGGTGCCTCGTGTGTGGGGCTCCTGGCTATTCGGCATCTCCGATTTAGCTCCAGTTCCTCCATTGACTGCCCTTCCTCTCTACCTAATCATGTCTGACCCACGCAGGTGCTTTGTCCCAAAGGCAGTTACTCTCCTGTTTAAATGACCCCTGTAACTTGTTTCCTGTCTCTCGTCATCAGAGTGGAAGGTTCAGGGTGCCGAGATCTCCAATCATTTCCTCTGAGCATTTCAAGAAACTGATTAATGTTACAAGTTCTTTGAAAAGCCTGTTAGTCAAAAGCAGTTGGGATGTTTTTAATAACATGGACCTATATATACTTCAAGTGGACACTCCTCAGGAAGGTGGATTAAGTGTTGCCCCAAGATTTTAACCTGGTGTTATGGGAATAGAGTGGAGGTTTTGGATCCTAGCAGAGCATGAGCCCAAAGGAATGCATCTGGTATGCCCCCACCCCCGGGGGGGGCGCAATGTCCTCTTCCGTCCTGCTCATTCTCTAGAGGCGCTTGCGTGGGCAGCTGCACACCTGCAGTGCAGACGGAGCTCCCCTCCAGCGTTAAGCTAAGAAGAACAGATGGGGAATTTGCCTGTTTTTAATGTGACTCTGGAATTGAGCCAAACACCATGGAGCTCGTCGCGTGTGTCGCAGGTATCCCGAGAATCAGGACTTTGATGGGATCAGTGCCGGTGGGACCCTGATGTCTCATCCGTAGTTGTCCAAGAAGGGCAGGTTAGCTGACCTTCCAAATACTGATGCTTGCTGTCCTCTTCCTTCCAACAGAGGCGGCCTCAGTAACATGCTGTTCCAGTGCTCCTTTCCCGACTCTGTGGCCACCATTGGTGACGAGCCTCGGAAAGTACTCCTGCGGCTCTACGGGGCGATTTTAAAGATGGTGAGTTCGCAGGCTGCGTGGGGACGGGAGGGTGCTGGGAACAGTTTTCATCCTCTCTCCTAAATTACCTGGGAAGAGATGTTTAATACTTTAGTGGTGTTTACAAGGTATTTTTACATATTGCTTTTGTTTTAATTGGGCTGCACAACTGGGTTTTTTGCTTATATCCTGTTACGTTCTGAATTCCTGTTCTTATAATTTATTAGTAAGCCAGTACAAATACTCTCAGCTTTATATCCAGAAAAAAGTATGATGTTGGTTAAATCTTTAGTTGTGGTTATGATGCTTAGATTTTCCACACGTTGAAATTTTCAGCTCAGACCTAGGTTGTAAAATTCTAATTGGAAAAGGTATTGTTTTTAATAACATGATCATAAAGGTTTTTACAGGGCACAAGGGAGCCCCATGGACAAAGTATGATCTCAGCGGAAGTGAATTTATTAACTACCTCCCTTTGAGATTTCTTTAAAACGTTGAATTTGTTAGACTCTTAATCTTTCTAAAATTTTATATTACTTAATTGAATCTAATTTTCTTTTTTTTTTAAGATTTTATTTATTTATTTGACAGAGATCACAAGCAGACAGAGAGGCAGGCAGAGAGATGGGGGGAAGCAGGCTCCCTGCCGAGCAGAGAGCCTGATGCGGGGCTCCTTCCCAGCACCCTGAGATCATGACCTGGGCTGAAGGCAGAGGCTTTAACCCACTGAGCCACCTAGGCGCCCCTTAAATCTAATTTTCAATTAAAGTGCCTTATTTATTGAATTATCTTAACCAATTGTAGGAGATCCCAAATGTCTGGATTTTTTTTCCTATTTATACCATGAATTTACCATTTTACTGACCACACATACAAGTGTTTGTTTGATATATTTCTATGGTAGAATTTTAATATCCGTTTAGATCTTCTTCAGAAGGGCCCATTTTGATCTTCATGAAATGGAGAATAGTTTTTCTACTTAATGTTTTAAGAGACTAGTCTCAGCTCAATCTGAAGGGCAGATTATGCCCATGTCTACGATAATTTGATTTTACTGTTCAGAAATATCAAAGTTACAGCTGGCACTCTATGTCACAATGTGACTGAGCCTTTTCATTGACTAGTTTTCCTTGGCCTTGTCAGGCGGTGCAGTGCTCCGGATCTGAGTGTTGGAGGTCGTGTGCCCTTTGCCCAGGAAACCTGAGGCCACTTTGTGATGAGGAACACACAGCTGACCCTGACTCCTTACGATGGTACACAAGCCACGGGGCTCTTGTGTTGACCATGCAGTTGGGTTTTTCATTTAATCAAGTTGCACTTTCAAAGCACAGTTTTTGAAAAACCCAGTTAATGTCCTTTTCATACTTTGGTACTTTCAGTGAAATCAGTCTTGAGCCATTTTCTCTTTGAAGACTTTTATGTCCTCTAACCATTAGTCCCACTTCTGCTCATTTGTGTGCTTTCTTGTGGGCAACACTTCTAAAATACTTTAACAATGAGCTGCTGGAATTGCATGTGATACAGACTGTTGTTCAAATCCGAGTTTTGAGGCTTTCGTTTGTATTTATAACTTGAACTAGGGGCGTTTTAGACGTGCACTGTGCGCCCCTCCAGGAGCCGGGCTAAGCTCGGCTGCAGGCTCTGCTGTGGGACTGTGCGGGTCGGGCTGCTGGCCGCCAGCCCCAGGGGCCTAGCAAACGTTTGCGATGTGGCGAGCGACCCAAGAGGGGAATTTTAAATTTTAATGACTTTTAATTAACTTAAATTGAAATGGTTGCTTGTATGGGTGGCTGCTGCATTGGACAGCACAGCTCTAGAATGTGCCATGGTATTGGATGAGTAATTAGCGAAGCCGTCCACAGCACGGCCTGGCCCTGAGCCATTAACTCTTCCCCTAGTAAAGACTCACTATCAGTAGTTAGTATCTTGTCCTTTTTGAAATTTTAGCTGTCCACAATTACTGCCGTATAGTACATTTGGAAATAGAGTTAGTTTTAGCATTTCTATGTCCCTGTTTATTTTTAGGTAACTCAAAAATAGAATAAAGACACTTAAAGTGCAAATGATTCTTGCCAAACTAATAGGTTGGAATATGTTTTACATATAGTTCTAATTCGTAGGAGGGCACTCTACATTTAGCTTCTTAATTATGTTTTTATTAGGCAAATCTCAGTTGCCATTCCCGAAGCTGCCTCCTCCGTGCAGGGCGGAAACTGTGCCGGGAGACGAGCAGCTTGCTTAACTGGACAGTCCGCGGTGTCTCCAGACTCATGATTGAATTACTCGACAGCACTCTCATTTTTGCTGGAAAAAAGCTGCTCCTTTGCTTTAGAGGAGGGAACCTGTTTTCAGTATAAATACTTGGTGGGTCAAGTCCTTAGTTCAAGGACACTTTTTTGGTGCAATTCCAACTTAGTAAAAATATGAAACCTACAGCCTCAATTGGAAACATTTTGAAGAGGTTTTTGGCTGAGGTGTTTGTTCTTCAGGGTTCGGCAGGGACACTGGTTGCCAGGTGGAATTTTAGACATGAATGGCCATTGTAAACCGTGGGTCATTTGAATACCTTGACAGCAGGAGGAGAGGAACTAGATTGGGGCAGGGGAGCTCTGAGAAACGACCTCAGGGGAGAGAAGGTGGGAGAGGCAGGCCCTGAGCCTGTGAGGCTCGGGCCACGGGCCACGAGCCAGGTGGCCAGCCGGTGCCGGCAAAGCCGAGCTCTCCCATCGCTCGCCCAGGGATCTCGCTGCAGACTTCAGTGCCTTTTCAGATAGTCCCAACTCCAATTTAAAGGATCTATAATTTTTGTAGCTGGGGTGTGAGCTGACTCACGTTGCTGACCAGCTCTTTGGAACGAATCTGGCCTCCAGTGGAGGGACAGAGTCGGCCATGAGGCCTCTGTTCCCACCACAACGAAAAAATGTTGCCAGAATTGATAATGATTTGTTAGGATTTGCATTCATTAAGAGAGGTGGCTGAGCAAATCTAGAGCCCGCCCGAATAATGAATCCCGTTACTTTCATAAATGAAGGGATTAAAGAAACAGAATGCAACTCAAATGTTATGCTTTCCCTGCCTGTGCTCTCCCCGTGGGGAAAGCACACGTGTCCCTCTGCAGGTGTGTGCCCTGTCGGGATAAACTGGGGCCCCGGAAGCGGCTCTGTCAGTGCAGTTGTAGCATGGTTTAGGGTGCGTTAGAATAAGCTCCTTCCTTAAAAATGTTGACTGACAGCTGCGGGTAATGATAGAGCTGTGTAGTTTCTCTAACAAGACAGGCTTGCTGTTTTGTTTAACGACACGTTAGAGCAGTTGAGTTAGGTCCCTTCCTTCCCTTTCTCCTTCGACACTTCTGAGTTTTTTACCCTGAGAATCAAATATTAAGGAGAACTGTTTCCTTGATTTACATTTACAGTCCTTCACGAGTGACTTTTTTGAAACTGATTAAATATTGCTCAGCTTTTTTTTTCCTTTTTCTTCGCTGTGGTGTGAGATGGCCGAGACCGTGGCAGTGAGGTCCTGCTCCTCGGTGCTGCTCACTGCGGGCTAAGGGGATGGCAGTTTCCGTCCCTAAAGTTTGTTCTCTCCCAGCCCGTTTCTGTAATGCACACGCTATACACGTCAAAATACCCGTCTAATCCTAAAGCAGTGCCTGCCAGCACAACTCAGGGTCTGCTTCACACGGCCTAGCTCTCATTTTAATGAGGAGGATTAGTTTCTTTAGTTGCACAAATGTCGGACCTGGAATTCCCCTGTAGATTCACCCCGAAGAATAGTAGGATAGTCTAATAGAAGTTGAGAAGTACTAGTTCAGCCTTTGCCATGTGGAAAGAGATGAAATTGCTGGAAGAGAGCTTGAAACAACGCAAGCTATAAACGTAACTTGGTTTTTTCCATTCTGATACTGGGAAGGAACATGAGCTCCGCAGCGTCCACTGACAGCCTTTTCAAAGCAGCAAGTTTGGCTGATTACGAATAACCCGTTTGCTTATTTATCATGAACTGTGGAAGACACAAATGTCAGTACGTATTGTTCATTCAATGTAACCTGTGCCAGTTGGCGGAAGTCTCAGAGGACGGCTTTGTCCCTTCCTCTGTCCGAACAGTGACTCTGTGTTGAGCCAGTTCCTTCTGTGCATGAATGGAGAGATTTGGCCTCACCATTGGAACGGCCTCACGGGCATGAATGTCTATGATCCACGTCAAAGATCTCTCGAGTGTTGTCTGGGAAATTGTTTTTGTGTGTTCTTTGAGCAATAGAAGGCTAATATTAGTGCTTGTTTGAGTACTAACCGTAATAAAATTAAAGGCATCAAGGCACAACGCAGATACGTATTTGTGACTCACGAGTGCAGTCTGGGACATGGTCTGTTTTAAATCCAGAAAGCAAATGTCATCTTCCCTGTTTTCTCTTAATCCCAGTTTAAATAGAAATTAAACCACCCTAAAATATGGGAAACAGACAATATGGGAACAGCCCGTAGAGAGTTCATACTAAACTCTCAGAGACGGGGAAATGGGCTGCTTGTGGACATTACAGAGACTGTTGGACGTGGGCTCCCTCATGAAGAGCCCTGCTTTGTCCCAAGAGACCAGGGAGAGCCCACGTCCCTGGTAACTGAGTACTGTGAGCTTTGTGCATTTCTTCCTCATGGTTATTGGAGTCACCATGAGTTTTAGTTTTGTTTGCTCTGCGTTTAAAAAAAAAAATCCCCCTGGACTTTGAGTGCGGTGTAATTTTATCCATTCCTAAGGTAGTCCAGCTTCCCTCCCAGAAGTAACGCATCGTTCTGGTGTCGTGTGTTCCCATTGGTCTAACCTAGTATTTCTTCAGTTAATACTCGAGAGATAGTTGCCCAGTCGCTATCTGCAGCCCTTCCTTACCTGCTTTGGTGCCTTCTTTTGATAACTAAATAAATCGTGGACTACAGTGTCTAATTTTGACATATGCAAAGTGTCTTTGTCTTGCTAGTCTTACATGTTTGGGATTTATAGCACGAAGCCAACACAGACTTCTGGCCCCTGGAGCGACGGTGTGACTGCAGCCCACCCGTCCGGGGAAGGAATGTCCTTGTGTTGGGCTGCGTGAAGGGCGCGCGGGGGTAATGTACCACTTGAGCTGTCTGCATGTGTTCTCTGCCGCAGGCTGCCCATGCGATCGTGCCTGGGGCACTCTGGTTTCCAGGTGACAGACACGGTTCACGGTATAGTATGAGTCCTCAGAAGTTGGAGCATTCTTTACGGCTTTAATTTCTTTCTTTTAGTTCTCGGTTTCAAGAAATGCTTTTGAAAAAGAAAATTGCAATGCTTTCGTTAAGTAGCACCAGCTACAGTCTGTGCTGTGCCCACAAGGGTACGGCAGGTAAGATTTCAGAATGTTAGGTAAGGAACGTGTCACTTTGTGGTTTGGGGGGTTTCTCCCCCCCCTTTTTGGTCCAAGGTAAATCCAATCCCTTTCTTCTGTTTCCTCAGTAGAAAATGACTTGGTAATTTTAGAAATTTATGGACCTCAAAATTCATTTGAGGTGTTTAGCCGCTGCTACCTTCATACCACTTGCAGCTTTAAGGAAACACCATGGTGTATTGGTATTTTGGTCAGAGTTAGAAACAAACTCTCTTCTTTGTGTTTATCAGTCGGTGTCCTTCCCGTACCCCGTAGCTTTACAAGGCTCAGCAGTGCTGGTCCGGCGAGGAGGCGAGCACAGGCCAAAGAAGCCAGGCCATTCTTCCTGGAAATGTGTTGCTTGCAGGTCAGCCCCTGGGATGCTTATGCCTAATGTGCCCGAAGCCTTGGGGCTCTTGGGGCAGCAGGTTAACCTGGATCAGACATAAATTTTGAGACTGTCCTGGAAGCAGACTTTCTTCTGGTTTACGTCTTTCTAGAACCTCATAAAACTTCTGGTCTCCTGTTGATGAACCAAGTCATCGCATTTTGCCAAGTTCAGGGGATCAAATTGTCTTAGAATGTTCCTCGACATAACTGAAGATGCTCTAGAGAAGACCATTAAATGTTAAAAATCGCTGGTCATGGGGCGCCTGGGTGGCTCAGTTGTTAAGCAACTGCCTTCAGCTCAGGTCATGATCCTGGAGTCCCTGGATCGAGTCCCGCATCGGGCTCCCTCCTCAGCGGGGAGTCTGCTTCTCCATCTGACCTCTCCCTCTCATGTTTCCTCTCTCTCTCTCTCTCTCTCTCTCTCTCTCTCTCTCTCTCTCTCAAATAAATAAATAAATAAATAAATAAATAAATAAATAAATAAATAAATAAAATCTTTAAAAAAAAATCGCTGGTCTGCTTAAGTCACGTGTGCTCATTAGAGAATCACATAAGCTATATTTTTATTTTATTTTTTTTACTTTTTGTTTTCAATATTTTATTTATTTATTTGACAGAGACACAGCGAGAGAGGGAACACAAGCAGGGGGAGTGGGAAAGAAAGAGAGAAGTAGGCTCCCTGCTGAGCAAGGAGCCCGATGCAGAGCTTGATCTCTGGACCCTGGGATCGTGACCTGAGCCAAAGGCAGAAGCTTAATGACTGAGCCACCCAGGCAGCCTACTTTATTATTTTTTTAAAGATTTTATTTTGAAGTAATCTCTGTGCCCTTTGTGGAGCTCGAATTCGCAACCCCAAGATCAATTGTACGTTTCACCAACTGAACCAGCTCAGTGTCCCTGACTATACTTTAAATCGTTACATTGTGATGTGTAAGAGACTTTCAGAAAATGCTGTAAGAAACCATAAAAACAATAAATACAGAATGTTTTCATAGAAATTGGAGAAGGAAGGCTAGGGGCCATGGGAACATTGAGAAGCAAATGTACAGCAGAAGCTTATGGAAGGAGCCGTGTGACTACCATGCGTTCTCCAGAGCCAGGGTTCTCGCACTGTCCCTGCCCCAGCTCACCTGAGGCATGGCACAAGGCCCTGCCAGGAACAGGGAGGGCTACAGGTGCTGCCCCCGTGTCAACCCTGAGAGAGTCAGGTGCGGTCAGATCTTAGGGTGGGGCCTCAGAGCCACGGGCGGCCCAGTAAAGAGCCCATGCCGCTCCAGGACCAGATGAGCATCACAGTGACTGAATGTTCCAAATTGTGCAACACCTCCTGTTTTGGGGGTAAATACAGTCTGGGAGTTGCTTGGGACTCAACTCCCGAGGATAATCCCAGATTTTCCTAGACCAGATTGTTCGATGTCCTGAAAGTTGAGTCTAGCTAACATTTGGATTGTTGTTTCTTAATCTCTCACTTGTGGGTGCCAGAGTGTTTTATTTAAAAGGCCACAGCCAACTTGCTCTTTTGTTCAGAACCTTTAAAAGAGCCAGGTGAGAGGCCCCTGGCTGGTTCAGTCAGTAGAGCTCTCTACTCTTGATCTCAGAGCTGTGAGTTAAAGCCCTGCGCTGGGCGTACAGTCTACTTCAAATAGATAAATCAGTAAACCAGCTGCGTGCTCTGTGTAGTTCTTTGTGCTTCTGTTTTTGGGGGAGAAGGAAGGGTTAGTGAGAAGAGATGTCCTCTGCATTTCTGTCAAACACTCTTTTTTGTATCTTTTTATTTCTGTGGCCACCATTACATTTAGCGTAATGACTACTTCTTTCTGTAACAGTATCTGTAACTGACTATAGTTTGATTTCTTAAATAGCATTTCCAATGTATTATACTGTTGAAAACATGTCATTGTTTGTAGCTGATTCGACACTTTTCCCAGCCTGTCCCACCAGCAGCTAGCTCATGCAGTGGGGGGGCTTTTAAAGATACTTTGAAGACAAATGTTTCAGCATTACAAATGACATTTAAATAGCTGGATGCCACTTCATGCCACTTTCTTTATGCCACTTTCACTGATTTATTTACATGCACAGCCACACATACACAGACTGTAGGGAAAGTGAGGTGTGCTTTGTTTCAGTGCACAAATGTGGCTTTATTAAAGTAGTTCAGTTGTAAAACTAGCTCCCTTGTCATTAGAGGAAGCTGTCATTAAGAACTGGCCAGATGATAAGAGTTTATTCTGCCCAATAGCTTAGACAAATTTAAAGAAATAAATCTGTTATATTTTGGAATATTGAGTAACTTTAGAACATTTTTGAATCCTAAAATTACATAAGATAAAATTCAAATGATACTTCCTCATCTTAGCCCCTAAAGTTGTCTTACTATTTTTTGATTTTCATTTTTTTTCAGAACATGAAATAAAACATTTAAAAAACTAATAACCTAGACTATGAAGGGTATTTTTTCCATAGTCTTTATTTTATCTTATTTTTTTAAGATCGTATTTTTTTATTTGACAGAGAGAGACACAGCGAGAAAGGGAACACAGGGAGAGTGGGAGAGGAGGAACAGACTTCCTGCTGAGTAGGGAACCCAATGCAGGGCTCGATCTCAGGACCCTGGGATCATGTCCTGAGCTAAAGGCAGAGGCTTAATGATTGTGCAACCCAGGCGCCCCTTTTATTTATTTATTTGTTTGTTTGTTTATTTAAGATTTTATTTATTTTATTTGAGAGAGAATGAGTGAGAGAGAACACAAGTGGGGAAGTGGCAGAAAGAGAGGGAGAAGCAGGCTTTTCATTGAGCAGGGAGCCCAATGTGGAATTTGATCCCAGGACCCCAGGATCCCTGACCTGAGCTGAAGTCAGGTGTCCAACTGACTGAGCCACCCAGGTGCCCCATCCTTATTTCTTTTTAAAAAGACTTTTTGTTATAGGGAATTCCAGATAACATACAAAAGAAGAGAAGAATGTAATGAGCCCCAAGTACCCCACAGTCCATCTTTCCCTCTGATCAGCCCTTCATCCTCACTTGTTCGTTCTCCGGGATTTTTCTGAACCATATTCTGGACATCACATTAGCATTTCCATCTCTGTCTATAGAAGGTGATTTTTTAAAAAAAATGACCATAATAATGTTTACATCAAAAGATTTTAATAATTATTGGATATTAACCAATATTCAAATTCCTAAAGTAAAAAATTTTAGTTTTATATATGACAGTTAGTCTTTATGAACATGGAAAGTTGGCAAAAAATTTGGAGTCCTGTTAAATATTTATACCATATATTTTAATATCTGCTTCAGGTAAACTTGTGCCTCTGAAGTAAAATCCCACAGATTCCAAGATACATTTTACTTCCGATCTTCCTGCACAAAAAAGTTCTCTGCCTCTTTTTTGAAAGTGTGAGTGTCTCTCGTTGGCTTATCAGGATGAGGCCTCTTCTCTCCCTTTTCGTGAATGCCTAATTGGTCTGAGATTTCCTGGCCTTACCTCTTCTTGTTTGCAGGATTGAGGGAACCTGAACATTCTGTACTGAGGAAACAGAACAGAGGGTTGGCTGGGGCAGAAGTCCGTCCTGCCTTCCTGATGGTGCTCTTATGGTACAAGTACTGCCTTCACTCGGGGGCGGGATGGAGTGGGTGGAGGGGGGGAGGTTCTTAACAGAATTTACAGAATTATTGCCACTGGTGTGACTATTAAAAAGGGACAGCCTTGGGAACTAAAGGCAATTTGTAACTTTGGATGAAGTGACTTGCTTTTGAGAGCACCATCGGACGAGGGAAAGGGACTTCTGTTGGCTGAATAACCCATTAACTGTATCTCCCTAAGAAGATACAGTTCGAATAATAACAGCATAGGAATAACCATAGTCATTTAGAATTTTGTACAGGTCAAATCCCGTTACAACAAATTTCAGTAGAATATCCAAATTCCATATATCATACTAGAGATCTTATGGTTTTAACTTTCCTTAGGGAGAGCAAGCATGGGATTTAATGTTTTAGGGGCATTTTGGCCCCGTTCAGAATCCAAATGAACACCGCAGCCAGTTCCCCCACGACGCGGACCCTGGATGCGAGCTTGCCCAAAGCCGGCTGGCTCCACGGCGGAGGCTGTACCTGGAGCTTCTCAGCGTGGCTGGTCGTTTAGTTGTGTCAGCAAAAAGCATAGTGGGCAGCAGGACTGCTTGGTGCTTTGGGGGAAGACTATAACCATAGAGGAAAGCTGGAGTCCCCATTCGTAAGGAGCTGGTAGGCCGCTGGGGAGAGAGGGGCCACTGAAGTCTGAGTCTGAGGTAGCAGTGCGGCCACGGGAGTGGTTCAGAGTCAGGGAAGGAGGGAAGCTTTTGTGGTACCCGCTTACTGCTCCTCCCGAGAGGTTACCACATCACACCCCAAGCCGTCAGCAAACGTCTACAAGTATTTCTGGAGCAATTTCATTTTCGTAGCTTTCATTGTAACGGGATTTAACCTGTAATGTGTTTTCATCAGAGAAACGCAGATCACAAAAGTCAAAGTATATATCCCCCATTTGTACTTTCTGTATTTTGTACAAAATGATCTTCACAGGATGTTAAAGTTGTTACTCAATATGTGTAAGTGCGAGTCTTTTGCAGAGAGCTTCACAAACATGGGTGTTTGTTTGCCTTTGTGCTGAAGAAGCTAGCACAGGCACGGTTGTGCAGGGCGCGCATGAGAGTGCGGAGTGTGTCCATGCAGGGTGGATGGATGGGAGCGTGGCTCTAGCGCCCTGGGCTCTTTGAATGGTGCTAGCGTAGCTGGTGTTGCTTAACGTGGCATTTTTTCTCCCCCCTGCCCACACTTTCCACCCTTGGTACAGGTGTTTTTGATAAAGCTGTGGAATGGAAAGGTATGTTTTTCACGGGATGTTCAAAAATCTTTTACCTTAACATTTTTAAAACGTTCCCTTTATGGGCTTCCTTCTGTGTCTGGCTTAAGCTGGCTTAGTTTAATTATCACAGATGACATTTCTGGAGGCAATATTGGAGTGCAAAATTTTGACATGATACTTAAGTTTCTGACTCGCTCTTCTCCCTCCCCTTAGTAAAGATAGTGTGAAGATTTCTAAAGCACTTGGGGAGGGGGGTTGCTTTTAAAGGACACGATCTGTGACGTGGAAAAAGAACGCAGCCAGAGTGCTGCCGACGGTCGCTCAGGGTCCAGTTGTTACTGCTGGATCCTGGTTTCCAGGAATTTGCAATTTCATTGAGTATAGTGCTATGTAAATATCCCTTAAGATATCAATATATGAAGTAAGCGTAAGGACTTTGTTAAATTCGCATGACCCTCTCTTTGGTGGAGGCAGAGTTCAGACGGAGCCAGTGCCAGGCTGAGCGAGCGGGGCGAGTCTGTGGACGTGGCGAGTTGGCAGGCTCGTCGCACGGGTTCTGTGCCAAGGCTCCTGCCTGCCCCGGGCTTTCTTCTCTGTCCCCGTTCTCTGCTGGCCATGGCGACTTGCCACGGGTGTGTGTGCACTCCCTGTTCTTGCAGGAAGGAAGCTTCCTCAGGACAGTGTTGACTCGGAGGAGCCACCTAGCTAAATTGGGGAGACCACTTGGCCATTTTTCTTGGGAAGGCCTGATTGGAAGAGCGCCCCCTATTGACTTCCCTCTCCTCGGACAGTGACATTGTGAAAAGGTACACGGCTGTTTGGGGTCAGCAGCACATTCCTTTACTTGTAAAGAAACGAAGCGATTCCTCGGGTGTTGGTGCTAGTGCCGGACACTGGCGGTGCGTTTTAGTCTGCCGCTGGTGACTTCCGTGGGGTGACAAGCACTCGTTAAAGATCTGTGTTTTGTGAAGCCTAACTGATCTGGTGGTTGCGGAGGTCGTGTGTTTGGTGCTCCCCATCTTACCAGAAGTGTTTGCTTTTTCTCATTCGTAGAGGTCCTGTAATAAAGAGGGAACCGAACAAGCTCAGAAAGAAAATGAATTTCAAGTAAGTAATTAAGTGCGTTCTGCCTCCGTCTGAGGCGCCCGCGGTGCTCGTGGTGCCGGTCCGGCCGCTCGCTGCTCCCCCCCGGGCGCCGGGTCGCCTCCGTGAGAGCAAGTGTGGCCCGGCCATTTGTGGTTCCTGCCGAGTGTCGGCAGTGGACGTGTGGTGTCCTCACGGCCATCGAAATGGCCCTTGGGGGGCCCGAGAGAAGGTGGTCTGGGGAGATGCTTGTGTGTGACAGGACGCGGAGGCAGGCTGGCTCGGGCGCTGTGCCCCTGACCCCCTTCTTCCGTCCCGCGCGACACTGAAGCAGGCCCGGGGTGAGCAGGAGGGCCTCTTCCCAATCAGAGCGACCCCCGCCCTTAGATGCTGAGTTCAGAAGGGCTTGAGGTCGAGAGCACGGATGTGTCAGCCTGGTCCCTCTCCGACGCTCAGATGTGGGGAGTCTAGAGCAGTGATGCCCGCATGCCGGGGGTAAGCCCCCCTCGAGCGCACTGGCCCGGCGTGTGCAGGTTTGTGTGGAAGTACGCGCTGCCCACACGCAGCCGTGAGTGCACTGGTTTTGCTCACTGCGGACCAGTGATTGAAACTGCCAAGAAACAGGAATTAACAAGAGGTGAGATCATGAAGGAATAAACACTCCGGTGTTTCCCCCTCACGTGTCGGCGGACGGTTCCGGGGAACCCCTGCTCTGGAGACCCCGGTCTAGCTGATCGAGACCGTGCGCTCTGGGTGGCGCTCACAGACACCACCGGGCGGGAAGCGATGGACGTGGAGTTTTCCGCCAGCCTGAGTCCTCTGGGTACAGGCCTGTGTGTGTCCCGGTGGTCGACAAGGGAGGGCCACGGGGCCCTCCGTGATGGCAGACCTACAGTGTACCCTCAGTTCTAGTTACCGTGGTTACCGTGGTCTAACTACCGTCTAGTTACCGTTACAGTTCTAGTTACTTCTCGGCAGCAGCTGGCAGCACCCTGCCCGTTCCAAAATGTTTTCTTCCCTCCTCGGCTCCTTTCTGGGTCTGACCTCTTGTTGTCTGAGGCGCTCCACAACTTGCCCGAAGCCCTCTTCCCGTGCCGCCCCTCAGCGCCACCCGCTGCCCGCCTTCCCTGGGCCGTCTCGCCAGGTCCAAGGCTGAACCCTGGTCTCCACCGCACACCCTCCGAGGAACCTCCGTTTCTCCTTTCTCTGCAGACGGAAAGCCAGGAGGCCCCTTGGACACCATTCTCTCCTTCACTCTGTATCCGAACCACGAATCTCTTGTTCTCCCGTGGGCTCTACCCTGGGTCTGTTCGGGACCAACCAGCTCCCTAGTCCAGGCTGCCCATCTCCTCGGGGGGCTCTGCTTCCACTCCTGTTCCAACTGCTCCCCTGATGGGCTCAGCCTCTGGCCTGACACCCTTCAGCGCTCCCCGTGCCGCAGGTCAGCTTCCCTGTGCTCTGACCCTGCGAGCTTTCCATTCTCTTCGGGGTCCTTCCCCGTTCTTGCTCTCCAGCCACGTTGTCCTAAACTAGGTGTTCTTTGCAGATGCTGTTTCTCCCAGTTGGAATGCTCTTGACTTCACCCGTTTCCCACCCCCCTTCTGTTTGTAGTGAGGACCTCACCCAAGGGCTGCTTTCCCAGGGAGCCCTCGTGCTCTCTAGACTGGGTGTGTGTCTGTTTCGTGCTTTCGCCAAGAGCACCATCTCCCTCTCCTCTGCACATCCCCTGGCTGTAAGTTTGCAGCATGATGTGATTCGTGTCTGCCTCCTGTTCTTGTTAGGGTCTAGGCTTGGGGCAGGACCACCGTGGCTCTCAGGCCCGCCATCCAGTGGGGCGCGGATCGAATTGTCAAATGCTGGCTGTAGCCGGAACCCGTGTGCAGCTCTGGAACCTTCTGCCCCTTGCCCGCTGGTGCACACACTCCTGGTCGCTTCCTCTCCTCAGTCCAAGATGTTCTTTGAGCCCCTTTGGATGGCTGGCCTTTGTCTGAAGTCTTTGTCATCTCTCTTCTGAGTGGTTCCTGTGATAACTGCCCTCTGTTCAGCCTCACTGTCCCAGAGACCCCTTCCCTGCAGCTCCCTGCAGGAAGATGTTATCCCATCACATCCTGTACCGGGGGGGCGGGGTGGGAGTCGCATCTGCTTTCCAGACCATTACTCTTCTGTTGAAGACCCTCCTGAGAGCCGCTCTGGTTCGGTGAAGATTTCTGTGTCTGGCTTGGTTTTTGGACCTGGCCACCTTGCTCTCTCTAGGCCCGCACCCAAGCAACTGGACGTTGTTAGAGGGAGAAACCCCATGGTGGGGAGGACCACCAGCCTGTATGGGAGGCTCGTCCTCCTGACCTGGCCCTTCCCTGCCCCCAGCTGCTGTGTGCTGGGCCCTCATCTTCCCGCTTCCAGCCCAGAGCTGACTGTGTTTGTACCTGCCCTTTCCACAGGCTGGTCCTTCCTCGTGCTCCCGACGACTCCAGCCACGGGCGTGTGGCTGCTATCCTCGCTGGGGACACGGCTTGCCAGCCTCACCGGCATCTGCTCCCTCTCTGTAGCAGGATTTCTTTTGTTCTTAGAAAAAGTGGTGAGCATTTGGGACAGTACAGGATAACGTAATAAACACCCTTATTTACCCCACTGCCCAGAATTAGTCACTGGTTCTTGTCACATTGCTGGATTTCAGTCATTTTTGTATACATTTATTTTTAGCTTGTTATTTCACACTGATTGTAGACTTGCAGGGAGTTAGCGGAACTAGTGCAGAGCGCTCCCCGGCAGCCCTTCCCCGGCTGCCCCGAGTTAGCACCTCACACAGCCCTGCAGGCCGACACCGCTGGCGGCAGCACCTAAGCTGCAGGCCTTACTGGAATTGCCCCGGCTTGTCCACTGATGCTTTCTCCTTGCTCCAGGATGTGGCGCGGACCCCCACACTGCATTTGCGGGTGGTTCTTCCCTCGTCTAGTCCACCTGCCTCTGTGTTACTTCCTGTCCTGAGGCTTGTTAGGCACATGGGTCAGTTATTTTGTAGAATGTTCCCTCGGCATAGGTTCGTCTCACCTTTCCTTATGACTGGAATGAGGTTATGCAGTCTCAGCAGGAATACCACAGAAATGCCATTCCGTCTTCTCCAAGAGTTCATAATCTCGGGATGCCTGGGTGTCTCAGTCAGCTAAGCATCTGCCTTTGGCTCGGGTCCTGGTCCCGGGGTTTCGAGTTTTGCATCGGGCTCCTTGCTCAGCGGGGAGCCTGCTTCTTCCTCTGCCTGCTGCTCCCCCGGCTTATGCACTCGCTCTCTCTCTCTCTAACAAATAAAATCTTAAAAAAGAAACTATATTTAAAAACAAAAAACTTGGGCGCCTGGGCGGCTCAGTTGGTTAAGCGACTGCCTTTGGCTCAGGTCATGATCCTGGAGTCCCGGGATCGAGTCCCACATCGAACTCCACGGAGAGTCTGCTTCTCCCTCTGACCTGCTCCCCTCTCATGCTCTCTCTCTCTCTCTCTCAAATAAATAAATAAATCTTAAAAAAAAAAACCACTCAAAAAAGTTCATAATCTTGATATTCTTATCACAGGATTTTAATTTTTTTTTTGAAGAAGTACAACTCTGTAGGTAAAGTGAATTGTCAGTCTGCACATCTCTGCCCCCCCCACCAGCAGTGTCCTTCCCTCTTCCATTCGCCATTCCCCCCGCCCGCCTGTCTGCTGCCCCATCTGGGCGCCAAAGACGTCCACGTTGCCGAATCCAGCGGCCACCTTGCCCTTCCCCCATGTTTCCCTTGACCAGCTGGCACAGAACACTGCCGCTCTCCTTCCCACTCTCCAACCTCCCGCCCCCGTCTGAGCCAGGGCTTCACATGGTGGATTGTAAAATCTCGAAGGGCACGTGAAATGTCAGCATATTTGCTGCTTTTTAAAATGAAACAGGCTAGGAAATACTAGAAAGTCTTTCACAGTGGTGAACATGTAAGTTTGTTTTAGGGGTTGGGTGTGTTGGATAGCTTGCTCTGGAAAACGTGCTCCTTCCTGTGGGGACATCACTGGGGGAGCTCCGGCTCTGTGCGGGTTCCCCCTCGACAGCCACGTGTTAGCCTTAGATGCGGCCGGTGCGCTGAAGGCTTCATGGCTGGCCCCGACCTCCGGCCTCTCCGAGCTCATTTTGTCCTCTTCTTCCCTGATTCCTCTGCTCCACTAGGGGGCCGGGGGAGGGGGTTCCCAGTTCCCTGAATGTGCTTGCTTCTCACCCCTCAGGTGTCTGTGTCACCATCTCCTCAGAAGCAGCCACCCCGCCCTGCCCCATCCTGTCCCCGCAGTTATCCCCGCCTGTGCTGCCCTTGCGCGTTCTTGTCTGCTTCCCGCTCTGGAAAGGGGTCCCTGTAGGCGGCGGTCGCGTCTTGTTCTTGTTTCCCCGGGGCCCACCGCAGTGCCCGGCATGTAGTGGACATGCAGTAAATATTTTTGGGCTGAATATGTTTGAATGTTTCTGAAGCCAAAGTAAATCGTTTCAAGTGGAGGTAGGACCTTCTCTCCCAAGAATGTGGGAGCAGCGGTGGTTGGGTGGCTGGGCCCGGGCGCGCTGGGGCGGTGGACTGGGTCGTGCGGGTCCCACCGTGTTGTTTACTGTGCCCTCTTCTTGACTGTGCTCGCTTCCTTATGCAGCAGGCAGGAAGGTGTTTGGAGACCTAGGAGTTACAAAAAGGCTTCCCCTAGTTGATGCACTCGTTCTACGGTTACCTGCTGTCCTTAACCAATCCATTTATCTTGCTTCTTAGCCTACCCATCTTTCTTAAGTGTTTTCCTTCATTTGTCCCTCCAGATTCTTTCCTCCACATGCAGCTCCCCTTTCTCCCTACTGGGAATAAATACTGAACTGCGGTATCACATGTGAACAAAGACATTTCTTGTTTTCTGTTCAGAGCAGTGCCAGAGAGAATTGCAAAGTTCTTAAGTCTGGGTCCAGCTCCTCGCCACCATCCCGGCGACGGGTTGACTTGGCGCTGGGGGACTCTGGGCCGTGTGTGTCCAGCCCGGTGACAGCACGGCCTGCGAAGTCCGTTCCCGGGGGCCTTTGTACTGTGCAGACGGGGCGCACAGCATGCTAAGCCTCCTGAAGGGGTGCGGTGGGGCTTAACCTCTGTGTGAAGTTTGCAACTGCGAACTCGGCCTGGTTTAGTGTGTGTTTCATACGGAGCCCGCCCTGATGCCCTTGGCCTTAGTCACTTTACATGGAGGGAAACCGAAAAACAAAATTTTAACTGATGAAACCTGGATACCAGGATGGAAGAAATCCTGATGAACTCTGAAATTCTGCGGTGGGGCGGGGTGTGTGTGTGCACCTCACTGACCCTGCACCGGGCCCCCTCCTGCCACCCCCTGGAGCCACCGGGTCCCGCCGTGCCAGGCCCGCCTTTGCCGCGGCACATTGCTCGTGCGGGTCCCAGGTGCAGACCTGCGCACGCTCTCCTGCCGGCGTCTCTTGTGCTGGACGTGGGCCAGCGGTGACCGTACCACCTGCAGGGGCTTCTCCGCTCACACCTGCTCTCAGCTTCGCGGACCTGACGGACCAGTACTGCGTTGGTGCTGTCCGGGTCTGAGTCCGCTTGGGCCGCTGGAACAGACTCCCCGGGGCTGCTGGCAGCAGACCGTTTATTTTTCCCCGGGGTTTTCGCTGGGGGTCAGGGTGCTGGCACGGTTGGGTTCTGGGCCCGCGGGGGCTGCCTTCTCCCTGTGTCCTCACGTGGTGCAGGGACGGAGGGAGGGACAGCAGGCCTTCTGGGACGCTTCATGTAAGGACACTGACCACATGGATGCCCCACACTCGTGACCCCGTCCATATCATCACACTGGGGGTTAGGGCTTCAGTGCATGAATTTGGGGAGGACACAGTTCAGTTCCCGGCAGTCCTAGATACAAAACCGCAAATGAGTGAATAAAGATTAGGTCTCACCAGGTGGTCAGACCATAGTTGTGGGTGACACGAGACAGTGGCTAAACTATAATTTTGGGGGGTCACCGACCAGCAAATCTGTTTGCTCCCCCAAATGTGAAAATGACTGAATGACTTTTTCCTCTGATGTGGGTCCATGTCCTTTGGAAAAGTAACTTTTTTCTTTTCTGCGATTTTAGCAATCTGTCATTGCCGAGTAGGTCCTGTTGCGTGTGTGGGGTTTTTTTTAATTTTATTTTTTGTTTTTTTAGATTTTGTTTTATTTGAGAGAGAGAGAGCGCACAAGCAGGGGGAGCAGCAGGGAGAGAGGGAGAAGCAGGCTCCCCACTGAGCAGGGAGGCCGATGTGGGGCTTGATCCCTGGACCCTGGGATCATGACCTGAGCCGAAGGCAGACGCCTGACAACTGAGCCCCCCAGGCCCCCGCGTGTGTGTTTTTGTAACCTGAGTTTGAGGAGCTGTTTCACTGTGGGCAATGTTTCCGCGGGATCCTAGTCCCCATGGTGCATTTCCTAAGCAGGGGTGAGAAAGGGTCACCTGAAAGCATTTTCTAGCCACACTTGCCAGCCCCTCCTCAGACACAGTGGCCTAGAGGCTCATTTGCTGTTTAATGGCAGAGGACTAAGGAGTGAATTTGAACTGAGACCAAAAGATAGTTTTTGAAGGCAGGATGATTCCAGGTCCCATATGGGTTGTCAGGACTGAAGAGAGCATATGAGCGTCATCGGGTTTTGGCAAGAGACAAACATTGAAACGGCAGCAGGGAGAAGATTGGGGAGAAGAGCAGAGCATAGACCCCGTGAATGCTCCATGCCAGGGTGCCCTTTGAACCCCAGAAGAGGCCCAGATCCATCAGTTGTTCTGAGGAATCAGTTAGGGGCCAGAAGCCCTCTGTGGCCGGTGCACTCCTGCTCCACGCTCCGGGCCGGAAAGCAGGCCGGCCCCCGACCAGACTGGATGGCCTTGTGGTGGTCTTTGGGAAGAAGCCATGGGTGGAACTCAGAGAAGTTGTAAAATTAATACAAGTAAGAAAATACCAGTAGATACTGTTCTATTTTTGAGATCAGTGACTCAGCTAAACTTGAATTTTCACGCTCATCAGTATAGTGGGATGGCTGCAAGTGTGGATCCTGCGGGGTACGGGATATTGACCTTGGTTTCTTCATACTTAAAATGGGGGTGGTGCTGCTGGTGCCCGGTGGTAGGGTTGCTGGGGGGTCAGATACCCCGTTCCTGCGGAGCGCTTGTGAGCCTGCGCGAAGTCAGCCCTCAGTAAACATCTGGTGTGTTGCTGTCTGTTTTAGGGGGCTGAGGCCATGGTCCTGGAGAGCGTTATGTTTGCCATTCTTGCAGAGAGGTCGCTTGGGCCAAAGCTCTACGGGATCTTCCCCCAAGGCCGCCTGGAGCAGTTCATCCCGGTAAGACGGGTTCCCGACTGGTCAGTTGGCAGGTGCCACAGACAGAAGGTGGTTCTTTGTCTTGGTGCCGCGGGAGTGTGAGGTGTCGCGGGCTGACATGGTAAATGCCACTTAGCGTTAGGAAACTGCCTCAGAAGTAAAGAAAAAACAGATTTCTATTGAATTTACATTAGAACCTCTGTCTTTCCTGCAAAGGTGTTCATCCCAATGAAAAATATGTATGAAACCTAACATTTCCTATTGTCCCCTAAAGCTTGCTTGCCCTGAACCTTTCCCCGTTCCCCTTGTTCCTCTCAATTTCTGGACCGCCTGTAGAACTCACTGCCAAACCCTGTGGCCCTGGCCACACCAAGCCGCTCCCAGATCTTTGCCCCGTGGAGCCGCCACTGCCCTTTGCCTTGTTTCCCAGCTCGCTCCCTCTGCCTGAGTCTCCCCAGCTCCCACGTGCCCATCAGCTTCCTCTGATGTCTCAAGGCTCAGCTCAAAGCCAAGTCGGGACTGTTTGCCTTTCCTTGCTGTCCTGAGGCATTTCCAATGCTGCTGTAACATCTTCAGCTGTGCGGGCGCCTCGAGGACTGGGGTCACGAATGGTCTCACGCCCTGCCTTGCGTGGCCGCCTGTGTGTGCAGGCTTGCCCTGTACAGTCGGGCAGGTGGTTAAACACAGGACACCTGGCTGAAGGGATACTCGGCTTGCCAGGACTCAGCCTGTGTTCAGCGGGAGGCTGGAGGAAGGGGTCCTAATTGTCTAATCCCCACGGCCCAGGGGTAGTCGCCTTCTTGGGACCTGGGTCCCGGGAGGGGTGCCCCCCTGCTGGCTGATGTGGTGGCGCCTTCTGTGCGGCGGCCCCCCTGGGGCTGTGCTGAAACCAGCAGCTGGACTCTCGCTGCAGACCTTCCATCCCGGCCCGGGGCGCCTGGCGGGGTTTTCATTCATAACTGTCCCGGGGAAGACCATAGCATCCAATTGACATGGGAATTAAATGAGATAATGAGGTATCTGAAAGCACGGAAAATCTGAGACACTTCCTGTGGTTAAAGTGGCGACATCTTAAGGACATAATACCGAAGGAGAAAACCAGTTCGTGGAATGTTACAAATAGTGTAACATTTCAGTAAAGCCCACTGAAAGCAAACTAAAAACTTTACAACATGCATATGTGGGAACGCTTTGTAGGGAAGGTGAAGGACCAGTGAGCACAGTCCAGAATAACTGTCCGTCTTGGTGCAGGATTCGTGGGTTGTGGGATCGATACTATTCTAGTTCTGAAATCCTATCTTCTTTTTGTATGTGATGTTGTATATAGTGAAGATTTTTTGAAGTTCTGTTGAAGTACTAGGTTGAACCACATGAAACTTAACCAATCATCACCCCAAAAATGGGGATTTCATTTGGCTCAGCCTGCTAGTGGGCGTTATTTCCAGGCTCACTCTCGAGCCCTGCGTGGGGTGGGATGCATTCCACCCGTTTGGTTCCCATTGCCGTTTTCCAGAGCGTACAGGAGAGTAATGACCTCTAAGGACCCTGGTCAGTCTCCTGTTGCTCTTTGTGTGGGGAGGGAGCTGGGGATTCTGAACTACGTTCATCTTTGAGCACCGCTGGCCTTAGACTTGCCATGACGCCAAAGTACTGGCATTTTTTAACAGCCATGTGGAAGCTGAGTGAGCTGTCACTAGGCGCCGAGTCCCCTGTCCTGGAGGGTCCCTGAGAGGAGGAGGACGCGGTTGAGCCTGCTGCTTCCAGTGAGCTCCGGGCTCTCATCTTCAGGCTCCTGCCATTTGGCGAGACCTTCCAGGCTGGGTGCTGGCCCAGGGCCCTTGCCTGCCTTGTCCGCTGTAGGTCAGAGCGGCCCCGCCGGGGACTGTGTCATGCTTCTCGTTTTACAGAAACCAGAAAGTCAGACGCAGAGGTCCAGCGAGCCTTTGGCCTTGTGACTTTGAAGTGAGGAGTAAGGCCAGAATTTGAGCGGGTTTTCTCTGACTCGGAGACACTGCCCCTCCACCCCTATGGCTGTTGCGCCCTGGATTTACAGACGAATGCCTCTTTGGGCTTCTGCAGGGGAGCAGTGCGTGTGGGAAAGACAGACCGGTCCTAGCTGCTGGTGATTTCCTTGGGAGGAGCTGGGCCCCTCCTCCACCTCGCTCAGCTGTGCGCTCGCAGAGCCTGCCCTGTGCGGTGCCGCAGCCGCCCCCGTGGAGGAGGGGCCACGGCTCAGCCTGAGCTCCTGGCTGTGCTCCCGGGGAGGACGTGTGCTGAGCATCACCTCTCAGCCACGCTGGGTCAGGCTGCAGTGTCCGAGCCGCTGAAGGGGTTGGACATGGGCTCGGACATGGGCTCATACAGCTGCCGTGAGACCCAGACCGTGTCAAGGGACAGAGGGCAAGCCCTCGGGAGGGGAGAGAGGAGAGGGCGGAGTCTGCCAAATGCTTATATGTGAGAAGGATCTTCTCACGATTCAAAGGGTTCAAAACAGAATTGGCCTGTGGAGGTGGCCCCCCGCTTGCTTAGAAACGCTGCGGCGGCTGTCGCTGGGTCGCTGTCCGAGGGCGCGATCCTTGGGGAGGTCCATGTGCCGGCCTGGACAGACACCGGCGCGACCGGCTGCTGGGTCCTAGCCTGGGGGGATCGCACCCCTCCAGGCTCCCCAGAGAAGGGCTGTTTTCTGACTCCTTTGTTCCTTCCAGAGCCGGCGCTTAGACACTGAAGAATTAAGTGTGCCAGATATTTCTGCAGAAATAGCCGCGAAAATGGCCACGTTTCATGGTATGAAAATGCCATTCAATAAGGAACCAAAATGGCTTTTTGGAACAATGGAAAAGTAAGTGGCCAAACTGCTCGGCTCTAACTCAGTTTTCTGTTAGCGGCTGCCAGAGGTGCCAGAGTGAGTACTCGTCTGGCCCGGTGGCTAGAGGTCTTCCTCTGGTCCCTGAGGGGGCGGGCGGGCCGGCGGGCAGGAGATGAGCTTTCTGGAAGCCTGCAGCCCCGGGCTCTGTCCCGCTGCCATGGCGGGGTTGGACTTGGTGGGAGCCCCGCCACCGAGCCGCTGTGAGCCGGGCAGTGATTTCTGTTCTCCCTTTCCCCGCCAGGTACCTGAACCAGGTGCTGAGGATAACGTTCTCCGGGGAGCCCCGGGTGCGGCAGCTGCACCGGCTCCTGCGCTACAACCTGCCCCTGGAGCTGGAGCACCTGAGGTGAGGGGCGGTCACGGTCATGAACGAGCCCTGTGGGGGGTGGGGGGAGCCGGTCCACCGCGGGTCGGGCCGCCACGCGGTCTCCAGGGCGCACTCCCCCCAAGCGCCAGCCGGCACCGCTCCCCTCACTCTGTGGTGTGCGTGGCGCAGGGGACCCGGAGACCAGGACGGCCTTCGAGGCGCTGTGTCTTATCAGGAGAGACAGAGACAAGCAAACGAGTCCCGTAACATCCAGCTGTGATCAGAGGTGTGACTGAAGCGGGGGCTGGAGCCCACCGAGCAGGAGGGTTGTGCTCTGGGTGTGGAGGGCCCACGGGGGGCTGCTGGGGCCACGGGACAGCAGCGCTCCCGGAGCTCAGGCGGCGGCGCTGCAGGGAGGCCAGTCCCGGGCACGGCGGCATCTGACCCAAGGTGTGATTCCCTCTCCAGGTCGCTACTCGAGTCCACCCCTTCTCCAGTTGTGTTTTGTCATAACGACTGTCAGGAAGGTAAGAACTGCCTGCTCTGTGAGGCTTGGGGGGGGTGTCTCCTTGGAAAGCGGCCTCCCGCGTGTGTGATGAATGCCAGGTGTCCACACAGAGGGGCAGCCACACGGAGTATTGTAGAACTATGAACAAGAACGGGGTGAAGTTTTTATTTGGACCAACAGAAAAATTGCCAGGATGTATTAAGAGGAAAAAAAGCAAGTTTTGGAAAAATACATGGGGTGTTCTCCCGTTTTGTAAAAAACGTATACAGAGAAGAAAAAATGAGAACGTTCGCTAAGCTGGGAGCTTGGCTAAAGGACTGAAACCTCCTGAGTCACGTGTTTGTTCAGTGTTTAACTCTGGTGAACACGCGACCTCGATCATCGGAGAACGCAGTGAGAAGTGACTGCCCCTGCTCAGTCCCGGGGGCCTCGCCCTGGCCGCGCCTCGCAGGTAGCTGAGGCCACCTGCTCTTCTGGGATCAGGTCCCTCTGCCGTGACCTTGGGTTTCTGTGCCTTCCATAAGGTACAAGGCTGGGTAACCGTCCGTGTGACTTCAGACGGAGGCCCTCTCTGGCTGGGCTGCTCCCATCAGCGCTGTAGGGCCGGGCTCTGGGGAGGCTTTGCCTTGCTCTCTTGCTCTCCCTGTGCTCTCCGTCGAGGCTGGCTCACATCCGGCCTTGGCCCTTTGCCGGGCTCAGCAGTTTGTTTTTACTTTTGACGACAGTCCTTGTTAAAGAGCAGTCATCAATCAGATGTTAGTTTGGCAGGTTAGTTTACCAATTAGCTGATCCCTGTTGACGAAGTCGAGCAGGGCACAGACACGTGTTAGTGGGCGACAGCTGCAGAGGTGTCGCCAGAGGGGTCTGAGGGAGGTCTGCTGGCCAGTGAGAGGCTAGACGAGGTCGGGGTCGTATATTTACTTGGTTCTGCTGCTCTGGGCATCTCCTTTTAATGGCCCCTGGAAACAAAAGATGTGTGCTGAAAAGCCTAGAAAGAGTACCTCCTGCAGAACCCCGGAGAGAGCGTGGCCAAAAATCTAGCAAAGCCTGGCTCACCGGCACCTACACGCCAGCCGGGTAGTGACAGATGCTGGACGCTGTGGCGAATGTGGGGGTCTTGGGACGTATGCCCCGAGAGCCGGTCTGGCCGCCAGTTCACTTGGGGCCCAGATGAAGCCGTACAGGAAGTACGGTAGAAGGAACGCTGCCCGAGGCCTCCTCCTTGGAGAACCAAGTGAGGCAAAGCAGCAGGGCCAAGTAGGGTTCACGGAGAGAGCCCTGCGGTGGCTGAGCGCGCTGCAACGTCCTCATGAGGGCGGCCCCAGGACACAGCCGCCTGGCTGCTGGGGGCGTCGGGTCTGCCAGGACCCCCGCATGCCAGTCAGGCACTTTCCTTTGTGCCCCTGGGGGAAAAGCCTGGGGGCTGCTGCCGCCACAAGCCGAGGGAGAGCTGTTCCTGTTCCCGGGCAAGCATGGGGCCGTGTTACCGTCGGCTGCTGTGAACAGGGGCCCTTGTGCCCCCGTGACCCAGGGCCTTCTGCCGGGGGGCGGTGCTGTGCCCGGCGCTCCATGGCCCGCGCCCCCTCCGCGTGGCCTGGGTGCCCCGACAGGATCAGAACCACCCCCGGCCCTTCTGTTCAAGGTCTCGAGCCTTGGACTGCGCGCCATGCCGTAAATGGCATGCCGTCTAAACCTTTTCGCAGGTAATATCTTAATGCTGGAGGGCAGAGAGAACGCCGACAAGCAGAGACTGATGCTCATCGACTTCGAATACAGCAGTTATAACTACAGGTACGCGGCAGCTCCGGGAGGAAGTGGGCAGCCCTGCCCCAGGACCCGGCGGCCTGCAGCGGCGTGGGAAGCAGCCCGGGTCTGTTCTTTGCACGTGGGGGCGGGGGGCAGCGGCGTGAGTGATCAGAATGCAGAATCTGGTGTTGTGTTGGCTTCCGAGATCAGAGTACTGAGTGCAGAGTGCTCTTGAGCACCTGCTCCTGCGGGCTGGGCCGGGTGCTGCCTCTGTAGCTTCTGTCGGCTCTGGTTCTGCTGGCTGCCCGGTTGGCTCTCCCGGTCCCTGAGGCTGTCGTCCTTGGGGGACCTCAGGAAGGACCGCTTGTTGCTGGGACGGATGCTCACGACTCGGCCTTTTCCCTTCTCTGACCGGGGAGCCTCGTGGCTGGCAGTTTGCCCCCTTCTCTGCAGCTCTTGCCTTTCTTTCAGGGGATTCGACATTGGGAATCACTTCTGTGAATGGATGTACGACTATAACTATGAGAAGTACCCTTACTTCAGAGCGAACATCCTCAAGTACCCCACCAAGAAACAGCAGGTGGGAGACGTAGGCTGAGGGGTAACTAGACTGCACGCGTCCGTTTTCTGCAGTTAGAATTGATTGCATCTTTGTTTTTAATGACACGCACACCCCATTTTTTGGTAAGATTGTTTATTTGAGAGAAAGCGAGAGAGAGCACAAGCAGCGGGGAGAGGGAGAAGCAGGCTCCCCGCTGAGCAGGGAGCCTGACGTGGGGCTCCATCCCAGGACCCTGGGATCACGACCTGAGCTGAAGGCAGGTGCTTTGCTGATCGAGCCACCCAGGTGCCCCTGACAACACCCTTATTCAGTCTAAGAATGGTTAAGCAAACCCTGTGGCTCTTTTGTGTTATTTTGTGTCAGGACACAAACTTGACATTTTAATCCCCATGCCAGAGATGACCCGTATTCATTAGAGAGCACACAATCTTCTGTAGCTCCTCCTCGTTTTTTCTAAAAAGCCCCGCCTCTGATCTCCCTCCTGGCCTTTGTGGGGATCACAGTGTTTCCGGTGTTTCCAGTGCGGGTCTCACTGTGCAGACAGAGGTGGTCTTTTGGGCTCCGTGACTTAGTGGCTGCTGTGCCGTTACAGTCCCTGTCCTGAGTGTAGGCGGAGGGGCTGTGCGAGGAGTCAGCCCGCGGGGGGCACGCCTGGGGGTCCTGGGGTCGAGCCCCGTGTCAGTGGGGAGTCTGCTTCTCCCTCTCCTCACCCTGCTCGTTCTCTCTCAAATAAATAAAATCTTGAAGAACAAACAAACAAAAACACCCTGTGGGAAGTTCCTCCTTGGGAACCCCTCCTCCATTCCTCAGCCCAGCGTCGGGGCCGTGGGTTGAGAGCGAGTGGGTGGCGATGTGGCACAAGCTGGGCTGGGGAGAGGGCATCCCGAGCCTGCGTGGGGCAGCCGCCCTCCGCCCTCTGCAACGCCGGCTCGGGGACAGCCCTTCCCGTGTAGCCCCTGGCGGCTCAGCCGCCTCTCAGGCCAGAGAGGCATGGGGACTGGGATGCGATCGGCTGCCACTGTAACTTTGCTCAGGAGAGGTCTCTGGAGCACTCGCCTGCGCCGGGCCCGGTGATGGTGTCCTCAGCAGATGGCCCACAAGCCAGGTGCAGCCACGCGCAAGTTGACTTCCTGTGGGACCGAAACCGCGTTGCCCTCCTTCCGCCGCACGGTGGGGCCGACTGGCGAGCTTGAGTACTGTCCTGAGCAGAGTGGCCAGGCTGGTCCTGGGCCTCGAGGTCACGTGTACGGGGCTGGGGGGCCCAGCAGCAGTCTTTGTGAAAGACTTTGTAAACACTCGGCAGCCCCAGAGGTGCCAGCTCTGCAGCCAGGAGGGGGGCGGTGGTTTCTGCCGGCGAGAAGGCAGGTTCCGCTGCGATGGGTGGCAGAGCCGTGTGAGTGCCCGCATCGCACAGCCATGGAAATCAAGTTCCATTTCAATTTTCTGAGCAGCTTTAAAAGTCACAGAGAGGTGCTGATCTTTGTTAGCTACCTTTTCAGCACCTAGTAGGTAATCTCATGCTTTTCTCTCTTTAGTCTACTAAAGAGATGTTTTAAAATGTTAAACCTTTGTCTTGCAATTCCCAAAATAAACCATCTGAATGAGGTGTGTCATTTTGGAACGCTCTGCTGGGTCCTGTTAGTATCTTATTTAGGAGTTTGATATCTATGCACATTCGCGAAATGGGCTTTTACTGGTCATTTAAAATATTATTATTTGTATTTGTTTTTAAAAGGAACAAAAATTATGCTAATCTAATAAAATGAGTTTGGTGTTCCTTTGTAGTTTCCTGGAACAAATTTATACGAGATGATGTTCTTTGAAAATTCAGTAAACTTTGTAAGAAAGTGTGGGCTTGGAACTTTTGGTGAGGGAAGGTCATTAGTTACCATTTCTTAGGGTATCGATCTGTTCAAATTTTTTGTCTTCATTGGCCAATTTGAGCATTTAGTATCTCCCAGAAATTCACCCATCTCGTGTGGCAGCTCAGGCATGGGTTTTAAAAACGGTGCCTGGATTCGAACCCAGATCTGCCAGTGTTCTCTGTCCCCTGCTGACTCTCTGTGTGCTTCCGTTTCGTCGTGTGCAGAAACAAACGCTCAGGGCGGTGCCTGCTACACAGACTCGAATGGCCTGAGCTGTCCCCTTGCCTGGGCCAGGGCTACTCCTTCTGGAACGTCCAGCGAGGACAGCGCTCCACCTGGAACGCTGCTTTCTGGTGGGAGGCGGTGCCGAGACTGAAAGCCGCCTGGGAGGAGGCGGTGCTGGCATTCCAACTAGGTGATCAGTTAATGGTGTTTTTCTGGGTAAAGCAGCTGCCTGTTGTTTGCTTATTTATAAAAGCGAGTGGTGGCTTGCTGTGCTCTGGTGCCTTGAGGTGTAGTGTGAGGTCTGAAGAACAGGGGGTCCCCTAAACCCTGATTCACGGGCCGGCTACACATGGGACCGGGTAGCACCTCTTCTCCAAACCAGAGTTAGACCCTGCCTGTTTACGGACTGGCACGCATCACCACGGCACCTCGGAGATGGAAGGCCCCTTGGTGTGCCCTGCTCGGCTCCCGCTCTGCCGGCGCCTCTGCCGGCGACCTCGGGCTCCGTAGGGAGCTCCTGTGCACCCTGCCAGCCCGTCTGTGGAGACACGGGACGCAGGCTTACTCTGCTTGGCAAGCAGGCCCTGGGAAACGGGGGTGTGGGGTAGATTCCGCCTCGGTGATCTTGTCCAGAAGCGCAGTGGTTTCCTCTGCTTGTCTTGCTGACAGCGCGGCATCGAGCCTGGTAGAGCTCCGCCAGGAAGCCGGAGATCGTGGCCCTGCCCAGCGAGCTTCCGTGCTCCCACTGGGCACCGAGCTCCTCCGGGCTCCGCCGGCCGTGCAGGGGGCCACTGGTGCGTCGTGCTTCCTGACAGCTGCTGACACTATATCTTTCTCGCCGTCACTGACTCTAACGTGATTCCTTTTTTTTTTAAAGCTTCACTTTATTTCCAGTTACTTGGCTGCATTCCATAGTGAATTTGAAAACCTCAGTAATGAAGAAAAGTGCATTATAGAAGAAGAAATGTTGCTTGAAGTCAATAGGTAATTTTTTTTGTTGTTAATTTATAAAATAGCTGTCTATTTACAGACTATAGTTGGGGTGCCGACCTGCAGTCGGGAGTATTTTAGGAGATTATACATTTCTGGGACTCGTACCGTGTCCACAACCGAGCATCTGGTAGCTCTCCCGATGTCGGCACGCAATAGGTGTGGAGAGCAGGCTCAGGGTACAGGGTTGGGGCGTATGGGTGACGCTCTGCACCGTAAGCCACACGCAGGACTCAGCTGTACGAGGCGGTGCCACCCGGGGCCTGTGCCCTCTTGTCGCTTGATGCTCGTCGAGTGGTGGGCACCATCCAGTAATGGGTTTCTTCTAAAAACTAATTAAAAATTGTGAGTGTTGGTTTTGAGTCTTGCTTTTAAACTGTTTTGTCAGTAGCTCTCAAAGCAGGGCTGAGAAGCTTCTAGAATTTGTGGAAGTCTTTGATGAAAATATTTAAGTGACTCTGGCCCACCTTGTCCTGTCCAGCCCCCTCTTCCTGAAATGTCCACACCCCTGTTGCTGGGTGTGCAGCCACCCTTGCTGTCCCGGGGCTCCCCCTGCTGCATAGATCTTCTCTCTCTGGTTCTAGAATGGATGGAAATAGAAAAATGGAGGAGACCCAGATAGAAAGGGTAGCGCCAATGGGCATGTAGGAGACCACAAGGGCATGATCAGAGACCACAAGAGAAACAGTGGAGTTTGAGGGGGACACTGAAGCATTCTGGGAAGCCCATAGGCACTGTCATGAGGGGAGCTTGGGTTCGCCGTGACGGGGCCCATGGCACCACGTGGGGATGGGCACCGCCAGGCTCTCCTCTGTTCTTTCACTGCTGTGCAAGGGCAGGGGTGAGGGTAAGGCGACATCCTACCTCCTAGGAAAGCCAGCGAGTCATCCAGAGGCTTGCACGCTCCTCTTGCTGCGCGACGCCTGCGAAGGGTTGCTGATGCCATGTGCTCACACCTGGAGCAGAGTTTCTTTCCCAGCATAGCGCGTGCACCGCCTGCATGGCCCCGAGGCCTCCATGTGAGTCCCGGGACCTTAGCTGTGCGCCTGGGACGGGCGTTGGGCTTGTCCACGCTGCAAGCCCACCTGCCCCAGCCAGAGGAGGGAGAGGCCAGCTGCGGTGCCCCCAGCCTGTTCTCCGTCCCTGTGGAGGAGAGTCCTGCCGAGTGGGCCAGGGCTGACTAGGTTTGCGCCCCAGTGAGTTGCAGGGCCCGCCAGCAGGAAATCCCGTCCCTGGGCCTGTGGCCGGTGCCACACATCTCACGTGCATCTCCTGCTTTTGTAATTACAGGTTTGCCCTTGCATCCCATTTCTTCTGGGGACTTTGGTCCATCGTGCAGGCCAAGATTTCATCCATTGAATTTGGATACATGGTATGTTCTCTGGGGTAGTTTTCTCTTCTGTTCCCAGAAAGAAAACTGTTCCCTGTGTTTGTGAGTGCTTGCTGGGAAACGCACGTTCTTCGCAGGAGGCTGCCTGTGTCGCTGCACAGTGAACCCGCTCTGGCTCCGCATCTGCCTTTGGAGGTTGTGGCTCCAACGGGGGATGCAGAGATCAGACCCCGGCAATCCAGCCCTTGACCTCAGTCCCTTCTGACGCAAGGGACCAAGGCTGAAGGAGCGCCCCAAAGTGTTCCCTTCCGCCGTCGTGGCTTCATCCCTGGCCTGCAGCGCCCCCTTCGAGTGGGCAGCCGGTGTGACCAGCAGATTGGACAAGGCAGGCCGTCATTTCCTTCCAGCCTCAGGAATTGTCCTTGATTAACAGTTGTAACTGTGAGTCCAGCCTTCTGTTGCCCCGTGAGGAGTGTTGGTCGCATGTCCCAGGGCAGGGGCACACAGTCTGTAGTGAGCGCCTCGCCTTCGGAAGGCGGGAGGGATGAGTTCGCTTCATCCTCCCAGTCCTGTATTAGGGTGGTTTCTGCTTCCAGATGGAAGGTTTGGTAACGCACAGATGCTGTGAGGCCAAAGAAGGGGGAATAAGGAATTTTAAAGCAGATTTAGAGCCATGGTTAGGTGATATTGTTAAGACAAAAGTACACATCAAAAAATATTAACCAAAGTAAGGAATAGTTTAATAAAGGGATCAACTAATCCAGAAGACATAAAAAAAAAAATCCTAAAGGTGTAAGTACCTGTCTTGCTTCAAAAGACATAAAGCAAACCTGAGAAGACTGAGCAGAGAAGGAGGCAGACCCACAGAGCAGAGGGGACAGAGTCAGAAACCCCAGCAGGAGGGACGGGGCTGGGGGGAGGACCGCACTTGTTGCCCGGCCTGCTGTCATGGAACGCCCAGCTGCCGGGAGTACGTCCTCGCTCCCTGGATGCGGCACAGTCGGCAAGACAGATCATATGCTGGGCATTCAGAGACAGGTCTCATGTCGAAAAGAACTGAAATACAGAGTCTCTTTTCTGGCCACGGTGGAATTAGGAAAGCAACAGCAACAAAATCTTGAAAGTTCATAAGTATTTGGAAATTAAATAGGATATCTATGTAAACTCTGGATCAACGAAGAAATGAAATAAACAATTAGAAACTATTCTGAGCAAATTATAATGAAAACACAATATATCAGAATTTATAGGATATAGTTAAAGCAGATTTTAAAAACTTGCAGCTTTGAAGGTTGTACATTTGTATTAGATAAGGAAGTTCTCAAATCAGTGACTGAAGCTTCTACCTCAAGCTAGAAAGAGAAAACCAACCTAAGCCCAAAGTTAGTAGAACTAGATAAAGGAGGGGCGCCTCTCTGACTCAGTCGGTAGAACATGTGACTCTTGATCTCGGGGTTGTGAGTTCAAGCCCCATGTTGGGCGTGGAGCCTACTTAAAAAACAAAACAAAACACAACTAAAGCTAAAGACAGAAATCTTTGAAATAGAAAATACATGGAGAAAGAGAAAAATCATTGAAACCAAAAGTTCTTAGAAAAGCTCAATACACTTTACAAACTTGGCTGTATTGAGCAAGCAAGAAAGAGAAGACACATAGGACTGCTATCAGTACCAGAAGACCTCACTCTGCGTCCTATGGACGTTCAAAGGGTAAGAGGATATTATGAATAATTTTTTTAAAGATTTATTTATTTATTTATTTGAGAGACAGAGAAAGTGAGAGAGAGCATGAGAGGAGAGAGGGTCAGAGGAAGAAGCAGACTCCCCATGGAGCTGGGAGCCCGATGCGGGACTCGATCCCGGAACTCAAGGATCATGACCCGAGCCGAAGGCAGTTGCTCAACCAACTGAGCCACCCAGGCGCCCTATTATGAATAATTTTATGCCAACAGATTTGATAGCGTGCATGAAATGTGCACATTTCTTGGAAGACACTAATGACAGAAACAAGTAGTCATGTAGTTATTGAATAAATTGAATTCATACTCAGAAACCCCCCCTGTAGAATAAACCGCAGGTCCTGGTGAATATCGTCAAACATTTAAGGAAGAAATAATACCGGTTCCGCACAAAGTTTTGGAGACTAAAGGGAGGAGGGGACATTTCTTGACTCATTTGATGAAGCATTGCCCTGATGCCGAAAGAAGACAAAGACATTTCAAGAAAACTGCAGATCGGTGCCCTTCGTGAACAGGCTAGAAAAAACATTATCAAAATATTAGCAGAAATTAAGTGTGATGTTTACAAGAAGATAATATGATTTTATCTCTGGAATGCAAGGTTAACTTAACATTAAAAATTTTTTTTAATTTAATATTTTAAAAGCCAGTTAGTAGAATTCAGCATATTAACAGAATGAGGGAGAAAAACCATCTTCTTTAGTGAATGCAGGAAAAGCATTTGACAAAATCCAGTACCCATTCCCCATAAAAAGCCTCAGTAAAGTAGGAATACGAGGCTCCTTCCTCAGCCAAGCACAGGGCACGTATGAAAACCCACAGCTGGTGGTGTAAGCACTGGGGAGGGCTGGTGCTGGCCCAGCCACGAAGCCCCACACAGAGAGCCAGGCGGGCCCACTGCTCTCATGACCTGCATGCCCCTGCTCCCGGGCACCGGAGCACCTAACCGGCATAGGAAGGCCCGGAACAGAAAGGAAATGCAAAAATACAGGAAAGGAAGAAGAAAAACTGCCTTTCTCTTGTAGGTGAGATGATCAAGTACATGAGAATATAGGAAAGAATCAACAGAAACGCTCTTGAAATCGTGGAGTAGGTTTACGGAGGTCACAGGACACAGGGGCAACGCACGATGGTGACGAACTGTGTTCTACGGCAGAAGAAACAGTTACAAATGAAATGTCATCGTATTTACAATGGTATAGAAGCATGAACTACTTTGGGATGAGATTTGTAATAAATGTGCCTGATCTTCACCCTGAAAACTGTAAACCGTAGCTAGAAGAGCCTAAAGTAAATGGACAGCGAGACCACATTTATGGCTTCAGAAGACTCCGTACTCAGAGTCTGTTCTCCCCAAACTGAGTTCCAGAGTCTCCGTGATCGCAGTCAGAATCTCCACCGGCTTTTTGGCAGAAACTGATAAGTTCTAAAATACACGTGATACTAAGACTAACAACGTTGGAAAACTGATTCTGCCTGATTTCAAGATGTATTGAGACAGTGCGATGTTGGTGTGAAGACAGACATCCAATGCCCAGAAACACACTCAGACATAGTCAGCTGATACTCAGCAGAAGGCCCACGGTAACTCATTGGGGAAGGGGTTAGGTTTTCAAAACTGATGCGGGAACAGCTAAATAACCACGTGGGAAAAACAGTGAACCTTGCTCTCCTGCCATACACACAAATTAACTTGAAATGGTAACAGACCTAAGTGTAAAAGCATCTGGAAAGTAAAGGAGAAAAACTTTGTGACCACAGCAGAGATTTCTTGGGTTACGTGAAGCACTGACCATAAAAGAAAAAAGATACGGTAAGTTGAGCTTAATCAGAATGAAAAACTTGCGCTTTTTGAATGACACCATTAAGAAAATAAAAACGCAAGCACAGACTTGGAGAAAACGTTGTCAGTCTCTATCTGACAAGGACTTGTATCAGAATGCGTAAAGGGCTTGCAAATTAGCAAGAAACCAAACGAGCTACTTTATAAACAGGCAAAAGATTTGGACATGTCACAGAAGATAAAGAAATGGCCAGTAAACGTCTCTTTGCTTAATGTCATCAATCCTACACGAAATGCAAATTAAATCCCCAGTGATTTAATTCTAACAGCCCCGAACTGAAGCCGCCCGCCTGCCGGTTCGGTGAACGGGGGTTGGTGCTGCGTGGGAGCCATCGATGGACAGGCCGCTGCCGGAAACGGGAGTGAGCCCCAGACGCACACAGCAGCATGGAGGAATCCCTGAAACGTACCGAGGGAAACGAGCCAGACACCGAAGGGCCCTCACTGGGGGACTCCATTTATGGAGAAGCTGTCTGCGGCGATCGGGGTGGTGGAAATCGGTTCCGAGGCTGCCTGAGGCCGGGCGGCGGGGCCCGCGGCCACCCGGGTGCGCTGGGGGGGGCTCCGGCGGGGTGCTGGCGCTGGTGCTGACCCCGTGGGCGCATTTGTGAAAACGGCCCAGCTGGGTCAGTGGGGTTCGTTTTTGTGGTCAACAGGTTACACCCCGACAGCGAGTTTGTGGCAGTGATGCCGTCACCTTCTGCCCGTTGGCGTCACAGACTTTTCCATCCCGAGTGGGAGGCTCCAGAGGCTCTGCTGTCCACCCTGAGGGACGGGGACGGGAGCAGACCCGGGGACGCTTGGGGGCTTGACGGCTCTCGCGTGGACAGGACTCAGGACCAGGGTATCTGCCGTCCCTCTTGGGCCCCATGCAGTAATGCTGTGGGTGATCCCAGAAAGTTGGGGTACCTTCTTTCTCGCCCCTCTGCTCTCTACTTGCTGACTCAGCCGCAGGGCCCTGCTGCTTTGAGAGAAGAGCTTGCATTGGAGTCCGTGCCTACAGCCGTCGGGGTAGACAGGAGGGTGAGGCCAGGCAGCGCCAGCCGCGTAGACAGAAGGCCAGCCTGGGTTGCCGTGCCGGGGTGGCCAGGGTGCCCGAGCAGCGTGTCTGGGCCCCTGGACGGCCTGCGGCAGCCGGAGCCACTCTGTTCTGTGCCCTCCGTGGGGGCTGGCGCGCGGGCCTGGGCGGGAGTCCTTGGTGAGGCAGCTCTTTCTTGTGTCTCCTAGGACTATGCCCAAGCCAGGTTCGATGCCTATTTCGACCAGAAGAGGAAGCTCGGGGTGTGAGCGTGGGAGGCGCCATCCACTTCATCCCTGGACTGCGTGGGGGCGGCCAAGCCAGCGGGGCCCCCCGCGCTCCGACGGCCGTCCCCGCGGCAAGCTTGGGTGGCTCGCTGCCGAACGCAGATGTGTATGATACGAAAGACTGTATTAAAACTGAGTAACATTTATATCCTATCTTGTTTACAATTCCACTAGGACCCTGCAGTGAGATCGGGAAGCAGAAACATAGTACAATAGTGCAATATCTCCGAATCCTTTGCGTCTAGAGAAGGCAGCTTCTGTTTAGGGCCCAAAGCTCGTGGTCAGATATGGCAGACGGCACGAGCAAACAGTGTTTCTGTGGGTCCTTTTTTCGGTTAATGTTGGTTTTTCAAGGGTTTGAATTCACGTGCTGGGGAACACTGTGACCAGGCCCTCAGTAGGTGACGTGTGTAGATGCCGCTGGCTCCTGAGGGTGGCGGGCGAGCAGGGACAGACTGTGACCTTGCTCTGCGGCCTGACCTACCGCGAGTCTCTGGAAGCTGCTTCCTCACCCTTCTGGTCCCCATGGCGGACGCTCCAGGCCACCGACACCCGTGTGGGGGGCAGGCCGCTGGCGCCGGCCGATGAATGTAGCTCCTCCTGGGCCGTTGTGCGGACTTCGTCCTTCAGCCGCATCGCCCCGCCTGTGGCCTCTGCCCCGCGCTCCCCAACCGAATGTGCTTTACTAACCCCCGCCTTGGGCGGGTGGGGGCTGCGACCTCGGGGGGCTGGCTGTGGCCACCTGCGCACACACTCGCCTCCGGCCTGCCCTCCCCACAGAAAGCAGCCTTTGCCCTGCTCTCTGCGGCCTTTCCTCTCCTGCCTCTGCTCAGCCCTGCCCTCCGGGTTCTGTGACAGGGCGGGTGGCCATGGTGTACCCGGTGGAGAGAGGCCGGCTCCCCCTGCCCTCCCTGCTCCCGGGGTCCCTGATGGGGTCCTGGTGGGAAAGAGCAGCCTGTATGGAAAGGCAGGGGCTCACCAGAGCTGTGAAACCTGTATATGTTCAATGTCCTTTGGGATAGTTGTTTTTTTTTTTTTTTTACTCTGAACTCTTATTTGAATTGCTTTTTGTGCATCCACTTCTGCTACCAGAGATTGTATTACACAAACAATAAAAACGTACAGACCCATCCTCACTGTTGTCCTTGGGTGTGTCCTAATGCTCAGGCAGGACTCCTGCTGCCTGGCCGTGCCGATGGATGGCTCCTGGCCGGTCCGCTCAGCTCTCCACCCTCACTCCCACAGAGACCTCTGGAAGGATGCAGCGGAACCCGGGAGCAGTGGGATTTGCTGGAGAAAACTGGACGGCTGGCTTGGTCAAGGCAGGAGGTTTCCCACTAGTCACCCTTCCAGACATTTAAAAGTTTAGCCAGGTGACTGTATCTCGGTATCCAGGCGATAAAACTGAGCAGTGATACCGTGCTCCCGTGTAAGGTCTCGCCCAGGGCGAGGCTCCCCCCACTCCTCCCTGCAGCATCCCGAGGCCTGAGCGGGGCGGCCCTGGCCCTGGGGGACAGGCTCCCCCCAGCAGCTGGCCAGACGAGAGCCGTGGCCCTAGAGCCAGGCCGCCCGGCTTGGCCTGCCCAGGGCAGCTCGGGCCTCAAAGCGGCCTTTGTTCCTGGGGCCTCCTTCTGGAAGTGCCACTTTGCGGCGGCTCATCCCAGGAACGGAAGGCCCCTGGGAAGCACAGGCACCACCTCCCAGCCGGCGGTGGGACCCAGGCCAGAAAGACAGGCACGATGCCACGCTCCACCCCGCCCCCAGCCGAGGGATGGCCTTGGCGAGCAGGACTGGTCACCCAGGGCGGGATGGGAGGGACCGCGGCCTCCACTGAACGGGGCGGTAGGACCTGGAGTCCAGCTCAGCCCTCTTCCGGAGCCTCCAGGCTGCGGACAACTGGGCTGCCTGCACGGCCTCCGCCCTTCTCTGCAGGATGGGGTGTGTATGTGCCTCCACTGCTGGGTCAGGCCCTGGTGTCCCAGGCTGTTCCCGGCCCCAGACCATTTTGAGTGCCTGCGTGGGGCTGCACCAGGGCGTGGGAGTAGTGTGCCAGGCGCCCCCCCTTCACCCAGAGTGTCCCGAACGTTCTCTTACAGCCAGTTTGCACATCCCCAGGGATGGGGAGCTCACCGCTCTGGCTCAGCCTGGGAAGGCACTCACCTTGAACGAGAATGTTCTGGAAACCGCCCTCCTTGGTCGTAGTTCTCCCCCCACTTTAACCCAAGGCTCTTGAGATTACTGCAGATGAGCTCAGGGGGCCTCTCGTGGGCCCAGGTCCTAGACCAGGGCCTCCCACCCCACTGCACCCCACACTGAGCTCAGCCCGGGAGAGCAGAAGGAAGATGGGCACAGCATGGCTGGGCACAGAGTCCAGGACACCAAGTCTCATGGGGTGGGACCAGTCCATGCCCAGAGCCCAGGCCCTGCCACCCCAGCCTGACCAGCCCCCGGCCCTGCACGTGGAACCAAGACACAGTTCCAAATCCCGTCTTTATTTCTTGTCTCTGTTGGCAAGGGTGGGGGCCTGGGCATGGCCATAGGTGGGCTCTAGTCCTCCTCAGCGAAGGTGAAGGGGCTCAGCTTGTAGCCACTGCCTGAGTAGAACTTGTTCTGGAACTCCACCCTGGGGGTGCCAAGGGAAGAGCTGGTGAGGGGCAGGCCCCCCGCCCCTCGTGCTGCCCGGGGCCAGCCAGGCGGGCCGCTCACCAGTGCAGCCGCAGCGCGTGCAGGAAGGCCGAGAGCCCCTCCATCACCAGCAGGATGGCCACAGTCAGCACGGCGAAGGCGGCGAAGACGGGGACCAGCACCACGGCCGCCACGCCCAACTCCCGGTCCACGCGCAGGCCCACGCGCATCACCATGGCCCACAGGACCTCCGACAGCTCTGCGGGGCAGGGAGGCAGCCGTGGAGGCCAGGGCCCAGGCGGCGCCCACAGGGCCCCTTGGGCAGCGTGAAGCCCCGCCCATTCCTGTGGGGGACCGCCTCTGACGTCCTCCCTTTACAGAGGGGATGCTGAGGCCACCCAGCCGGCAGCCGCAAGTGTCAGCTGCAGCCAGGACCCGACCCCCAGCCAGTCCGCCCGCCGGGGCCCGCTCGCTCACGGGCATGGGCCAGGCTCAGGGCCCAGAGGCGAAGGTAGGACGCCGTGTTGGAGATGCAGCCCAGGCAGAACTCGATGGTGTGGATGGCCTGGTGCATGAGCACCTCGGACAGGACAAACTGGGGGGCGGGGGGGGGCAGTGAGGGGCCGGCCAGGCTGGCAGCCACCCCGCCACCCCAACACACACACACACACACACACACACACACACACACACTCGGGAAGGCCACACCCACCTCAGCCTCCTCTCTGTCCCCTGAGCACCCTGCTTTTTCCTCATCAGAGCCCCAGCCGGCCACGGAGGTGTCGGAGGAGTCCAGCATCGCGGCCTTGTCCTCCTCCTGGGGGTGGGGGGCAGGCAGCATCAGCAGGCTGCGCTCAGGAGGCCGAGAGGCAGCGGCGGCGGGGTCCAGCCTCCTGTCAGCCTTCGTGCCCCCCCCCCACGCACCCCTACCGGCTGGTGGGCAGCGGGCCCGCGCGAGCGGCGGCGGTGCTGCCAACATAGGAACAAGGGTGTCCCGAGCAGCAGGACTGGCACGGTGGCCAGGGCCAGAACCACCAGTGTAGACTGCAGCACCTCCTGCGGGGACGGGGGTGGGGTGGAGCGTGAGTCAGGGTGCCCTCGGAGCCTGCAGCCCCCTCCTCCTCCTCCTCCCCCTCGCCCGGGGCCCCTCACTAAGCAGGGACGCGGCACTGGGAGGAGTCCTGGGGGAGGAGTTTCCGGCACCCACAACCCCGTGCTTGCTTCCCCGCTTCAGAGGAGGAGCCCGCCGCTCAGAGTGGACCCCCCACCCCAGCCCACCTGGCCGGGGAAGAAAGGCCGGTTGGTGGGGCTGCGGGAGAAGAGGAACATGTTGATGAAGTGGATGAGGATGCTGGGGGCGGTGGCCGCGTCAGCGGCAGAGATGCACAGCCACTTGTAGATGACCAGGAAGACGAGGTAGCCAAATAGCCCCAACAGGAAGACCAGCTCGGGCAGCGTCTCCAGGAGCAGCCGGTGCCACTGGCCAAAGTGCCTGGGGAACGGGGGTCCGGGCGAGGTCCCCAGTCACCCACCGGGCCACCCTGCCCTTGCCTGTCCCGGTGTCCCCCACCCCTGCCGGCCCGGGGAACCCAGGCCCTCACACGTGGTTGAAGACCCCCAGGACCACCCCGAAGGTCATGTGGGTGACCCCGAGGATGACAGACATCTTCATCTTGAAGGAGTTGAGGAAGCTCAGGTGGTTGACGGCCAGGCTCCAGACCTGGGGTGGCAGGAGGGACAAGTGGCATGCAGGGGCCTCCCTGCCCGCCTCCCACTCGGCAGCCCCTCTGCCCTTGGGGGGCCGCGGCACCGTCTGCCACCCGCCAGCCCACTGCAGGCCAGCAGAAGGGAGTGGTGGCACGCACAGATAGGCCGGGCCACGGCGCCCAGACCCCAGCTCTTCCCCGCCAGGTGACCCTCCCCATGGGCTCTCCTGTGCCTCTGCATCCTCATCTGCGAAATGGGAGTAGTGCCAGCATAGGCCTTGCGGGACCGTCACCAGGACTATATACCACGTCCCGTCCCGTGGAGAGCACAGAAGGGCTCTGAGCAAGCCAACCTGCCCTCACTGCCACGTGCTTCTCTCTCCTTCCAAGCGCTGCTGTGTGGGCCCAGCAAGGTGGGCCCCTCGTCCTTTGGGAGCCCCACACCCCTGCACCCGGCACCAGGCCAGGCCCTCGGGAGGGGAAAGGGTTAACGTCTGGGTCAAGGTTGGGTCAGGGTTAGTGCAGGGGCCCCACCCGGGCCCTCCCACCTGCCCACACCCCCCGCAGCAAGTGGCTGGGACTCACGGGGTCAATGCCGAAGGGGTAGGGTCCTAGGAAGACACCGCTGACTGCGGGGTCCAGGGTGAGCAGTGGGTGCTCTGCCAGGAACGCATCACTGTGGCAACAAGGGTGGGGGGTCAGGGGCCGCCGGGGGCCGCCGGGGGCCATGGGACCGCGGCCGGGCCTCACCTCCAGTCAGACTGGGTGGCCATGGCCGCCACGCTCCAACCCGAGGGGAAGATGGTCGTGGCGCGGCTGAAGCACTCGTTGTAGATGAAGCCGGTGTAGACGGAGAACAGCCCCATGAGCAGCAGCAGGTAGCGGCCAGTGAAGAACGTGCGCCAGATCTGGGGGTGGGGGGAGGGCACCGTGAGGGGTGGCCCGGGCCCCCTTGTCCCCCACCGCCCACCCCTGCGCCCACCCTCACCTCGTTCTGTGCCGCCTTCACGGCCGGCCGGTTCTCCGCGAGCACCATGGCCAGGGCGAAGAGGAACATGAGCAGCCCGTGGCCCACGTCGCCGAACATCACGGCGAAGAGGAAGGGGAAGGTGATGATGGTGTAGGGCGCTGCAGGCAGAGGGGCCAGGCGGTCAGGGGGACGTGCACATTGCAGCGCCTGCTGCCACGGGTTCCGGGGCCCGGGGAGACGTGGAAGGGGCGTTGGCGACGCAGGGACTCCAGACTGCGAGTCTGCATCCCTGAGCCCGCCACTTCCTGGCTGTGTGACCCGGGGCTAGTGACTCAACCTCTCTGAACCTCTATTTCCCCATCTGTAAACTGGAGACAGAAATCCTCCTACGTCGTGGAGCTCCTGTCAGTGAGTCTATCCGGGGGCAGTATGGGCACCCCGCAGCCCTCAGTGCGAACCAGTTCCCGTGAGCAGAAGCTCAGAGAGGACACAGCCCGTGGCCGTCCTGACCGGCACGTGAGAAGCTCCAGAAGGCCGCGTTGCTCACGCCCCCTCTGATGTCTCGCTTTCCCTTCAGTAAAATGGGACGAATGCCTAATGGGAGTCACAAGACTTCAGTGTGCGTCCCCGTTCTGAGCGGAGTCGTGTCCCTCCCCAGAAGATGAGCTGGGGTCCTAGCCCCTCAGAAAGTGACCTTGTAAAGGTCTAGGGACCACCTGGAGGTGGCTCCCCCCCAGGAAGCCACTGAGGCCGGGATGTCGGAAACACCTGTGGAGCGCCCCCATGTGGGGAGCTTTGTTACAGCAGCCGGAGCCGCCTCCTGCCTCCCCGGGGTGGGGGCTCCGAGGGCTGGGAGGCTCTCCAGTGATCAGGGTTGTTCTCAGTGGACAGGCCTCCGCTAACACGGAGGAACCGTGGAACGGGATGAGGAACCGTGGAACGGGATGAGGAACCGTGGAGCGGGATGAGGGATGGCAGGCCCCAGAGGACTTCCCATGACCCTGGTCGTTGTCCACTCGGCCTCACATTCTGTCCTCATGTCCTGCCTCTACCACGCTGCGAGGGACCCCATCTCCAGCCCACTGGCTAAGGCCGGACCCCTCCCTGGCCTGTGGCTGAGTCTCCTCCAAAAATGGGCCCCACCGCGGCTCACCTCCCACACCCGTTCTTTGGGCTCAGAGACCCACTCCGGTTCCCCACCGAGTGACAAGGGAGGGTGCCAGGCCACTACCACACCGTAGCCAGCCTGCCACATGGGGAGCCACATCTGGAGGGGGCAGAACCGGGCAGGTGACCGGCAGACGTCACAGCCGCCCGCCTGCCCCCCAACGCCCCCACCCCTCAGCTGTTTCCCTGACCCGTTTCTCCCAGCCGCACCGCTCTGCATAGGCCACTTGTGCCAGATCCCCGCCCCAAGGGTCCCCTTCCGGGCGAACCCGACAGCAGTGGGGCCGGACCAAGCAGCTCCGCAGGCTGACTCCGGCCTCGGGGACTTCGACCTTCCTAGCGCGGCTCTGAGGGCCGAACTCTTATTCCCATTTTCTAGGTGTGGAAACTGAGGCTCTGAGAAACTAAGACATGGGCCGGAGTAAGCAGGTCAGACCTCAACCCCGAGCCATTCCTATCGCAAAGCCTGTCTGTGCAACCCCGTGCTGTATCCGTGTTGAACCGAACTGGGGGTGGGGGGGGCTGGGGGTAAACACAAAGCCTGCCCGCTGCCTCCCCCTGCTCCGCCGCATGGTGGGAGGACGGGCCCCGTGCGGAGATGCCGCCCTCCCGGGCTGGGGGCTCCACGGCTCTCACCGGGGTTGACCTCCTGGTAGCGGCCCACGCCGTAGGCGTCCACGATGCCTTGGAAGCTGGCCGTGAAGCGGTTCGTGCGGATGAGCGTGGGGGGCATGTCCCGGCAGGGGATGCGGTGAACCACAGCGCTCACCCCTGCCTCGCTCTGGGGCACCCGAGGGGCAGACGGACAAGTGAGACTGATGGTGGGGGGCCTTCCGGGACCCCTTGCCACCCGCCAAGCCAGACCCAGCTGGAGATGCAGGGCTCACCGGGCAGGCGTCCGGGAGATGGGGGACAGCCCCTCCCCTCTCCGTGAAATAGGACCACCAGCCCCACCTGCCCCAATTCAGGGTGATTTAGGGACAGCCCGAGATCAGCTGGACCAGAAACAGGAGTATGCTGCTTATCCAGGCGGCCCGGGAGAGGGAGCCCCATTGCCGCGTGTGAGTCCCTACTAGGCACCAGCAGCCACAATGACCCCTGGAGGACCATCACACCCATTTCACAGTGAGTAGCCTGAGGCTCCCTCCAGTGGCCCCAGATTGAGGGCCGGTGCCTGTGGAGCCAGCCTCTGGGTGCTCTGGCCCCTCCCGGCGCTTGGGCCAGGGCCCTCAGGCCAGACTCCCGAAAGGAGGGGCCGCCCGGGGCCAAGGCCTGGCGATGGCAACAGGAAGCGTGCTGGGAGGTGGGAGCAGGGGGAAGGGCGGGAGAGCCCCCCACTCACCGAGCCGTCCCGCAGCACCTGCTGCAGGGCGGGCAGGTCGCTGGCGGCGCACCAGCCCTCGGCAATGAGGCACTTGTGCGTGGCGCTCACGCTGCACTGATTGAGCACCAGGTACACGGCCTTCATCTTGCGGGTCTGCACCTGCCACGGCGGCAGCAGCTGCTGCACGCGGCCCAGCACCTGGCTCAGGAAGCGTTCCGTCTCCCCCAGGACCTGAGGCCAGAGCAGGGGGTGAGGGCGGGCGGGGCAGCAGGGCGGGGCGGGGTGGCCACGGCCACGAGCGAGCGCCCACCTCCTGCAGCTCGTGGCTCTGCTGCTGCAGCTGCTGCAGGACCCCCAGGCGGCCCTCCTCCTGCTCCACGAAGGGGAACACGTGACAGTGGAAGCTGGCAGGGAGGAGGGGCGACGTGAGGGCGGGGAGCAGGAAACTCTGGTTGTGGGGAGATTGAGTCCAAAGGGAGCTTTGGGGCAGGGCAGGGGACGGGGTAGTGACACGTGCCCCCCCCCAGACCCAGGGCAGCAGGGCCGACCCTGGCCAGCCCCCACGGAGCTCACCAGTCCGTGATCTTGCGGATCTTCTGGCCTATCTGCTCACCCCAGTAGGAGATGAGGAAGGTCATCCACGTAGCCGGCTCACCCTGCGGGAGGGGGCCCGCGTGACGGGGAGTCCCGGCCCCCCACGCCAGGATGCTCTCCCCCCCGCCCCCCTGGGGCCCCCCAACCCGCACCGTCACAGGGTCCTCCAGCGGCTGCTCCGTCTCCCTGAAGCTGGCGATGAGGAAGCCCCGGCAGGCCCTCCAGAGCAAGCGTTCCAGGGCTGCGGCCTTGGTGGGCTCCACGGCACCTGCCACAAAGCTGCCAGGCCGGGCCACCGTGCTCAGGATGGCCAAGCAGGCACAGGGGCCCCGCTCCCGGGGAGGAGGCCAGAGCCCGAGGCCAGGCCAGAAGAGGAGAACCCCCCGAGAGCAACAGAAGTTGTGGGCCCGAAGGAGGCGGCTGGGGGCAGTCTGAGGGTGGAGGAGGAGAGCACTGGACGAGGAGTCAAGGAGTTGGCCAGGAAAGAGCTGGAAGCAACCCTTACTTACTTGACTCTCAGGTCCTGGTGGGGTCCCCCGGGGGGCTGGAGCAGGGGGATTCTTTCCAAGAGCCCATCCGTGGGGGCGGCTGCCGACTGGGGGCCAAGAGGCACCGTTGAGCCCTGCGCCCACATGGGGGCCTGGCCCCCCGCCGCCTCTCCACCCACTCCCTGCCACCCCCCACCCCCGGGGGCTGGTGCTGACCGGGAGGCGGTGGCCCAGGCCCAGCACAGCCGAGTGCAGCCGCAGCTGGTGCAGCTGGGCCCGCAGGGACTGCTGGTTGCCCCGCACATCCCGGAGCTCCCGGGCCAGGCGATCCGTCTCCTCCTGGATGCGCAGCAGGTCACGGGGCGGGGGCGCCAACAGCCTCCCCTCAGGTGGGGGCAGCACCAGCCCAGCCCGCCGCACCTCCTCCTGCAGGAACGCTGGGTGCCGAGTGATGGGCGTCAGGGGAGGCCTTCGGGGGCCCACACCAGCTCACGGCCACTGTTAGCCAAGGGCCGCCTAATGTCTAGGGGGTCCCAAACACCGCCCCAAACTCAACTGGCCACCAGCTAATTGATTCACTGAGTCTAAGACCCCCAGAAAAACCCCAGACCACACTATATCCCCACAGGGCCACTCTCCTCTTCCCGGGCTCTCTCCCTTGGCCACCACCCCACCGGCCCTGGGTCCCACAGTGGTGTCCAGGCAGGTTGGCCCGAGCACGGGGGGGCCTGGGACAAGAGTGCGCACGGTGGCCCACGTACCACCGTCTGATGGCTAACAAACCATTAAAACGAACATGCTCTGTTCTCCCCCTCGTCAGCTCCTCCTGGGAGGGGCTCCCAGAGGCCGGGGCCAGGGTCCCTCTCGCCTGGGTTGGAGAAGCAGCTCCTCGGACCTGACCCTGGATACCGGCCTCTGCCCACCCCAGTTCATCTGTAGCAGAGAGAGCTCTGTCCACGCCCCTCCCCTGCTTGGAAACCACAGTGGCTCCCGGTGTCCACTGGATGAATCCCTAGGCCCTTATGCAATATTTGAGGCCTCCTCCAAGTGAGCCCCATTCTCAAGGGCACCCTACGGACCCCAGCTGCCCCTTCCTGGCTCTGCAGGGCCTGGCCTGGACCTCCCTTCTGCCTTCCACCTGGGGCAACAGGACTTCCTTTCAGGCCAAGCTCAACTGGCACCTCCTCCAGGAAGCCTGCCTGGGATGTGGGCCTGAGGCCAACTCACTGAAGGTTTTCTCCAGCTCTTCGCAGCGCCGAACATCCCCCACGAAGCGTCTCTGGAAGGCGCTCACCGAGGCGTTGAGCTGGGGTTGCCACACCGACGAGTCAGATTTCTAGGGAGGGGGCCAGGGAGGTCCCCCCACCCGGGGGCCCAGGCTTGGCTCTCGGCAGGCCATAGCTGCCTCCCCCCAGAAAAGTGCTGAACACACCATGAGCCTCCAGAGGCCCAGAGGGAGACAGACCGGGCTTTGCGTGCTCCGGGGAGGGTGTGACGAGGCCCCCGGAGCCAAGGTGGTCTCAGTGGCAAGGCTGGCCTTTCCGAGAGCACAGCAGCCACGGCAGGGGTGGCCAGGATTCAAGCAGGGGCCCTTCCGGGGGGAAGCGGCGTGCCGTCCAGGACGCATAGGGACGAGGCCCCCTCCCGCGCCGCTCCGGCCCCACTCACGTCTCTGAATTCCACGAGCCCCAGCTCGCCAAGCTGGCTGACGCAGGTGTAGGCGGCAGATGTGGGGAGGAAGAGCTGGACGAGCGCCACTTCCTCACTGCGGAACATGGAGCCCATGGTCCTGCGGGCCGGGCCGGGGGTGAGGGCTCAGTCGGGGCGGCCCGGACGGCTCCCCACCGACTAGGAGTTCTGTCCACCTCGGCTCACGCGATCCACGGAAGGTCCTGCTACCAGCCCCGTCTGACAGATGGGGAAACTGAGGCCTGGGCAGCCTCGAAGGGGTGCTGAGGTCACACGGGAAGTAAGCCGTGCAACTGGGAGTGGAGCCCGGCCTGGCTGACCTCACGGCCTGACCCATGGCCCCCACCCGCACCCCCAAGCTCTTTCCCAGCTGCCTCAGCCCCGTCCCAGGCACCCACCCCGAGCCCTGGTGGCACTGGCTCTTCTCACACACACCCTCTGCTCCTGCTGTCCCTCCTCTGTGATCTGCCGTCACCCTAGACCCTACTCATCCTTGGGGCCCCAGGCCAAAGGTCGCCTCCAGCAGCTGGCCTCCTAACTGCCACAGCCCTCGGCTGGCCACGAACCCTTGTCCTCTTATACCAAGGAGCGTCCATCCATGCAGACCTGGAGGACAGCCGGGGCTGAGGTTGGGGCTGTCCCCCACCCCCCGGACCCCCTGGTCGCTGGAGCCCCCTCCCCCGCCGAGGTGTGTGTGTGTGTGTGTGCGCGCGCCCGCGCGCGTGCACGCTGAGGGGGTGGGAGCCTCCACCGGGTCCCCTGGTGCCCTCACTGAGGGCAGAGAGGCCCAAGGCTGGGGGGGGTACCTTCCCCCAAGGCTTGGACCGCTTGGCGGCCGATGTCCAAATAGGGGCGGAAACAGCCTTCCAGGTGTCGAAACCCACGAAAGCGAAACTGTGGAAGTTGACATGGGCAGGACGGCCTGGCGGGGCCCTGCCTGGACGCCGCGGGGGAGGCCCTGCAGATGGCCCAGCCATAAGCCAGGACTCCACGCCACCGCCCTCGGGGCCCAGAGCCAGCCACTTCCCCTCTGTGGGACTCAGTTTCCTCAGCTCTCAAAGTGTCAGGGAAGGGGACGGGCGCGGGTGAGGTCCCCATCCGAGGGTGACCATTTGGCACCAAAGTGCCCCACCTGCTGTCCAGGCTGGCGGGGGCCTGCCCAGCTGGTCACTTCCTCCCCTGGGACTGGTTTCCTTCAGTCTAAACAGGGAATGCAGCCCCAGCCCCGGCCTGGAAGAGGAGAGAAGGCCGAGAGGCAGCCCGAGACTGGAGGAGCCCTGCGCCCGGGACAGGGAAGGGTGGGCGGGAGGGGCTAGGTTCCACCCCCAGAGGGCCAGGGACCAGGCTCCAGAGTGCGGCTCAGGCTGTGACTGGCTGTGTGTCCTTGGGGGAGTCTCGCACCTTCTCTGGGCCTCCACTTCCTCTTTGGGTAAATGGGACTTGGCCACCCCTAGGAAAGGCAGGACTTGGGTGGGGAGATGACAGAAATAGAGCCTCCTTGTGACCCTTCACCCACACTGCCTCACTGAAACCTAACCGCAATCCTGGGCAGAGAGGACCCCGTGGCCTTGCTTTACAGAGTCTCACGGACCGGTCACTGCACTTGGAGGGGTGGGGTCTGGGATCAGGTGGTCAGCAGGTGGCGAAGTCAGGCCGGGGCCGGCCTTGGAGCTGTAGGTCAGGAAGTCCCAGTGCACAGTATGGACTCAGGGGAGGGCTGTTCTCCCTGAAAGGCTGGGCTGGACAGATGAAGGGGTTGTAGGGAACCAGGTCTGGGGACCAAGCGGGTGCAGCAGCCCCAGGCTGTGGCAAATCTACCCTGGTACCCCTCACTCACAGGGCCTTGGCGTGGGCTAGCCCCTCGGGCGGGAATTCCCTTGGGGGGTGGGACCCCTCCCCCACAGTTGAGGACACCACTGACTCACCCCTTACCCCCCATCCTCTCTGGCCCCTACCCAAGCCAGGGGCCACCATACTCCTTTTAATGGAATAAATGAAGATTCCTCAGTCCTTTGGCTTTCAAGATCCAGACTGCAGCCCCTTCCCTCTCTTCCCACCTCCTCCTGGTCCCTCGGGGGCTGAGGCTAAGGCGAACTCCTTCAGGAACCCACCAAACCTCTCCTCTAAGCCCCGGGCCCACGATGATGAGAGCTGAGCTGGAGAAGAGGGCCTGTTGCCATTCCAGACTGGTAGGCTCTGGAGTTAGAGTGACCCCACTTGCCTCTAGCTCTGCCTCTTCCTAGTTGCGTGGGCCTCAATTTCCTCATCTGTAGAATGGGTCCCTCCCTCCAAGGAAGATGCCCCAGAGAAAGCCCTGAGGGCCGCCAGAGCACCACGAGGACGGGCAGAGTTGGGCCCAGTAGTTAGCGGCTGTTAACTCCCGGTCCTCCGCTTCCTCTTCCCTTCCCCCACCTCCTCCTCCTCCTCGGCGCCACTGCGATCCCCACCAAGGCCAGACACCCGGGCCGGCGGACTGAGTCGCATGCACTGACCCAGCTGGGTGGGGGTTCTAGGACCCCCTTCTCGGGGCAGGGCGAAGCGAGGGTGGCAGACGGAGCCGGAGGGGCTCTGCGGACCCCGGCTGGGGCACACTCACCCCCGGGTCGGCCGCACGCGGCGCTGCTCAGCTCTGCGCTCCCGGCTCTGCGCTCCTGGCTGCGGCGCCCACGCAACTCACTTTCTCTGGCGGGCGGGGCCTCAAGGGGCGGGGTCACGGAAGCCCCGCCCCCGTCCCGTCCGGGCCGGGCGGGGAGGGGCCCCGGAGTCCCGCGAGCAGCGGGCGGGGAGGGAGGTTCGGGCTGCCGCCCCGCCCACCCTCGCTTCCTCGCAGGAGGCTGGGGGACCACTGGGGAGGTGGGATAGGGAGGCCAGGAGACCCGAGCGGAGACACTGAGCAGCGCCGACCAAGCACGCCTACGTGGCTGGGATGCGGGTGCGGGGAGGTGTCCGGGGCTCAGGGATGGGACCCCCCCACCACCTAGAGGGCTCGCTGGGCCTACCGCTGATGGGACCCCAAAGCACTGAGGCTTGGGGTCCAAAAGCCTCGAGTCCCCAGCCCGCTTCCCCACCTCTGGGGCTCCTTTCCTGAGGCCGCGTTTGCACCCGGTCCTTACAACTTCCGGCCTCTTGACCACCTCCAGGTGGTCCTTACACCTTCCTGCTCCAGGTCCAGGGCCCTTGGGTGGGTGCAGCCCCTCTCTGGGCTTTTCCTCATTGGCAGCAGGATACTGAGGGCTGGCCCAGGGTCGTGATGTTCCACTCAGTATCCGGCACCCTGCATCTAGCTCCTAGCTCTTTGGACAGGCCAGGACCGTACCCACTGGGGACAGGAGGAACAAGGGGCCTCTCAGCTCTGGTGACCCTTGAACTTCGCATGGCAAGGTCCTCTGAGGGGTAGGGGAGCTGCGGGCGAGCGGAGCCCCAGAGCTGGGGGTGGAAACAGTTACAGCCAAGGTCAATATCATCAGAAAAGGGAGTGACCCAGTTCTGGGGCATCGCACTCCATTTCTAGGGGGTGGCCTTCAACCAAACTGAGGTCAATACTTCCTGGTGCAGGGGAAACCAGAACCCCACTGTTACCAAATGGCATTGGAGGTGCGCTCCTGAAACACACAAAACATTTGGGGTCAGAAAGGGAAAGTATCAAGTCAGGAGCCGGACCGGCTGACCCATTTTTAACAAATATGTTCTGACCTGTGTACAAATGTAGGCTCTGTGACATTTACCTAATGCTGGTTCTACCTGGGAAAAGTGCAATTAGAGGTGATGTAGGATTTTCGAGCCTCATTATTGCAGGGGTCCTGCCTCCCCACTAGGGCCTGCAGGGGGCTGGGCACACAGACACTTCCGAGGTTCTGATCTTCCCTTTGGGTCCTGCACTCCTCACCCCTGCATTCCTTAGGCTGCCGGGGCCCAAGCAGCCTAGACCTGGACCACTTCAGCACCAGATGGCCCAAGTGTCAGCAGGCATGAACAAAGGGAATGAGCTGGGGGAAGGCTAGGGTTCTTTGCTACAGGCCTTCCCAGAGCCTTGAATGTGCTCACATGCAGTGCCTATCCCAGAGCAAAGAAGGCACTTGGGGCATTTCCCACTGACTGGTCCACAGAACACCCTCCTCTCTTCTTTCAACAAAGCATCACGGGAAGTTAGTGTTTTGTAGAGTACTTTTGGAAACCATGGAAGAGGAGGAAGGGGCCCAGACCTCTGACCGGAGCTAGTGTTTTCATCGGACACATGCTGTGTGACCCCGAGCAAGTCCCTTCACTTCTCTGAGCTGGCGTGCTCATAGCTGCGGACGGGCCGAAGCCCTCTCACGAGGCCCCGGGTCCCAGGGAGCGGGTTCTGGCTGCCCCGTCCGCACCCGGCTAGCGCGCGGGCCCACCGGGAAACCCCATGCTGCCGGGACTGCGAAGCGGAAGTTCCGAGTAGCAGTGGCCAAGCCCGCGGGCTGGTCTGGGGAACTTGGGGCAGAAAGGGGATGTGGCGAGAGATGAGGCAAAGCCAGCTCAGGGACAGCAGGGGCTGTGTCACCTCCTTGTGACTGATGCCCCAGGAAAGCCTCTCCCTGCCCCCAACAAGGACACCCTGGCACGCGGTTCTGCCACTCGCGGGGCTTCCATCCGAGGCCTTGGGAGACTAGATATCCTCAAGGCCGACATTCCGGACACCCAGGATTACGGGACAGCGACCTGAGGCTGATTCTTAGGGACTATGCCCAGGAAGAGGGGTACGCAGCAGGGCTGCACTGCGCCGGGGCCCAGCCACGGTCCCCAGAGTCCCGCGGAAGGCCGGGTCACCTCTGTCAGCTCCCCTACAGGACCCGCCCCGGGGAGGGACCCACAGGCTACACCGTGGTGGCCTGGACAGCTGGATTGATGACAGAGGCGGGGCAGGAGGGCAGAGCTCTTTTATTGGGCGGCGGGGGCTGCGGGCCGGCCGGGCAGGGGGCGTCAGCGGTAGAGGTAGTCAGCCTGGATGTTGGCAGCGATCTCGGCCTCCCACTTGTCCCCGTTGCTGAGCAGCTTCTCCTTGTTGTACAGGAGCTCCTCGTGCGTCTCGGTGGAGAACTCAAAGTTGGGGCCCTGTGGGCGGGCACAGGTAAGGTGGCGTTAGGCCCCCCCGCAGCGCCTCTGCCCCGCCCCCCGCAGCCCAGCTCACCTCCACGATGGCGTCCACGGGGCAGGCCTCCTGGCAGAAGCCACAGTAGATACACTTGGTCATGTCGATATCATAGCGCGTGGTCCGGCGGCTGCCATCAGCCCGCGGCTCAGCCTCAATGGTGATGGCCTGCGGGAGGGGTACCGGGCACCCCTGACGGCTAGTGCCTGCCCCCTCCTGGGGGCTCACCCCAGGGTTGCCCACCCTTCCCAACGCCTCTCCCCAAAGTCCCCTGTCACAGTGCCCTAGCTGACATTTCTGTTCACTCCCATCTCCCGCCTGAGAGACTAGGTCTCGTGAGGGGAGGCCCGTAGCCTGCTGAGTCCACTGCGGCACCTGTGACCCTGGGCGGGGGGGGGGGGGGGGGGGGGGGG
>CM052815.1:3751912-3798490 GCA_028533885.1 Nasua narica
GTCGAGGGCAGGGCCCAGGCTCGCGGCCCACGCTCGCGGTCCACGCGGGACCCGTGTCCTGGAAGGGCCTTCGCCCGGCGACCGCGGCGGCGGCAGGGCGCACTCACCGATGTAGCGCTCGCTCTCGTCGCTCTGGCCGCCGATGGCCACGCGGCCACAGGCCAGCAGGCCCCGGAGCCGCCCGAAGTGCTTCTCGCTGATGATGCGGCCCAGGTTCGGGGAGCTCTGGGGGTCCTCGCCGTAGAAGCGGGTGATGGCGCTCTGCAGGGCGGGCAGCAACCGCTCCTGCGTATCCGGGCTGCACAGGACGTAGTCGGGGGCCACGCAGGTCTGGCCGCTGTTGAAGTAGCGGAACCAGGCCACGCGGTTGGCCACGGTCTGGGGGTCGCAGTCGTCGTCCACGTAGCAGGGGTTCTTGCCCCCCAGCTCCAGGGTGACGGGTGTCAGGTGCTTGGCGGCGGCAGCCATGACGATCCTGCCCACACGCGGGCTCCCTGGGCGTGGAAAGAAACCAGGGTGACCCTCAGTCACCTCGGCCTCAGCCTGGGGGCTGGGACCCCTGGCGGGGGGAGTTCACTCCCTGGCCTGACCTCCCTGGAGAGGAGGTGGAGTTGGAGGGTGCTAGCCCTCCCCTGCCAGTCTCTGCACCACGACCTTGCTCACCGCCTCGCCAGACCCGCCCCAGCAACACGGGGTCTATATAGGGGTCTGCCCCAGGCAGCAAGCCAGGCCCCTGGCTCCCTCTCCTGACCTGCCTTGTTAGAAATCCAGGAGCCCCTTGCCCTGCTTCTGATCCCAGGCTCCCCCTGCCACTGACTCCTGCTGGCATGCCACTCTGCATCCCTCCCCACCTCTCCGGTCTTCTCCAGAACTGGCCGAGGCCGCTCTGGTCCAAGGCCAGAGTCCAGCTCCAGGGGCTGCCGTGTGGATCTCTCTCTCTCTGACCTAACCTGGCGGCTGCGCCACCCTCTCCATCCACCCTTCCCTCTGCTCCCGACCCTTGGCTGAAGCGGCCGCCTACTTGTCTCCAGGGTCTCACAGTCCCCTCCATCCCACGTCCCCCGACCGAAAGTTCCCTGTATCTCAAGATGTTCCTGCCCATGCCTGGCTCAGGGTCCCATGCTGCTATTTCTGCTGGGATGGCCCTCTCTGGCCACACTGCCTGGGAGCCTGATGGCCCTGCCCTCGCCTCCCCCAGGTGCCCTGCCCCGCCCCCTGCCCCCCCACTCCTCCCTCAAGTCCTCCTGTCTTTCTGAAACATCTTGTCCATGAGCCCTCCCTCGTGTGTTGAGTCCTGTCGCGCTTTCCTGCCAGAGTCCCTTCCAAGGGCCCCATCATTCCCGTGCCATTCTTCACTCTCTGTCCCCTGTCCCTCGTTATAACGTGAGCTCCCCCGGGAGGGGAGGCTTTGTCTCCGTAGCCCTCGCTGTATCCCAGGGCTTGGACAGCGTCTGGACAGGGGATGTTCCCTCAGAAAACAGCGAGCAAGTGAATGGATGCTTCCACCGGCCACGGGCTGTGACAAAGGCTCCTCACATGTCCTCAAGACAGACCTGTGACTGTCGCCAGACAAGGACAGGCCTGCAGGAGTCAGGGCTTGCAGCAGATCAGGTTTGTGGTCAGTCTCCCAGCCTCTGCGCAGGCTGCCCGGGTTCCTGGCCTCAGTCACAGTGGGGCCAAGGCCCAAAGCCCACCGAGCTGCCGGGTGTGATGGTGGAAGGCGGGCCGCCCCCTTCCGGGTCCCCTCCTGCTCCTCAAGCCGCTAGGAGTCTGCGGGACCAGCTGAGGACCCCGCCCCTGCTTCTACAGCTGGCTCCCTGGCCGCCAAGGTGGGCTGCTCCGTGGTCCCTATGCTGGGCTTGTGGCAGGGTCTGTGGGGAGGAAGGCAGAGACCACACTCCCCCTACTCGGATGTGGACAAGGTGTGCAGGGCACGAGGCCAGTGAGCAGGGGGCTCCGAAGCGGCCGTCCGCCCTGTCTGCCTTCTCTCTCCTCCAGAACCTCGGCCAGGGAACACGGCTCCCTGCCTCTCCAGCATTTTGACCCTTATAGACCCCCCCTTCCGCCCCCCGTCACCTGAAGCCAGCTCGTGTCCTGGGCCTCATGGGCACGTGTCAGGGAGACGGCAGATGACCTCAGCAAACAACTGTAACTGAGGGCCTGGGAAGAAAATCCAGCCTTCCCCAATCCTGGTCCCTGGGTGACCCCGGCTGGATGCTGTGGCTCGTTGTCACCTTGGCCTCTAAGCCCTCATCTGTCCAGCCCGCCACAAGGGCCCTGGGTCAGTAGGGTCATGTATAAGGTCCTGAGGCCAGTGGGTGGCATATAAGGTCGGGGGTGGGGGGACCTGGCACGGTGGGAGCTCGGCACGGACAGAGGCTGTCATCTGTGAGACACTGTGACCAGGGAAGGGGCCTCCGGGGTCCCAGGGCTCAGGGCACAGAGCAAGCTCGTCCTGGAACCAGATTGCTTCCTTCCTGGCTGTCTGCGTGCCTGGGTCCCTTGGCCGCTTCTGGGGCTGGGAACAAGCCCCTGGAGGGGGTGGCTGGGCTCGACCAGCCCCTGTGCTGAGCCCCCCAAGCCCTGCCCGCCGCGGGCACCCCCACCTCACCCGTGAAGAAGATGTAGTCGAACTTGTGCTCCAGCAGCTGCCCGGTCTCCTGGGGCCCTCCCAGCACCACGGCAAAGCAGCTCTGCAAGGCGGGGTGGCAGACGGCTCCCTCTGGGACCCCGGCCCGGGGAACACAGGGGGCTGCCTCCCTGCGTGGGACTGCCTACCCCCTTTTGCTGGGCCTGACCCACAGTTTCCAAGGCCCTAGATGGGCCAGATGGGAGCAAGGTGGGAGCAGGAGCTGCCCAGTGTCCCCGGCAGTCCCAGCTCGGAAAGCTGTGAGGCTAGAACCTGCCTGGGGTCGAGGGGAGCGCAGGCAGGGGGCGGGGCGGGGGTCGTCAGAGCTGCCCAGGAGACAGATGGGAGGCTCCGGGGACACGGTCCTCCTCGGAGCACAGCTGTGATCACTGCCCCTCTGTCTCACTCAGAAGGAAAGAGGCAGAGGGGCCAGTGACCGGGCTGCGGCCGCACAACCCGAAGGAGGCAGGACCGAGGCTGGAACTCGGGTCCTGCAGAGCCCATGTGGAGCGGCTAGGCCCACTCCGTGCCCAGCTCACCTGGTCCAGGTATCGGGGCAGGACCTCAGCCAGGATCTTCTCTGTGTTCCTGCTGAACTCCGAGGGCTTCAGCACCACGCAGTTCCCTGCAGGGAGGGCAGGGGGAGCGCTGGGAGGGGGCCGGCCCCTCCCACCTCCATTCAGCCCTCGCCCCGGTGCCCAGCCTCACTCTGCTCCCGCGTGAAGAATCAGGCTCAGAGAGGTGACTGATGGGCCCAAGGCCCCACCGCCCAGGGATGGTGGGCCAGGCAGGAAGTGGTTTTTCTTAGCCACTCATCACCAGCTCCCCACTTGCAGGCTCTGTGGGCCACCAGGAGGCCTGAGGGCGGGGACAGCGGGAGGGCGCACACTGCTCTCACCTGCAGCGAGGGCGCCCACCAGGGGCACCAGGGTCAGGTTCACGGGGTAGTTCCAGGGGGCGATGATGAGCACCAGGCCGAAGGGCTCCTTCCGGATGAAGGCCGAGTCCAGCTGCGTGGCCTGGGCCCCCGGGGCCAGTGCGGTGGTGAGTGGTGGGGCATTGAGACTCCCAGGCCCTCCGTGCCACCCTCCAGCGGGCGAGGCTGCCCACGCGCCCTCTCCCCCCAGCGCCAGCTCACCAGATTCTTGGGCACTTTCTCATCTTTCATCCAGGCCCTTAGATTCCTGAGGGCCAAGTCAATCTCGCTCTGGCTGATTCTGATCTCAGACACCTCCGCCTCGAAGGCTGACTGCAGGGGAGAGACAGGGCGGGGTTCGGGCTGGAGGACCCCGGTCGGCTCCTTCATTCATGCGCTCCGTGCTCAGTGAGCGCTTCCAGCCCTCAGGAGCCCTTCCTGTGCCAGGAATGCAGCAGGGACCCAGAGCACTGGGCACGGAGAGCCCGCCCCGCAGAGCGGACGTCCTGGGTCGGAGCCGCCGCGATCCGGAGAACGCTGATGGGACCAGAGCCATGGGAGTGAGGCAGGGGGCGGGGCGCGGAGACCGCTGGAGTGCGTGGTGTGGGTGTGTGTCGTGTTGCAGGGGCTATACGCGAGCGTGCTCGTCTGAGTGCACAGGCATGCGTGGATGCGTGAGTGTGTGAGCCTGTGTGTGCTTGCTTTATACAGGATTATCAGTGCCGGCCTCTGGGATGAGGTGACCTCTGACCAGTGAGGATCGGGAGGGAGCCCGTGGATACCTGGAGGCAGAATATGCCAGGCAAAGGGCTTAGTGCGTGCAAAGGCTCTGGGGTGTGCGCAGGCTTGTTGTGTCCCCGGTTAGCAAGGAGCAGACTGGGTGAGGTGATGGCCCCAGGCAGCAGGGGTGAGGACTGTCGAGGAGAGCACCCTGGTTTCATAAATGGGAAAACAGATGATTCCAGAAACTGCTGACAAGGAAGCCTGGGCCTCACCTGGCTACAGTCCTGGGGCGTCATGGTTAAGGACAGGTTTGGGGACACTGAGAAAGGGAGCAGGCATCAGCAGGAAGCCACACTCTCAGGATAAGTCCTTGTGGCCACACTTTGCTGTCCCCAAGCGATGACCCTGGATGCCATGAGGCACTAGTCTCAAAGTCCGTGACTGCTGTGGGGACAGGACGGACACTTGGCGGGGTGCCTGTGAGTCAGGAGGGTCCCAAGGAAGCTACTGAGGGACCCGTGGCTCTGCTGACCCTGGGGTCTCTATCATGATTGGGTGCAGCCTGCAGGCTCACTGGAAGGGGGGCACCTCACCGGGTGGCAAAGAGCCACAGGCCTGGCCCTGAGGCGTTCCAGGTGTTGAGGGGCCAGGAGAGCGCGGGGGTGGGTCTGGACACTGTGGCCTTCGTGGCAAGTGCAGAGGACGTTTTGTCCCGAGAAGGACCCCCCTGGACAGCTTTCCCGGGGCAGGAGCAGCCAAGCAGTTGGGTCCTGTCGGCCGAGGGGGTGGGAGGCTGCCCAGAAGCAAATGCATTGCTGGGCTGCTGCTGGAATTGGGAGGGCTGAGCCATCAGGCCTGTGGGTTTGGAGAGGGGCCAAGGACGCCCACCTTTCTGAGTGAAACTGAACTCATCCGTGACCCACAAGGCACTGCACGGTGTGACCTGCCTCCCTGGACCTCATCTCTTGTGTATCTCTGCGTCTCTCACTCCCCTCCAGGTATTCTGGCCTCTTTGCTGCTCCTCAAGCACAGAGGCCTTCCGCCTCAGGGCCTTTGCACATGCTGCGCCTGCTGCCGTCTCCTCCAATGTTCTCCCTCCGGCATGTCTCCGCTCAAATGCCGTCTCCTCAGAGACACTGCCCCTGACTCCCACATATAAAACAGCACCCCGCTCCTGGCCCTCCCTCTGGCCCCTCTCACCTTGGGAGTGTCTCTCCATGGCACTTGAAACCATAGAACATGCTATACAATTAGCTCTTTACTGTGGTTTTGTGCCTCTGTCCAGAACGCCAGCTCCCTGGGCACAAGGACTTTGTTTCACCTTCCGCTGTATCCCCGGAGCCTAGAACCGGGGACCCCGGCACATGGTAGGTGCTCAGTACAACGTTGCGGAGCTGATGGACATGTGTAGAAGAGGCGAAGAGGCGGTCCGGGCACAGGGAAGGGGGTAGGTTTTGCCAGGCGCTTAGTACCCACCTCAGGGAGGAAGCTGCGGGCCCCCATCCCACGAGTCCCCGTCCCTCAGCCCCCCAGCCCCACCGTCCCCCCCACCCCCGCCCCTGCCCACCTTGTGCAGGTCCTGCGCCAATGCCTCCTGCAGAAGCTGCTTGTTTTCCTGCAGGAAGCGGCTCAAGCCCTGGAGCTGCGCCGCCCTGAACTCAGCGGGCCTCGTCCGCCCGGTGCTGAAGGCCTCCCGCAGCCGCCGCAGGGTGTCCACGAAGGGGTCCATCCTGCAGGGAGGGGACAGCGTGGGCCGGGGCTCCCCACCTTCTTGGGCATCCTCCCCGCGCCCCTGGCCGCCTCTGTGGGCTCACGGACACTCCTACAATGACCCCTGTGTAACCCCAGAGGGCCAGGGCTGTACCCCCTGCACACGTGCGGGCGCTCGTGCCTGTGTGCACATGCACACACACACTCTGACGGACCCACAGTCCCTTCCGCTTGGCCAGCAGGCAGGAGAGCCCCGGGGCTTGAAGTGGGGGCAGGACGGCACGGGGGGCTTGGGAGCAGCTACCCCACAGCCCCTAAGGGTAGGCAGGCAGCCCGGGGACCTTGCTTCTCCCTGCCACCCAGAAATTAGTCCTAAGCCATGGCCCCCGTCCCACTCTGGGGTCCCTCCTGGAGATGGCGCAGCCCTCATCGCTGCCAGGCCTGCGTGGAGTAACCAGGAAGAGTTCGATAAGTAGAGGGCAGTCCACCAACAGCCACCATGGCCGCCACTGGGGGACAATCCAGACACAGAATACGCCGTGCCTCGTGCCTCCCTCCTGGGGGCACTGCCTGGGGAAGCCGGGCTGGCTGGTGGCCACGCGGGGGGCTGGGGGACCTAGGCAGTGACCTCCGCTCTCTCTGCTGGTCACCAGCCCCAGTGTTGGAGGAGCTGGGGGCAGTAGGGGCAGCGGCTGAGGGGGCAGTGATGCCTCCAGGCTGTCAGCAGCCAGGGCGCAAGATCGGGGTGGGGCCCCTACGTTCCCCCGGGCCCCCGCCTGTTTACTTGAAGCTCATCAGAGGAGCAGGGTGACGTACTTGCTTCTTGGCCTGGTGCCAAGGACCCGTGGGGCCCCTTTCCTCCTGCCCTCTTGGACTCCCTTCCCTTCAGGTCTCAGCTTGGTGAACGCCTCCTCTAGGCAGCCCACCCTGATTGTTCCCTCACCAAGGAGTGGGTTTCATCCTCTCTCCCGCTGGCTCCTCTTTGCCTCCCTACCTGAGATCTTAGATCTTAGATCTTAGTGCCTCCGTCTCTCGGGGGTGGGGGGGTAATGACAGAGCCCACCAGCTGACATGCTGTTTTTCCAAGAGGGGATCGTGCTGCCCAGTTCTGAGCCCAGCGCCCGGCGTTGGCGCGCCCAAGGCTGCCGGCAGTTGTTAAGTGGCTACCCCACAGCCCTCGGATTTCTGGAGTGATCCGTGGGCCTGAGATCCGAGCCTGCTCCAGCCAATAGGATGGCCCGGCCCGAAGGGCACTCTGGTCCGGAGAACTGAGCAGTCGCCTGGGGGCACAAGGCAGGCCCCTCGGGCCCCAGAGAGGCCAGTGTAGCAGAAAGGGGACGTTCTCAGAGCCCCTCTCGGCCCCGGCCTTAGCCCCCACACCCCACCCTCCTTCTCGGTGGCCGGTACCGAGTCCAGGAGCGAGGAGCCTTCCCAGCCTCTAGAGCTGCCATCTGGCTTGTCCCGCCCAGCTCGGCCTCCTACTGGCCTTATGACCTTGGGCAGGCCACTCGTCTCTCTGCCTCAATTTCCTTGTCTGTAAAGTGGGGATAATAAATAGCACTTGCCGACGTCCCGACAAGGAAATGACATCAGGCCCCCTAAAGCGTTGAACGCGGTACACATGATACGGGCTCGAGAAAGGTCGGCTGCAGTTAGGATCACTAAGTTCCCAGCCGGTGTTTCTTTCTCTCCAGCCGCTGCCACTCCTTGTTCTGTGTCGCGGGCCCCTCCGGACCCTGCTGATGGGTGTGGAGGGCAAAGCTCACCCACCTCACCTGCCCCCCCAGGGTTCTTTGCCTTTTCATAAGACATGTCTGCAGAACCCACAAAAATGTCAGGCACGTAACTGGAACGGCACACCCCTGGGCGAGGGAGGGGGGAAGGGGAGCTCTGTGGGGGTGCTGGCCTGGATGGAACATTCCAGCAGCCTCGCCTGGCAACACTGAGGCCAACTCACCCGATATTGTCCCCCCAATGTTGGTCACTCTGAACCGAGGGATTCAGGGGTGCCCGTTAGGGGATGGGAAGATGGGCACCGTCCAGGTGTGCCCGGGAGCCAGGCCACCTTCTGCCTGGGTCCGTGACCTCACAAAGGACACACAGATGCGAGACTTTCTATCTGCCTGCGCTGGGGTCTTTGAGCCCACCTCCACCCCCGACCCTGCACCCCTGGGGTACACGCGACACTGTGGATGACATTTCCTAGGCCTGAGTGACTCTTTGACCCCCATGACAGACTGCTGAGGGCACCGTCTTCTCCTTTGCAAGCAGAGGGACATCTCGGCACAGAGATGGCAAGGAGGTGACCCAAGACGACCCAGCTTCTCTACCCCGGAAACCAGGATGCGGAGGGATCCAGAGGAACAGAGGGCTGCCCACCCCCACTCTTCACCCCCCTCGGGGTCTGGCCTGAACCACAGGTGCAGGGACAGGGGGCAGGGGCACGTGGCTGGACTTGGGCGCTGCCCTCGAGGGTGAGAAGACGCACTGGTTGTACCCCCTCTCTGCCTCTGACTCCTCACTATTCCGTCAGTCCCCATCCTGCTTCCCCTTGTGGCCTCCTCGGGCTGAGCGCCGAGGTCCCAGCAGCTGACGGCCCAGGGGTCCCCTGACCGCTAAGGGGGCCCCGGGTTCAGGCACCCACTGCGTCACCTCTGTTCCTGACCCCTCCCGGGGATGGTGGGTGGGGTGGGAGGGGCGAAGGCAGCAGATGATGACAAGGGACAGGCCTGTTTCCCTTGGCTTGGAGGCGGGGGGAGGATAAGCCACGTCCCCTCAAGGCCCTGAGCCTGGGGACTCCTCTAATCACGATGAGCAGCCACTGACCGCAAGTGCCGGCCTGGGGGCCTGACGCAGGTGTCCGCACGGTGCCCCTGGGGGAAGCTGAGGCGTCAGGGAGGGGGTTAGTCAGCTGGGCACGCAGGTCTGCTGGCTCCAAAGCGTCACTGGGGCTCTACTGCCCTGCCCCCAGCCCTACATGGTGGCCCGTCCTGTGATGAGCTCTCCATGGTGCAGGCCCCCCGCTTGTCCCCGCCCAGCCTCTGTCATTCTCTCTGCCTCGGTTTCCTGAGCTGTCTGGATGCCTCCTAAGGGAAACCCCCCTTTTTTTAAAGTAGGGTCCATACCCAGCGTAGAGCCCAGCGTGGAGCCCAGCGTGGGGCTTCAACTCACAGCCCTGAGGTCAGGACCCGAGCTGAGATCAGCAGTTGGATGTTCACCCGACTGAGCCCCCCCAGGTGCCTCCCTAAGAACATCTCTTCGGTATGATGTCGGGGCCCGGAGATCTGGGCTCAAATTCCGGCAGCCCTGTCTGAGAGCTAGGAGTCCCTGGGCAGGTTGCTCGAGGGCTCGCCTTCCCCATCCGTGAAATGCGGATGGTACCTGTGGCTGCCCCAGGGCTGCTGGGAGAACTCGGGCATGTGGTGCTGTGTGCGGGGCCGAGCCCTATGAGTGCTCGGTGACCATGGCTCTGACCGGGTGTTACTCGGACAGACTGTGAAGGACAGCTGTGCCAAGGGGGCTCCAGGGAGGAGACCCTGGGGAAGAGCCCAAGGAGAGACCTTGGCCCAGTGTGGGCGCCAGGGAGGCAAGGACATCAAGCTGAGACCCATGTGGGGGCAGGGGTATGGAGCTGGCCAGGGTGACAGAGATAAACTTGGTGCTCTGAGGGTCTGGGGGACCTCGATGGAGGTCACAGTGCTGGCCTTGATGACCCCACAGTCCCGATACCCAGGGTCTCCAATCTGATCTCCCTCTGGAGTCTGAACCTGGCTTTTCAGGGGCTCTCCAGAAGCTCAGGCAGAGTCCCCTCCCTACAATGGTGGCTGGGGGAACCCCTTGGCCTGCAGGCTGAGCCAACCCCAGCCCCGCCCCACAGAGTCCCCGATGCCTGCGGTACTCTCTGATGATCAATCCCTCCTCCAGGCAGGGCAGAGGCTGGCTCATCCCTCCTCCCTGGACCCTGGCAGAGCCCACTCCCAAGAATGGGATGTCCCATAGTCGCTGGATACCCCGGCCCCAGCACCGGGCTCGCCTAGCAGTGCCCAGAAACTCTGTGTTGCCAGATGGATGCTTGCCCCGCATCCTATGCCCCCCTGCCCCCGCCAGGGACGGGGGTGCATTCCCTCCTGGGGCGGCCAGGTCCAGAGCTGGGGCCCTCAGTCCCAGAAAAGATGTGCTGCAACCCCAGGGAGAGGAAGACGGTGGCCCAGGTCAGACAAAACGAGGACGGCCACCGGCCAACAGCCTCAGGAGCCCCAGAGCCTCCCCTCAGCTCCTCCGTCTCCGGCTCTTAGGTCTGGGCAGAGGGAGGTGCCTTCCTCCTTCCCCTTTCTCCGCAGGCAGGCAGAGGAGCTCCTCGAAGACAAAGCCAGCCTCTGTGTGGTCGGGAGTGGCCGGGCCTGCCCAGGCAGCCCGCAGCCTAGTGTCCCCGAGCAAGCCCTCCAGCCAGCCAGGTCCCGGGCCCTGGCTGCCGGGGACTCTTATCCCTGCCTCCCTGGGACAGCGTACCTGAGGCCCTGCCAAGCTGCCCTTCCTCCAGGCCAGCCAGCCGCTCTGCCTGCCGCCCTGTCGTTATGAAATGTCCGGGGCGGGGCGGGCCCTGGGGCGGGGCCGCCCTGGCCTGGTGCCTGACCTTGGCTCTGGGCCGGCTGGAAGCTGCAGGCGGAGACTTCATTACCTCTCTCAGGGGCGTCTGGATCCTCTCCCGGACCGCAGAGAAGGAGCCAGGGCCCAGAGAAGGCCGGCACGAGTCCAGGGCCACACAGCAGGTGTTCAGGGAGCTCTGAGCTGAGGGGTCCAGCCTGAGGTCTCTTGAGGAGGGAAGAGCCCGGGGCAGTGGCCCTGGGACTTACGGCGTGGGGCGGGCCCGGTAGCCTGGAGCCGCAGGGAAGCTCTGCCCCCACCCCACTCCCACGCCCCCGTGAGCCTTGGTTTCCAGGTGCAAAATGAAGCCATCAGACCAACGACAGCCGGAGTCGAGAAGAACAGTCTCAGGGCCCACTCCCAGGGACGCCTCTGTTCCCTAGCTGTCCCCGCATCTGTGTCCCTCGACGCGACCTCATCCAGCACCCCCTCAGAACGGGTCACTCTGCGCCCTGACATTTCACCATGGGAAAACAGCCCCGGACAGCGGACCGCACTTGACCCCACAGGGCACGAACGGCCGGGCTGGGACCCACACTGCAAGCCTGTCGCTCTGGATCGGAGGAGTCCCGTCCATCCCCAGAGGTCCCCGCCCACCTCCTAGGGTAGCGCTCCAGCCTCTGCCCTCTAGGACAGCGGTCGCGACAAGTGTCCCCATGGGGGTTCCTGCAGTCCCGCTCCTCTGGGGCCTGAGCTCTCGGAGCAGCACAAAGGGGGATGGTTCCCGAGCAGCTGCCGGCATCAGACAGGCAGGTGACCAGGTTACAGGTGTGGGGACACGAGCATCCTTCCCGCCCTCGCCCCGTGCCTGCCACCCTGGGCCCGCCACTGCCCCTCTGTCTTGGTGCCCCGGGCATCTGCCTGGAATCCTGGCCCGGGGCCCCTGAGCCGACCCGGCACCTGGGAGAAGCTTCTCACCGCCCCGGCCCTCCCCGCTGCCCCTGCCTACCTGGGGGGCAGGAGAGGTCTCCGGGCCGCACCTGCTCTGGCTTCCCTGGAGGCTTCAGCCCGCTGGGACGGGGGAAGGGGCTGCAGAGGCCCCGTCCTCCGCGTGGGATGGAGCCCCCAGCCGCTGCCTGTCACGTGGCTCAGCATGTGACAGCCGTGCCCTGCTGTCTGGAGCAGAGCCAGGGGAAGGCAGTGGCGGAGCGGGCACCAGGCGGGGCTGGGCGGGGGCCGAGCCTGACGGCGCTTCGTGGGGAACCGGGCCCAGAGAGGGGCAGCCACTGGCCTAAAGCTCCACAGCCAGTCAGGGGCCCACCTGGGGAGGCACTGGTGGGGAAGATGGGTGCTGCAGGATCCCTCTGGGCCAAGGATCGCCTTGTAAGGGACCCTCCGGGAACCTGTCATGAATTTGGGAACAGCCTGTGACTTCTCCAACGAGGACTGGCCTCCGGGCACGGGGGTCCTACCCTGGCCGGCAGTGAAGCTCCCCCAGTCTGAGAGGGCACAGCCCTTTGGGGAGGAATAGGTACCCTCCCCCCTCTGTGGGTTGGAGGCCTCTGTTGATCCTCGAAGGTTCTGGGGGCTCAGTGCAGTCAGGAGGTTATGTCCCTGTTGTCGAGAGCTCAAGACACATGGGGGGAGGCCTGTGTGGGGTCCCACCGGGAGGCACTCTCACAGCCAGCTCTGACGGGTGACAGGCTCGGCCGAGGACCCGGGTCGGCCTTGTGGGGTGCGTGGACGTTGGGGGAAGGGACACAGAGGCCTCGCTCCCCCACATTTGCCTCAGCCCTATGCATTGGCGAGTCCTCCGGGTTTTAGTTTGGAGGCTGGGATGGAATGACCTTCATTATCGCCACCTTCGGCCTCCTTCTCCGGGGCAGAGAGGTGGGAGAGGATGGGGTGGGAGAGGATCAGACTCCTTAATCCACTGTCGGTTCACTTGCTCCCTCACATACCTGGTGACCTGCCCAGGAACATCTCGCCACCTCGCCCGCTGACGGAGACCCAAACCAGGCTTCTCTGCCCCCCTGCTAAGTGGCCTTGAGCAGGTCCTGGTCCTCTCCAGGTCTCCTTCGCCTACCCCCCCACCCCCCGTGGAACGGGGCTGACACTGCCTGCCTCACGGGCTGCCATGAGGAGAAATAGGGGTGCCTTCGGAAACTTCTGGTATACAGTAGGTGCTAAATAGATACGGATGCTTTTCTACCCCTTTCCCCCCCTCCTGGGGGAGTGGCCACTCTGGCCTTGTCCCCGAGACCCTACCCCTCATCTTCCTTCCTTGTCTCTTGCCTTAGAGGTGAGGCCACCCTGGGTGCCCCCCACCCCCCCCAACCACTGCCCAGCCTCCCCTCAGAGACCAGCAGAGGCCGCTGGCGACGGGGGCCACGCCCAGCACGCACTCCGCACACCATGACTAAGCACCCACGGTTGCCAAAGCCCTGTACCAGGTGCTTGACACAAATCCTCACGGAAGTCTCGACAACAGGCTCAGAGACGTCCAGCGAACGGGCCAGGCACACACAGGAAGAGTGACAGAGGGGGATTCTAGCCCAGCCAGGCCCGCGGCGTTTCCAGGCCCTGAGCCCTTGCTTAGGAGCCCACGGGGTCACCCTCATCTCGCAGCTGAAAGCAGCGGGCTCTGTTTCTTGGGCATTTGCCCTGCTAGGCACTGGCGGGGTTCTTGGCACATCTCCGCTTGGGGACCTCCCAACAGCCGGTGGTGACTGTCATCCCCAAGGCTTTTAGTTTAAAAAAAATGGCAAAGAGTCAGCTCCATGCCAGGGAAATGGCCTCAGGTGAACGAGGAGTGGCCCCGCGCGGCCCTCTTTGGGACACGGTGATTTGCCCCACAGCATCCCAGGAGATGTTTTGGGGCGTCCGAATTTCTCTCTCCTGTTTTCTGTAAGGAACATTCTAGTATATCATCACGAGAACAAAAAAGCAAACCTGTTAGAGAGAAAAATAGTTTGAAAGCTGTTGTGGGGGTTTGTGTAGGAATACGGCGGCTCATTTCTGGGGACTCGGCAGCGGGCGAGAGCATGAGGCCTGGATGGGGGTGGGAGGGGTGGGTGGCCTCGCTCAGTTCCCCGTCCTGGGGGGGCCATGCTGGCGGCGTCTACCCAGGTCCCCCCATGCGCGCCTTAGAGGCAGTCCCAGTCTCAGGGTCCAAGGGAGGAAATGGGGTCATCAGCACCCCCCAGAAGGTCAGAGTGACCCAGGAAAAGCTGGCCCACCATCTGGGCTCTGGGATCCCAGCAGAGCCACGCCGCCGCCCACGTGCCCCCTCTCCCCACCCCTATCCTCTTTCAGCACCTGAACCTAATCAGGGAGCCCCCGGCTCAAGTATCTGGAAAGCTCTTGTGTCCAGGAGTGGTTTTCCCAGTCACATCCCAGACCCGCATCTGGACTGAGCCAGCGGTGGTTTTCCTGGGGGTGTCTGGGCATATCCTCAGATTTTGGAGGCCCTGGCGTGCCTGCTAACCGCCTCCTCTGGCCTCCCCGTGTGGGAATGTTAACAAGACCCGCATCGATCATTACTCGGCTTGGGACATTTCTATGTGTATCCTTTGTGTCTTCATTTTTTAAAGAAAGGAAAAGATATTTTTTCTCATTTTTTTAAAGGTTTATTTATTTATTTATTTATTTATTTATTTATTTATTTGAGAGACAGAGAAAGTGAGAGGGAGCATGAGAGGAGAGAAGGTTAGAGGAAGAAACAGACACCCCGTGGAGCCGGGAGCCCGATATGGGACTCGATCCCAGAACTCAAGGATCATGATCTGAGCCGAAGGCAGTTGCTCAACCAACTGAGCCACCCAGGCACCCTTTTTTTCTTATTTAAAGGTAAATATATTTCCTTTTTGCTTTTAATAAGGTTAGAATAGTATCATTAAGCACTGGGCGCCATGATGTCAGGTTTTGAACCAAGCTAACCATGACCTCCCCACAAAAAAGTTCTGAAATGAATTCATTTTTAATAAAGCAATTTAAAATTTAAAGTCACTAGGGCGCCCGGGTGGCTCAGGCAGTTGAGCATCCGACTCTCGGCTTTCGGCTCAGGTCTTGGTCTCGAGGTCGTGGGATGGAGCCCTGTGTCGGGCTCCCCGCTCAGTGCGGAGTCTGCCTGGGAGTCTCTCTTCCTCTCCCTCTGCCCCTCCTGCTCGTGGTGTTTCTCTCTCTCAAATAAATAAAACCTTAAAAAAATAATAAGATTAAATTAAAAGTCACCAACAGGCCACAGGAGTCCGTGTGTAACAAAGGATTTTTTTTTTAGAGATAGAGTGCATGTGTGAGGGTAAGTGTGGGGGGGCGGGTAGAGGGGAGGGAGGCAGAGGGGAGGGGCAGAGGGAGAGGGAGAAGCAGACTCCCTGCTGAGCAGAGAGCCAGATGAGCACTCGAACCCAGGACCCTAGGATCATGACCTGAGCCAGAGGCAGATGCCCAACCGACTGAACCACCTGAGAGCTCCCTGACAAGGACTTTAATTAAAAAATTCTGGGACCCTAAGCCATACAGTAACCTCTTTTATGGGCCTGAACTGGGGCCCAGAGAAAGCCTGCACCCTCCTGGGAAGTCAGCATCTAGGAAGCTGCTGGGCAAGAACTCCAGTCACGCTGTGGGAGGTCCTGGGACGCACCAGTGCTGGTATTTTCCTTATGGAGGGCAGACCACGGGCTCCCTGGGACAACATGTCTGCTCCCCGGCCACCTTCTCTTTGCTTTCTGGTTGTTTCTTCAAACATGCTGCTTGATTTCCTCTTGGGGACCTTCTGGTGGGAGATTAAAAAACAACAACAACAACAAAAAACTCCCCCCAAAACAAAAAAAACAAAACCCAGTGAGTTCTGAGTTGGCCTGAGACAGTGGCTATTCAGTAAGCCTTGTTCCCTTCCTCCCGGAGCAGAGAAGCCCATATAGGGACCCCTACCCTTGGACCAAACACACCCACTCAGGGTGTGGAAATGCCTCCCACAGCCTGTGCGCTTCTCCCCCTGCCTCGCGGGCCCCCGACCGACGGTGGGCTCTTCGGCCACAGCGTCGAGAGGCTGCCTCTCAGAGCTTCCTGGTCCCTTCAAAATTCACCCATCTTCCCTCTCTCCATTCATAAGACTTTTGTGGGTCTGCCCTCTTCCTGCAGGACAACTGAAACCCTCCCGTCCTGTCTCTCTCCATAAGGGCCATCCGGCCTGGGGCCCCCTCTCCCCTCTCGCCCCTAAAGGTGTGCGTGGTGTCCCAGATGCTCTGTCCTTCCGGCCCCCCGCCACCCTTTTTCAGCCAGTGGCGGTCCTTTCCCGCTTACTCTCTAGTAGTACGCTCTGTGCTGGCGTTTCCCACACTAATGCCAGAGAAGACCAGATACCCAGCTGGGGGGACACCCTGGGGGTGCTGCCCCAGGGAGAGAGGGCCCTTCCCCAACCTCCTCCTCCCTGGCTTGTCCTGGGTTCTTGGCCATCGGGGGCGGAGAAACGTGGCTGACCAGCCGGCCCAGTGCACTTGGCTGAGTCATTTCTTCCCTTAGTGGCCTCAAGGGGAAAAGGGTTTTATAGATCACAGATGCTAGTGCCCACCCAGGCCCCAGGTTCTAGAAGGGGCAAGGGCTCATTCTTGGCAACCTCCTCACTCTCCCGCAGAGACTCCAGACGCCCCGGCCTCCTACTCCCTGCTCCACTGAGCTCACTCCCTGAGGCCAACTGCCCACCTCAGGCAGCTCTCTTCCCTCCTCCCCTGCTCCCCCACTGAATTCCACAGAACTGCATCCTCCTGGGGGTGTCACAGGCCTGTGTGACCTGCCTCATGACCTCCTGGACCTCTTCATCCCTTCCCACCCTGGGCCACCACCATACCTGGGACTCCCTCGTCCCCCAGAGTAATGAGACTCAGTTCTCTGACCGCCGCCCCCTGACCGCCTAGCCTCCCAGCACCCAATGCACCTCTGCTGTCCTATCTCTTCCTGCCTCTAGACCTCGTACTTCTGGGCACCTCAGGCAAGACTCCACCTGTCTGCTCGCCCCATATCTGCACCTGGATGTGGTCCGGGGAAAGCCGCAGCCTGAAGTCTCTGCAGATTCATGCCCTCCACACCCCCCAACTCCCCGCCTTCCCAGCAACCCTTCTGAGATGGATATTTGTCACCCATTCACTCACTTACCCATCCACCCACATTTATTGAGGACCTATTAAGTGCTGACACAATCAGTCCTCTGCATGAGGGGAACGTGGTGAGCATTTGCCAGGGATGGCGGGGTGGGGGGGAGGTGGGGAAGAGACCATTAAATCACAGAAAACTGGGAGGGAAAGAGTCAGAGATGAGGGCTGTACCCATCATCAGGGTGGCTTCTTATCCTGAGAGCTGAGGGTGGGAAGGAAAGAGGAAGGCTGCTCCAACTAGAAGGAGCAACGTGGGCAAAGTGGGGCTAGGGAGGGAAGCCGGACATTTTTTTAGGTGGAGATGTAATTGACATATAATATGGTGTAAGTTTCAGGTATATAACCTACTGATTTGATACATTTATGTTGCAATGTGATTGCCAGTAGTGCTAGCTAACACCTCTGTCATATCCCAGAGTTATCATTTCCTCTAGAGCTGGGAACCATTGAGACTTAGGTAGGCTCTTAGCCGACTTACTGTTTATCATACAGTTTGGTTGCCTGTAATCCCTGCACCGTGTCTTCCAGCTCTGGGACTCATTATCTTCCCTTGAACAACGCCTCTGGTATGTACCCTTGAACAACGCCTCTCCCATGCCCCCACCTCCAGGCTTGGCAGCCAGCATTTCACTCTGGTTTTTGGAATCAGTTTTGTTCCCTTTCTAGATCCCACCTAGAAGATACCACGTGTGTGTTTCTCCGATGTATTTCCCTTAGCCCAATATCTTTGAGGTCCATCCCTGCTGTTGCAAATGGCAGAATTTCCTCTTTGTCCTCACAGGTAGGTCACTGTATATATGCCTACCACATCTCCTTTATCCATCCATCCATTGATGGACACTTAGGTTGTTTGCGTATCTTAGCAGTTGTAAAGAATACTGCAGTGGGGTGCCTGGGTGGCTCAGTTGTTAAGCAACTGACTCTTGGTTTTGGCTCAGGTCACGATTTCAGGGTCTTGGATGGAGCCAGGTAGGCTTCTTACTCAGCTGGAAGTCTGCTTGGAATTTTCTCTCTCCCTCTGCCCCTCCCCCCAAATCTCTTATACATTCTCTCTGTAATAAATAAGTAAATAAAATCAGAGTATTTGCTTGTTGGTTGTGGTTGAGTTGTATGAATTCTTTATATATTTTCGAACCCTTTACCTGATATGTGGTTTACAAATAGTCTCTCCCATCCTGTAGATTGCCTTTTATTTTAATGGTTTCTTTTGCAGTGCAGAAGCTTTTAAGTTCGATGGCATCCCACCTGTTGATTTTTTTCTTGTGTTGTTCATTCTTTTGGTGTCATATCCAAAGAATCTTTCCAAGAGAAATGCTAAGGAGCTTCTTCTCTGTTTTCTTCTTATTTTATTGTATCAGGTCTTATGTTTAAGCCTTTGGTCCATTTCAAATTAAATTTTGTGAGGGTATAAGATGGGGGTCCAATTTCATTTTTCTGCGTGTGGTTATTCAGGTTTCCCAACACCATTTGTTGAAGAGTCTGACCTGGGAACTGTATTTTTAAAAGCTTCCCAGCTGTTGCCAGCCAGGGTGAAAGCCAGTGCTGGGGAGCCTCAGCTCCTGCAAGGCAAGAACTTCGGGGACTCGCGGCAGCCCAGACCCAGCGCAGAGGCTCTGCATCTGCCGCAGGGCCGACCCGCTGCAGTCCAGCAGCCGCCCCGGCTCAGCCTTCCACCGCCCCTGCCAGAGTTCCCTCCTGTAGACGCCAAGCTAAAAGTGAAGGGCGCGTGGGAGGTGTGCACGGGCTGATTCCCGTGCTGTGGGAGCCCTCTGCGGGGCTGTTACGGAGGCTCTTTGCTGACCGGCAAACGCTCCCCATGGGGGCAGGAGTTGGGGCTGGGGATGACAGCGGTAGCAATGCGGGGACCCTATTACGGGCCTGGCACTTTTATAAGGCTTTGGATACATTTAGTAATCCAGTATCAGGCCTGGAAGCAGCGCTGAGGGAAAAAACTAAGGCAAAGAGAAGTGGAATGAATTCCCCAAGTCGCAAAGCCAGAAAGCGGGGACGTGAAGATTCGAACTCACACCTCACGTTTCTGGGGCGGGGTCCGAGCGGCCCTCCACCGCCGCGCGCGCCGCGACGCCCTAGACACGCCCCTCGCGAGGGGGAGGCCCGCGGGGCGGGGAGGGGGCGGGGCGAGGGCAGGTCCGGGGCCACCCCGAGGAAGTGCCCGGCGGGCTGCTCACTCGGGCGGCCGACGCCAGTGTTCCGACCGGGCCGGGCCATGGAGGCGGTGCCGCCGCTCTACCGGGTGGCGGAGACCGCGGGGCCGCAGGGAGATGAGGACCGGCTCGGGGTCCCCGACGGGCCCGGGGCTCCGGTGAGCGGGGACGGGTCTGTGGGGGGGTGCGAGGACCCGGACCGCGGGGGGTCTCCCCGGCCGTGGGGCGGTGGGTAGGGCGCGCGGGGCCGGGCAGCGGGCGGGGACCCAGGGCCTCCCGGGTGAGAGTAGCGAGGCCGCCCCCGGGGCGTCGGGCCCGGGTGCGAGCGCCGTGCGTGCCCCGCAGCTGGACGAGCTGGTGGGCGCGTACCCCAACTACAACGAGGAGGAGGAGGAGCGCCGCTACTACCGCCGCAAGCGGCTCGGCGTGCTCAAGAACGTGCTGGCGGCCAGCGCGGGCGGCATGCTCACCTACGGCGTCTACCTGGGTAGGCGGCCCCGCGGGCTCCCGCGCCAGAACCCTCGGCTTCCCGTCCCCAGCCTCCCCTCCTAGCCCGGGTCAGGGAAGGAGAAACCCGGGGGGCCAGTTGGGCTCCCTTCCTCTTTCACTTCCCCAAATGCCGCCTCGCGGCTGCAGCTGTGGCCCCACCACACAGAGGTGGGGTCCCTGGGCAGCGATTCTGGTTCCCAGCCAGAGGCTTCGTGGGCGTGGGGGCTGGATTGGGCGCCCCGGGCAGGTGTGCGGCCTTCCAGATCTGGAGCGCTGCCCGGGTGTGGGTGTGGGTGTGGGAGGGGGTCTGGATTCTCGTGGCTGGCGCTGCCACTGGCCGTCAGGACGCTTGGCCCCGTCTGGGCAGCCCTCTCTGTCCTCATTCATGGGCATTGGAATCGGGGACTCTGTTGGCCACCGGAGCTCCCTGCAAGCTCGTGGGCCAGCCTCGGCTGTCCCCGTCATGTCGGCTCCCTGTTCACAGGCCTCTTGCAAATGCAGCTGATCCTGCACTATGATGAGACCTACCGCGAGGTGAAGTATGGCAACATGGGGCTGCCCGACATTGACAGCAAGATGCTGATGGGCATCAACGTGACGCCCATCGCCGCCTTGCTCTACACACCTGTGCTCATCAGGTGCGATGCTGCGGTGCTGAAGGGGTGCCAGGGCTGTTGGCTGATGGTGTTCTGGGGGGCAGGGAGCTGGGGAGAGGCCGTGCCTACCTGGAGGGGGTGAGAGACAGAGGGAGAACCTGGGTTTGGGGAAGGAAACTGGAGCTTCACACGAAGGCACGTTGGAGACAGCGGAAATTCACGCCTGCTCCTTCGCTCAGCTCGCCTCACATGGCATTGCCTTGGTGCCCTCCTTTGTGGCCTGGAGCTACAGTGAGTGACCTTTGGGATCAGGGCTGTGGAATCTCTGGAGAGAATTTGATCAGTCCCCAAGACCCAGGCACCAAGCCTGGCCTGATCAGCTGTGGTCAGTGTTGAGGGACATTTCTCACTGAAAAGGCATGGCTCGGCAGGCACCCCAGAGAGTTTTTACCGTGGACCCGAGCCTTGGAGGCATCTGGGCCGGCCTCCTGGCTGGTGCAGAACTCCCCTCCACAAGCACCCTGCCCCCAGGAGGCGGGTCTCTGCTCAGATGAGACCCAGAGACCAGCGCACAAGTTAGATGCGTCTTAATTCCTCTATTTTAAACCAAAAACCAAGCAAGCAAACAAACAAATGCTCCAAACCCCCAAAGCCCAAAACTCCTTTAACATAATTGTACAAACAGCATTAGAATCATAACTGAAATCAGAAAAAAGACAATCCTTCCGAGGCCCACCAGTAAATCAGCTGTTTGTTGTCCCGCCCAGCACAGATGGGTAACGTTTATGTCCTCGCTACCGGAGTGTGTGTGATGTTCACTTTTACTTTCCTTCCTTTCGCGGCACACATCTTGGGCTGCTCCGCGGTCTTCACTCTGAGGACCTCAGGAGGGTAGTGTTCTCTGCAGAGGTGGGGGCACCCAATCATGGCTCTGAGTTGGAGATTCAGCTCCCTCTCCTTTTTGCACATTCACTTTGTACTTGTAGCTCTTCCCTTCTTTTTTAAAAGATTTTATTTATTGATTTATTTGAGAGAGAGAGAGAGAGAGAGAAAGCATGAGCAGGGGAAGAGGTAGAGGAACTGGGAAAGGGAGAAACAGACTTCCCATTAAGTGCCCAGGAGGATGTGGGGCTTGACCCCAGGACCCTGAGATCATGACCTGAGCCGAAGGCAGATCCCTAACCGACTGAGCCACCCAGGCACCCCTAGCTCTCTCCTTCTTAAAAAAAAATTGCTATGATAACTTTCTAACAGTGGACTTAGCAGAGTAGAGGTATATGAAAAGCTTTATAGCTCTTAAAACATAACACTATTGATAATAACAGCTAACTCTTATTTTGTTCCCCATGTGCCGGGCACTTAAATGCTACCTCATTCCCTATAATCCGAGGTAGATGCACTAATAGACACAGAGAAGCTGAGACATTCAGCAGCTTGCCCAGGTCCCACAGGCAGCACCTGGCAGTCTGAAAGTTTGAGTCCCCTACCCCAAGCTTGCCCCTTGCCCAAACTACCGGGCTGATTTTCTAAAGGGCTATGCCAATCTGCATGACCACAGGCCCTGTGCATTAATTTTTAAACCACAGCCTCACCAGCAATGAGTGTTAGTATTTTTACTTTTTTTTGCTTGCTTACTCCATCGAAACATACAGTACATTTTTTGTGACTTGCCCTCCCCCAAATAGATCAGAGTCTCTTGTATTTGTTACTCAGCAAAATACAGATAATAAAGGAACCAGAGCCCCCTGTAATAGAAGAGAAAGTAATTGTATCAGAAAATTAGGGTCATTTGGCTTTGAGCTTCCTGAGAACCAAGGCAAAGAAAGGAACTATTGAGCACAAATACTCAAAACACCTCAAAGTTCCTGGTAGTGGTTTTTAGCCTGATAAACCTTCATGCCCTGAATGGGCCCTTAGCCTGTCACTGGTCAGCCACCTTTATTTTTATTTATTTATTTATTTATCTTTTTTGGGGGGGTACTTTTTAAAAAGATTTTATTTATTTGTCAGAGAGAGAGAGAGAGCACACAAGCAGAGGGAGCAGCAGGCGGAGGGAGAAGCAGGCTCCCTGCTGAACAAGGAGCCCGATGTGGGACTCGATACCAGGACCCCCGGGATCATGACTTGAGCCGAAGGCAGCTGCTTAACCAACTGAGCCCCCCAGGCGTCCCCGTCAGCCACCTTTAAGCACAGTGTGACATTTTCTCAGAGTCAGCAAAGCTGCTGTTCTAGGGGCCAGTGGGGAAGAAACTTCCCAAATGAGCACGGTGGGATGACGAGAGCAATAGGCAGGGAGGAAGAGATACTGACCCTGGCTTTGACCCCTCTCTGGTCCTTGTTTCCTTGTCAGTTCAGGTTGTGTTCCTGGGGGCCCTGAAGTCATAGCACATGAGATCAGATGGAGAAGAGGGATTGGCCAGTCAGCCCAGAACACAAATGAGGGATGGATGTGCCCATAGACCACTGACTCATCCCCCCACGCCCATCTCCTCCATCCTTGCAGCGGCCATAAGAGGCTTGTGGTTTGGGCTCTGTGCCCGCATGAGGCTGTGAAAACTGAAGTGTGTGGACACAGGGCTCCCCTGAGACCACCAGCAAGTCCATATGTCTGCTACTCCATCGTAGAGCCCCTGGCTCCAAGGCCAGGGATTTGCTCCCTACCTCACGATCTGGGACTTGGAGCTGTGGCCACCCTGGTCTCAGGCCACAGTTGTCTCGGTAGGCTTTGGTGCCAGCATCCCTCCCACTGCCTGCAGGTTTTTTGGCACCAAGTGGATGATGTTCCTGGCTGTGGGCATCTACGCCCTCTTTGTCTCCACCAACTACTGGGAGCGCTACTACACGCTTGTTCCCTCAGCCGTGGCCCTGGGCATGGCCATTGTGCCTCTTTGGGCCTCCATGGGCAACTACATCACCAGGTGAGCCTGGTGGGCATCAGGGCGGGAGGCTGGAAACTTGGCCAAGGCTCTGCTGTATTGCTAGTGACTGCGGGACCTTGGGCAGCGCTTTCTGCCTTTCGGGCCTCAGTTTCCCCATCTATGAGACACGGCCCATAGGCCTGGGTGCAGGGAGCAGAGACATCTAGTAGAGGTCGGACTGGGGGAAGCTTTCTCTCCTTTGTGGTCCAGGATGGCTCAGAAGTACTACGAGTACTCCCACTATAAGGAGCGGGATGAGCAGGGTCCCCACCAACGCCCACCACGGGGCTCCCACGCACCATACCTCCTGGTCTTCCAAGCGATCTTCTATAGCTTTTTCCATGTGAGTACCACCTGTGGGGCCATTGGGAAAGGGTATTCCAGGCTCAGAACCCACACATTGGAGCTCATCCCACAGTCTTTTCACCCCTCTAGTCCCGCTGCCCTTTCTTGAGCCCAACCTCTGCTTACTTGCCTCTGATGACTGAGACCTCATCCCCTCCCTGTGCAGGAGAAAGTCCTCCTGCACTGGGTACTCTTGCTAAGAGGCTGCCCCCAGAGGTGGGGGGGCTCCTGTTCTGCCAGGGCTGTGCCCAGACCCCTTCCAGATCATGCATGTGCCCCCCTGGTTGGTTCTGAGCCTGGCCCAAACTGCCCTCCTGCCCACAGCTGAGCTTCGCCTGTGCCCAGCTGCCCATGATCTACTTCCTGAACCACTACCTGTATGACCTGAACCACACACTCTACAACGTGCATAGCTGCGGTTAGTCCTCATCGGGTGGGGTCCCCAAGGCCTTCTCACTCCCCCATTGAGTTATCCAGCAGACACTGGGCTCTTGAGAACGCCCAGAAAGGATGCCCTTGCCCACAGGGTCAGGGCTGAGACCCTAGTGGGCAAGGCATAGGGCCCTGTAAGAATATGCAATTAGGACATCAGGCCAAGCCTCAGGGAACAGGGTGCATCAGGGAAGGCTGCCTGGAAGAGATACCATCTTGACTGAGGCTTCTGGGTGATATTTCTCAGAGCCATGCATACCCTCAGAGCTCAGTCCCTGCAGGGTGAATGTACGGGCTTGGGGGGTGGACTAGTACCCCTTGTCCAGCCTCCAGGCACTTGAGCAGCAAGGCGGGGGTGGGGTGGGAGGTGCTCCTCTCTTTGCTGCTCATCCAGCCCAAGTGGCCCTCACCTCCAAACTGCTCCCCAAGTGAGCCCTGCCTTTGTAGTACTGCCTTCGCCCACCACCTCTAAGCTTCCCCTCCACCCGCCCGCCTTGTGCATTTCTTCGTGGTTGAGTTTACAGTGCGCTCTACTCCCCGACCCCACCCGCCTCTCTCCAGGTACTAACAGCCAGGGCATCCTCATTGGCTTCAACAAGACGGTTCTGAAGACATTACCACGGAGCGGAAACCTCATTGTGGTAGAGAGTGTGCTCATGGCGGTGGCCTTCCTGGCCATGCTGCTGGTGCGGCCCAGGATGGGGTGGGGAGGAGTCAGTGAGGTCTGGGGACGGAGGCGGGGAGAAAGGGGTGTGATCTGGGCGCATTGCTGGCAGCCTGGGCAAGGTTATGGCTTAGAGTCCTGGTCTGAGCTGGGAGCCAGGGCTGAGTTCTGTGAAGGGGCCCTGAACCCAGTGGCCAGATTAGAGGCCCGGGACTGGACCTGGAGTAGGAATCCCAGAGGCCAAGGGGAAGGGAACCAAGCCTGGTCCACAGTGGAGCTGGAGACAGGGTCCGAGAGGGCTGGGCTGGGGGCGGAACCCCAGAAGCCGAATTAAGGTGTCGGGGGCGTGGTCTGGGCGTGGCCTCCTCCTGGAGGCGGAGGGGGGAAGCCGGGTCGAGATCTGTGAGTGCTTCTGGGGGCGGGGCCCGGGGCTAGGAGGCGGGACTCAGAACTGTGGGTGTGTCTGGGGCGGGGCCTGGGAGCGGCGGGCCAGGCCGCCCTCGCCCCATCCACCAGCTCAGCTTGCGGGTCCGCAGGTGCTGGGTCTGTGCGGCGCTGCCTACCGGCCCACTGAGGAGATCGACCTGCGCAGCGTGGGCTGGGGCAACATCTTCCAGCTGCCCTTCAAGCACGTGCGCGACTTCCGCCTGCGGCACCTGGTGCCCTTCTTTATCTACAGCGGCTTCGAGGTGCTCTTTGCCTGCACTGGTCTCGCGCTGGTAAGTGCAGCCTGCAAGGCGTTGCCAGATAAAATACAGGACTTCCGGTTAAATTTGTAGTTCCGATAAAAGATGAATAGGTTTTGAATACATGTATAAGTCTGTACAAGTGTGTCCCAGATATTCCCCTCCCTCGTTCTTCTCTTCCCTGGCTTCCGCCACTCCCCCGCTGCCTTAGGCAAATTATTTTAAGCTCTCTGGGCCTCAGTTTCCTTCCGTGTGAAGTGATTCCAACAGCGATGCCTATCCAGAGGGGTTGCAGAGTTGAGATCGGGTCCCGTCCCTAAGGCACGTGGTTCCGTGGGGGTGCAGCCTTGGTATCTGGGGACACTGTCCAAGCCTCTTCTCCTGTCTGTGCCCTCACAACCTTCCCATGAACCTCAGAGGGAGTTAGCCCTGACCTCCAACATTCACCCTTGTCCCCCCTGCAGGGCTACGGCGTGTGCTCCGTGGGGCTGGAACGCCTGGCCTACCTCCTCGTGGCTTACGGCCTGGGTGCCTCCGCTTCCTCGGTCCTAGGCCTGCTGGGGCTGTGGCTGCCGCGCCCGGTGCCCCTCGTGGCTGGGGCCGGAGTGCACCTGCTCCTCACACTTGGCCTCTTTTTCTGGGCCCCTGCACCTCGGGTCCTGCAACACATTTGGATCCTCTACGTGGCAGCCGTCCTCTGGGGTGTGGGCAGTGCCCTCAATAAGACCGGCCTTAGCAGTGAGTATAGCCATGGGCGCTGGGATGGCAGAGGGCCCCTATGGCTACCCCGGGGTGACTGGGGAGGAGCACAGACATCCCGGGATGGACAAGGGATCCCATGGGTACCCTGGAGGAGGACCTCCACTGACGGAGCCACCCAGGCGCCCCTGGAGAGGACTGTGGTATGGGAAAGAGCCTAGAGCAGCCATGGAGCCCCAACAGTGGTCTGCAGAGTGGCAGGTTGCAGGCCCGGAGTCTGGGCCGCTGGGGCAGGGGTGTTGGGAAGTAGAGCCCAGTTTGCAGAAAGGCAGGGGTGGGTTGGAGTTCAGCGGTGAGATACTCTCTGCCCCCCGGCGGGCACAGGCCAGTGACACCCAGCTGGTTCACGCAGGTGCAGCTCTGTGCGTCTTCCGCATCAGCTTCTGTTCTGATGGGCCAGAACGTCAGCCCTGGAGGTGCGATGTGGTGGAGGGCATGCCTGCCATGGGCAGGGCGGGGGCTGGCTCAGGAGACCTGTGCACCCTCATCAGAGAGTCAGCCGTCTGTCCTTGTTGTTGGGCCTGGAGCCCTACACTCGGGGCCACACTCTCTTGGCCGCTGCTCAGAGGCAGCCAACTCTGGGGAGCATCCAACCTGGGTGGCTCGGGTCCACGACAAGTCGGGACCTGGACCTGGCATCCCCTTCTGCCGGCCCAGCTCTGTTTCCTGCCTCCTCCTTGGGAACCCTGGGGGCTCCGTGTCCCCTCCCAGCAGCACCAAGGGGTATAATCCCACTGCAGGGGCTCAGGGCAGGGATGTTAATGTCCCGAGTGACAGGGGACGGTGCAATTTGCCAGGTGCCGTGTGGGCTTTCTTGCATTGAACCCCCCTAACACAACATATAATACATGTCGTGTCATTTTACAGGCCAGAAAACTGGCCGTGGAGTTAACTTACCCTGAGTCATCCCCAGAGCCAATGTTTGAATCCTCCTCTCTGTACTAATTCTCTGCTCTTTACGGTCCTGAGAGCAAAATCTGCGTCTCCTGACTCCCTGTCCACTCTTCCTGCCCCAGGGAGGATTCCTTGAGAAATAGTTCAAACCTCCCAACTTCAGGGCTGATTTGCAGAAAGCTCGTTGCTGCAAGCAGTTTGCCCTCCCTGAGTCCTGGGTGAGGAGAAACCGCCTCCGAAGGCCTGGCATTACACACCTGCGGTCCGAGAGAGGACAGGCCATGACTGCACATAGAGCTTTCCACTTTGCAGGCCACCTGTGCTCTAGAGTGAGGCCCAACTGCCCGGCCCCAGCCAGGTTCCAGTTCCTGCCTCTGCTGGGCTCCACCGGCCGCCCCACAACCAGCACCTCCACCAGGGGGCAGGGCAGCACCTGTTCACAAGGGCTTTCTAGGCGCACCAAGGCTAAGGGTTGAGACCAGCCCAATGCTGGGCCTAGGTGGGCCCAGGATCCAGGTGGGAGATCAGCCTCTCTGGGCCCCAGATGACACCTCTCCCCTTCCTGTCCTGCCCTGCAGCACTCTTGGGAATCCTATATGAGGACAAAGAAAGGCAAGACTTCATCTTCACCATCTACCACTGGTGGCAGGCGGTGGCCATCTTCACCGTGTACCTGGGCTCAAGCCTGCCCATGAAGGTGAGCCTCGACGGGGTGGGAGGAGGCTCTCTGGGGCGTTAGGCACCCCACCGGCCAGCCCGCAGACCACAGATGCTTTCTGAGTGCCCACCGTGGCCTCACAGTCCCCGAAGGGCCCCACTCCCCCAGGGCTGGGTCCTACATCAAGCCCACCGAGCGGCCCCAAACCAAAACCCTCTTATTGTCTCACTTCCCATAGTCCTCAGTTTACCCATCTCTGAAGGGGTTCAAGTCTTCTCTTTCTTTGTGGGTGCCTCCCAGCCACGTTGGCGGTCCTTTGATGACCTGCTCCCCAGACGTCACCTCTGAGCTGTCCCTTCCCGGCCTGCCTGCCGGGGGCAGGCTTCCTGGTTCTCTGCCCCAGCCTACTGGTGGGGAGTTTAGGGAGCCCCACCGACATTTGAGAAAATGAAATAGAGGAGAGCAGGGACCATGGTGCTTGTATATGTGTGTGTGTGTGTGTGTGTGTGTGTACTGTTATGATGGGGAGTTCTATTTGGCTTAGGGTCAAAATCCTCCAAGGGGCGTTTCTTATGGTCCCTGCGTGTCAGGGACAATGGTCTTAGACCCAGTGAAGGGCACAGCTGGGCCTTTCCCCGGGGAGACTCTGAGGAAGCCGAGGTGTCCGGACAAAGGAGGAGCCCTGCGGGGACATGCGGGACGAGAGTGGGCCTATCCCGCGAGGGGCTGGCCAGGAAAGGCGCGGGGATGGTGGCCCGTCGGTCCCCTGCACCCCTGTCTGTGCCCGCAGGCCAAGCTGGCGGTGCTGCTGCTGACGCTGGTGGCGGCCGCGGCCTCCTACCTGTGGATGGAGCAGAAGCTGCAGCGGGGCGCGATCCCGCGCCAGCCCCGCATCCCGCGGCCGCAGCACAAGGTGCGCGGCTACCGCTACCTGGAGGAGGAGAACTCCGACGAGAGCGACGCGGAGGGCGTGCATGGAGGTGGCGGCGGCGGCGGCGGCCCGGGGGACGGCGTGGAGGAGGAGGGGCTGCCCGCAGGGCCCGGGTCCGGCCCCGAGCCAGCCGGCCTCTGCCGCCGGCCCTGCCCCTACGAACAGGCCCTAGGAGGCGACGGGCCCGAGGAGTAGTGAGGGGCCCACCCTGCTCGCCGCCCTCGGTTTCCCACGTCCCAGGTCAGGGTTTGGGGGGCGGGGGGCATCTTCAGGAAGGACCTTCTCCCAGACGGAAGGTTCCAGAATGTCCCTGAGCCCCGGGCCACCTGTCACGCGGGACCCACCCTGCGGCCCTTTCTAGTGGTGTGGAGTTTTAAGACCCCTGGGCCAGGCCTAGGGTTGGAGAGACAGCACAGCCGAGTCTCCCCCACTCCAGGGCCGCTCTCCACGACCCCTCCCCGGGTCCGAGGAAGGACAGGGTCCTCCTGCCGCAGCCCTCCCCCTCAGTCCCGCCTCAGCGCCGGCCTCGGCGACGGGCCTGGGTGTGTCGCACACTTTGCACATCTCTCTCCACGGTTCATCGAGAGGCACGACTTTTTATAGAAAATGAAAATTAAAGAGGTTTTGTGTTGTCACGACTGGGAAGTGTCAGGATGTGGGGGTAAAGAGAAGGTCCCGGGTATGTGCCCACAGACCCTGCCGCTGATTTTGGACCCCCCAGGACCCCCTTCCCACCGCCGAGGGGGAGGATCCCCTAAGCCACGCCCACAGGGCTGCCTTCCCCCCTCGGAAGCCCTGCCCCTCCCCACCCCTGCTTGTTTTCGCCAGTCCCACCCCATCCACCCAGGACAGAGAGGCCCATGGGTTGGCCGGCAGGGGCAGAGCAGAGGGTGGGAGGGGGCTGCCCGTTCCATATTTCTTTTGGCTGGGGAGCACTGTGGAAAATTACCGAGGAACCAGGGGCGCCAGGAGCCTAGAATGTTGGGCACCCCTGGGTTAGCACAGGGCTGGCGCAGAGAAAGCTCTCAACGAACGTGAGCCATTGTATTCCTATAGTGAGTTCCTCCCTGGACCTGGGGTACCCCTTGCCCAGAGGACTGGCTGCATTCTTTCGGGGCCCAGTACTAAGGAAGGTGAAATCTATGGTCTGGGACTCCTGAGAAGGGAGCCCCCTGGCCCCAGGTCTTCTGCAAACCCACATAAGCCACTTATCAGGTTGTCTTTGGCAGATTCTGGGGTCCTGCAGTCATGGAGGCCAGGGAGGGCGACAGCGATAGCCAGGGTCACAGGTCGCCTCCCCCCAGCCTCCCTACCAGGCGGCCTGCACGCTCAGGCAGGCGAAGAACCCAAAGCTTCCTCCCTTACACTCAGACTCTCACTGACCTGTAGACCCGGAGAGGGTCACATCATGTGACCTGTAGTCTGGAGGGAGTGCCCGCCCTGCCCTTCCAGTTTCCCATCAGCATCTGCGTGGAAAGGAAAGTTCTCTGGCAACAGATGTGACAACCTCCTCCTGGCAGGATTCCCGCTGAACTCTGGTCAGAGCTGAGCAGACGCTAGGATAATAAATCTCTGAAGGCAGGACCGGGTACTCTTCAGAGGAGTGTGGACCCCTGGGTGTGCCGGGCAAGGTGGAGTCAGTGGGGGGGATTGCATTAGAATTTGTCACAGTGCAGAGTCACGTCTAACATCCATCCGGACACCAGACGGATGTCGAACGGATGGGAAAGTGGCCCAGGAACTTGGGAGGGGACCGTGGTGTCTGATCACGCTCCTCGCGGCAGGCGAGATCCCCCATGAGAAAACGTCACACACCCTGTTCCTGCTCCTGGCACATGGGCGAGACCCACACACGGACCCACGACAGGCAGCACACATGCAAATGTGTCAGGCAGCGAATGTCTGGCGACACCTGGAGGCTGCACACAGATGCAAGTTCCAGGCATGCGCGGTGCAGGTCGGGCGGTGTAACTGCCCAGGGCAGCAAAGCCCGGCAGGCTGGCCCTTCACCGCTGGGCTCATCGAGCCATGACATGTGAACGCCCAGCCCCTTGGCAGCTCCAGGTCTGGTCGTAAGGTACGGCGTTGGTATCATGCAGCCTCGTCTCTGTCACCTCTGGATAAAGTAACCGGGCGCAGTTTCTGGACCCCTGAGTGGAGGGAAGATCACACTCCGTGTTGGGGCCGTCCTTGCTCTGACCCTGACCGTCATCGTTGCTCCAAGAGTAGCTCTGTGATTTGGTCATTCTGCACCAGGAAGATTTTTATTTTTTATTTTTTTATATTTAAAAAAGATTTATTTATTTGAGAGAGAGAGTGTGTGTATGTGTGCACGAGTTGGGGGAGGGGCAGAGGGAGAAGGAGAGAGACCATCCTCAGACTCCCTGCTGAGTGCAGAGCACGGACTCGATCTCAGGACCCTGACATCATGACCTGAGCCAAAATCAAGGGCCAGATGCTTAACTGGCTGAGCCACCCAGGCGCCCCAGGAAGATTTTTAAATGAAATGACTCCAAGAATCTACAGTCTGAGATCTGAATGATCTTTAACTTCTCAACAGCAGGTTAGATAGCCTAAAATTCTCCTTTTCGGAAACACCTAGGGAAACTGGGTAAGAAATAAGCTTGTTTTTAGATATGTAGCTGAGTTCTTGAGAAAGTAAGCAAAGTTCTCCAGGGCCCAAACTGAAGAGGGATTGGAACCCAGATCAGGGAGCAGGGAAACGAGCTGCGGCTGCCTGGGTGGGAGGGGCCGGGTCTGAGGGGGTCCCTCGCTGAGGGCTGCAGCCCTTACCGGGCAGGGGATTGGTATGAAGGCCACGCAGAAAGCTGGGACCATGGAGAAGCAATACTTTTAGGGAAAGGGATAGAAGAAAGTCCACCCACAGACACAGAAAGATGTAAGAAACTTCGGGCTCTGGGTAGGAAAAAAGTTTCCTTTGAGAGTTTTGGATTTTCAGGCATGCTTTAGAAAAGTTTGGAGTGCCTACAAAGGAGGCTCCCCATCCGTATGATCTAGGAGCTCTAAAGTTGAGAAATTAACATTAAAAATAATTATGGCTTGGGGCGCCTGGGTGGCTCAGTTGGTTAAGCGTCCGCCTCTTGATTTCTTGATTTCAGCTCAGGTCGTGATCTCAGTGTCGTGAGATCGAGCCCTACGTCAGGCTCGGTCGGGATCTGTGGGGAGACTGCTTGAGATTCTTTCTCTCCCTCCATCCCCTCCCCCAACTCATGCATGTGCGTGAGGCACCCATGGAAGTGGCATAAAACGTATTCATCACACAATAAACAGTAAAAGGGTCCCCCAAAGAGGAGGCTCAGTGGCTCTGGAATGAAACCAGAATGAGGAACCAGGGTGGCTTTGGATCTTTGCTTTGGTTAAGGGGGGACCAGCGCCGGGGGGGGGCGTTCCCACGGGCAGGCTGGAGCCTTGGTGGTGTGCAAGGGACCTGCAAAGACATTCAGCTCAGTGAAACGAGAATTCCAACAGATTATACATAGTTGGAATGGATTTTATCATAGATCGTAGGAGGCTGTGGCCCCTACAGAATATTGAAGAAATCAAATGATACTGGATGGTAATGGGGCCAAAAGACGGCCCATGAGTATCTCAGACCTGAGTAGGATTCCCCCAAAGAATGGCAGTTCCTTGACCCAAACCTAGCTCAAAGAATAGCCAGAAAGCAGAGCGGCCGCATTTTTATGCGATGGCCCGAGGGCCTGGAAATCCTGATTTGGTATCAGGATCCCCCCCACTCGGGGGAATCATTTGATATCTGCGCACTCAGGAGAACTTGGGGCCACCTCCTACTGGAACACACTCGATAACATGCCAGTTTTAACTCTTAATGCTCCTGTAAGAGATTTTCACTAGGGTTGTATTTGTGAATTTTGTATTTTTGGTGAATCTTGATCTGTGGGTCTCCATGAGCGGGACACCAAAGATAAATATCGAGCCCGCTTGAGATTTATAATTCGAGGGTCATGTTCAATAGATTCCCCTTGGCTTCAATCTGATCTCCATCCCTTACAGGATGGGAGTAAGACTGCAGAGGCATGTTATTCAAGAGATGAGCCTTTTGGGGGCGCTGACTGGCTCAGTTGGGAGAACGTGCGACTCTTGGTCTTGGGGTCATCAGTTCGAGCCCCATGTTGGGTGTAGAGATTACCTAGATAAATAAACTTAAAAAAGAGACAGAGAGAACTAGGCTTTTTGTATTTTGTAAGAAGGTAAGAGCTTAGGATGCTTGTTCAAGTTAGAAAACTTGGGACAGGTTGAATCGTTTTGTATCGTATATTGGATGTTCTGAGGCAATAAATGTAGTTTTGGTTTTTTATTTTTATTTACTTATTTATAAAACATTGTATTTATTTGACGGAAAGAAAGAGAGACCACAAGTAGGCAGAGGCAGGCGGGGGGTGGGGGGAAGGAGGCTCCCCGCTGAGCAGAGAGCCCAATGCGGGGCTCGATCCCAGGACCCTGAGATCATGACCTGAGTCGAAGGCAGAGGCTTTAACCCACTGAGCCACCCAGGTGCCCCTGTAGTTTTGTTTTTTTAAAAAAACATTTTATTTATTTGAGAGAGAGAGAGAGAGAACATGAGAGTGCATGAGAGCGGGGCAGAGGCAGAGGCAGAGGGAGAAGCAGACTCCCCGCTGAGCAGTGAGCCCAACTCGAGACTTGATCCCAGGACCCTGAGATCATGATCTGAGCCGAAGGCAGACGCCTAACTGACTGAGCCACCCAGGGGCCCTAGTTCTGTTTTTATAGATGTCCCATCCATTAGCCCCGGCTGTGAGTCAGGGAAAGTGTGGTGAAGTCACTGGTGGGTCAGGGGGTACTACTGCTAACAACAGCCCACATTTCTGCCAACTCAGCTGCCCCTTGGGCCCCATGTTTGGTCAGGGAGGGCCTGATGATGGGCATGAAGCCCCTTTCTCGTTCACTTGCTTATTCCTGGGGGCTCCCAAAGTGGTTAGCGACTCTGGGAGAGGGGTGGCCTCCCCGGGCATCGGTCTCAGGCAAGGGACCAAGGATCGCACATGGACGACACCAGATGGCCCAGGTAAGGCTTTATTCTAATGTCATCGCTACTGCAGCAAGGGAGGCTTGTGGGTAAGTTGAGCCCACAGGGTGCTGCCTCCACAATGCAGACATAATGGACATCTGTCTGTAGGGTGATGAGGTTGGAGCCAGCGAGCTGGTCTCCAGTAGGGCCCAACATGCAGCCAGTCATTGTCCTCATGGACTGCATGTGGGGGCTGAAGCAGGCAGTTTTCGTCCGAGAAACCCAAGGGCAGCCGTCCTGAGGGGCTCAGAGGCTGTGCAAGGTGCTCTGGGGGCATCAAGGAAGCGCTTGTGATGTCATTAGTGGTGCAGCAGGTCAAGGTGACACACAAGCCAGGGCCAGGCCACGGTCAAGGCCCGACTGATTTGGCGGGGAAGGATGCAATGAGCTGCTTTTTGATTTAAGGTTTATTGGTTACATAGACAGTGAGAAGGGGAGTAAGCCAAAGGGGCCAGCTCCCCGAAGTCCTTGTCCTATACACCACGAAGGACGACCTTGAAACCAAAAGGGCCAGGGGGCTGCAAGGTGAACCACAGGGTGCCCCGCAGGCGAGAAGCCCACTCCAGGCCACAGACGAGCCCTTTTCCATCCCGCAGCTCTCCCCTGCGGGACGCTGTCAAAAGGCTTCAGGATGTTATTTTTTTCTTGACCTGTAGTAATGTTATCTTAACTTTATAATTCGGGATATTTTAGGGGACATTCTATTTACATTTTTTTTCTTTTTCCTGCAGGACATTCCAAAGTGCATCAGCATATAGCAGCAAAGTGAGAACCCCAAAGAAGCACCTTGACCTTGTGGAACGCTGGTGGGCCATCTGCCGCGGAAACGCCAGGGTCCGAACGCCACCACGTGGTGCTCACACACAGTGGCCACCGTGGGGATCAACCACCCTTTCCAGGGACCTCTTGAGAAAGGTGAGGGTCAGTGGTTGGCTGAGACACAGGACCGTGGGCGTTCTTCTCTTAGAAGAATGGCCTGGCCCTGCTGGGGTGCAGTCCGGGGTCAGGGTCCTCGGCCAGCCTGATGTAGGACAGAGGCTTGGGAAAATGCAGTGGAACTAACAGAAACAGCGCCGCCTGGAGCACAGACATGTCGCCGATCTAGGGAGCCTGCCCAAGCCCCCCATGTCAGTAAGCCGAGAGAAGATCCAACACCAGAGGGCCCGGCCAGGCGGCAGCAGGATTCCAGACCCAGAGAAACTTCGATCCTAAATGATGGTTATTTTCAGGCACTGAGTTTGGGCAGGGAGGGATTTGTTAGGCAGCAGTAGACAGATTTTGATACCTGGAAGTGGAGAGCTGCAATAGCAAACAGCTGAAAGCAAGAGGGCGGCTTTGGAACAAGCCAGTGGGTGGAGGTTGGAAGGGTTTTTGGATCATGTCAGGGAAAGGTCTAAACTGCCTTGAACAGTCTGTTGAAATCTGGACCTTGAGAACAGAGCCAGTGAAGGCTGGAAAAGTAAGTAAGAAAGCTGTTATGAGTTGGTTACATTTATTCTTTTTTTTTTTTTTAAAGATTTTATTTATTTATTTGACAGAGAGGAGACAGATCACAAGTAGGCAGAGAGGCAGGCAGAGAGGAGGAAGCAGGCTCCCTGCCGAGCAGAGAGCCCAATGCGGGGCTCGATCCCAGGACCCCGAGATCATGACCGGAGCTGAAGGCAGAGGTTTTAACCCACTGAGCCACCCAGGCGCCCCAGTTAAATTTATTCTTAAGTATTTTATTGCTTTGGATGCTCTTGTAAATGGAATGGTTTTCTTAATTTCCTTTTTGGATTGTTCATTGCTGGAACATAGAAAGACAACTGATTTTTGAGTATTGACTTTGTATTCTGCAACTTGGCTGAACTGGTTTAATAGTTTTAGTCGTGGGGTGGGTATGTTTTCGGGATTCTTATATAGAGAGTAATATCGCCTGTATGACCTATTACTTTCTTTCTTTTTTTTTAAGATTTTGTTTGTTTATTGAGAGAGAGTGAGAGAGGGAGAGAGAGCACAGAGGGAGAGGGAGAAGCAGACTCCCTGCTGAGCAGAGCCCCATGCGAGGCTTGATCCCAGGACCCCCAGATCATGACCTGAGCAGAAAGCCGCTGCTTAACCCATTGAGCCACCTGGGCACCCCAACTTCTTATTTTCTTATTTGAATGCCTTTTATTTATTTTTTTTCTTGCCTAAATACCCTAGCTAGACTTTCAGGAAATTATTGAACAGCTGTGGTGAAAGCAGTCATCCTCGTCTTATTCCTGACTGCAAGGGGAAAGTTCTCAGTCTTTCACCATCGAGTGTGAAGTTAGCTGTGGGTTTTTCATAAATGCTTCTTATCACGTTCAGAAAGTTCCTTTCAATTCCTAGTCTGCCGAGTGGTTTTGATTATGAAAGTGTGTTGAATTTGTCAATTTTTTATATCTATGGATATGGTAATGTATTTTCTCCTTTATTTTATTAATGTGGCATATTATATTGATTGGTTCCTGATATTGAATCACCCTTGCCTTCCTGGGATAAACCCCATTAAGTCATGGTGCACAATCCTTTTAATGTTCCATGACTCATAATCCTTTATAATGCAGTCTTAAAAATGATATCTCATCAGCTTTGCTCTATTTCATTCTTTAGGAACAAGTTAGTAGGTCCATTCTGTACTCAAGGAGAGAGGGTTACACAAGGGTATAAAAGCCTGGAGGCAAGGGCCCATAGGAGCCATCCGAGAAGCCGTCTATCACAATTATCTTCAGACTTATTGTACAATCTCTCAGATTTTTTACACACACATATGACAACAGCAACAACAAAGAAATCTCTAAACCAGTTGGGTTTATAGATAAAGTTTTACTAACTATTCAAGGAAGAAGTAGTCCCAAACTTAAATGCATTTTCCAGAGGACAAAAAAAGAGGGGATGCTCTCCAACTCACTTGATAAAGCTAGCCCATCCTGGACATTAAAAACAGAAAAAGTGGGGCACCTGGGTGGCTCAGTTGGTTGGGGGACTGCCTTCGGCTCAGGTCATGATCCCGGAGTCCTGGGATCGAGTCCCACATCGGGCTCCCGGCTCCATGGGGAGTCTGCTTCTCCCTCTGACCTTCTCCCCTCTCATGCTCGCACTCTCTCTCTCTCTCTCAAATAGATAAATAAAATTTGAAAAAAACGGAAAAAGAAAATAAGGCTAATTATATGTATACATAATTATATATATAAGGGAGGTGCAAAAATGCTTAATATTTTGTTAGCAGACCTAAGTCTGCAATATACAAAAAGTAAATTTCTTTTTTCTCTTCCTTTTTTTAGAGGGAGCCCCTCGTATGTGTGCCCGTGAGTCAGGGAGTGGGAGGGGGAGACGGGAGAGAGGCAGAGGAAGAGACAGAGAAAGAGAATCCTAAGCAGGCTCTACGCTCAGCTCAGAGCCCAATGAAGGGCTCTCACGACCCTGAGATCTTAACCTGAGCTGAAATCAAGAATCAGACACTTGCCAACTGAGCCCCCCAAGCACCTCCAAAGGCAACTTTTTTCTAATGTAACTCATCATATTCACTGATTAAAGGAGAAAAGGCATATGATCATTTCAACAGATGAAGAGAAAACATTTGATGAAATTCATCCATCCATGATTTAAAATAAACAAACAAGATTTCTCGTCAAGCTAGGTATTGAAAATCTTCCAAAGAAAGGCAAAGAAACCTTCCAAAAATATGCAACAAACATTACTTAAAGGTGAATTATTCACAGTCCATTAAGGATAAGATCTCTACACTAATTCCCACTTTCATTTGCTTTTATTCAACATTGTACTGGAGGTCCTAGTGCACATATTAGAATGAGAAAAACCAATGCAATGTAAGAATTGAAAAGAAAGAAACAAATCTGTCAATTTCTACAGATTTTATCTTCATGTACATGAAAACCTCATTATCGTTAGAACCAGTAATGAAAATAAGATTAATACAAAGACATAAATTGCATTCCCATAATCCTGTACCTTTTTAGAAAGTATGATTTTTAGAGCAACAATAAAAACAAGCCACCTAGGTATTTATCTAGCTAAAGATGTACTAGTAGAAAAATATACAGTTTTGTATTGAAAGACAGTAAAAAAGAGCTAAATCAGTGGCAAGATATACCATGTTAATGGATGGGAAGATTCATAAAGATGTCACATTCACCAAAAATGATCTGTAAATTTAAACATTTCCAATTAAGACCCCAACAGAAGTTTTCATGGAATTTGGAGCACTGATTCTAACATGTTTATGGGAAACAAATAGGCCAAGACTAAGCCAAGATAATTTGAAAGAAAAACAAGGTAGGGAAATTTGCCCTACTAGATTTCAAGATTTTTTATTAAACAATAGTATATAAGACAGTATAGTATTGGTATTGGGATAGAGAAATAAATAAGTCAGTGAAATAGAGTAGACAACCCAAAAACAGACTTACTCTAAATGATTTATCATCCAGCCAGTTGCTAGAACAATGAGTTATATTTATGGGGCGGGGGAGTTAAATTAGATATCTACCTCACACAATTCACAAAACTAAATAAATTCTAGCAGAACTTAATGTGAAAGCCTGACTTTGGGAAACCACACACACACACACACACACACACCTTTTTTTTTTTTTTTTAAAGATTTTATTTATTTATTTATTAGGAAAGAGAGAGAGTGAGAGAGAGCAGGTCAGAGTGAAAAGCGGACTCCCCGTGGAGCTGGGAGCCCGATGTGGGACTCGATCTCGGGACTCCGGGATCATGACCTGAGCCGAAGGCAGTCGCTCAACCAACTGCGCCACCCAGGGGCCCCCACACACACCTTTTTAAATAAACTTAGGGTAGAGGGAAAAAAAGCACAAATCTTAAAGTAAAAACAAAGTGGACTAGATTGTCAGTGTCTTCCAGCCAAAGCTAAGGGAGAACACAGTAATCTTTGAACAAGCAGGACTTACTGTTTTTGAGACCATGGAGCACTGTAAGATGATGTCTCAGTAAAAGGGTGCTGGAAAAGACTTAGAGGGTTTGTGTTTGCATCGAGTAACTGGAGGGAGGTTTGAGGAAGCTGGGCTTCGCTCTGGATCGGCTGCTGTGAGAGCAGGGATCTCTCTACGACTGGGTATCTGAACCCATTCTGTCTGTCCAGAGTGCAGATGAGCTGAAAGGTAAAGCTGCAATTGAGTCGCAGTCACACATATTACCAGGGTAGAGGAATGCGTGGTCGTTGTCATGGTTTGGGCGGCGTTCATGCCTGTTAGCATTCAGTCATGTTTGTGAAACGGTCTTGTTTTTGTCTCCATCCATCAAAGCTGCAGAATGTCTTTGATTCTGTGGCCTTGTTCCTGATCAACAGGAGAGAGCTAGTCCTGGCTAGTCGCGCCGCCCCAGCTCCCAGATGTCAGGGCTCGGTCTTCCCTTCTTCAAGACTAAATTAAAATCCAATCCACAAAGGGCACCACAAACGGAGTGGGAATGCAAGCTCACAGAAGATATTCTCAAGATGCTTCCTTGGCTTCCAGCCCAGCACATGTGGTGCTGAGAAGTCACCAGTCCCTCTTAACCACAAGTACAAAACTGAAGCAACCGAGGCATCGACTTGGTCAGAGAAGTGAAATCCCGGGGGCAAACGGCTGCCTCCAGAATTGGAGAGACAGACAGATGGATACAGGGAAATACAAGTTAGGAGAGCAGAAACACACCTATGAAAAGAAACTTCTGCGGGACCCGGCACCAGCACAGGAAATCCTCAACTGTGATCAGGGAATTTCTGGAGGCTCAGTGTGGGTAACTCTGAGAGTTAAAAAATGCAGGGGCCCCCAGTCATGGGGGACCCCTCCATGCGAATTTCTTAAGTTTTACCTCCAGGAGTTCTACCTGATCCTTACAGTGAATATTGGAGAAAAATTCCTTCATGCTTCCAGCAGGGGGAGGGAAAAGGAACCATTTTGAAATATGCCAGAGTTTTCTGTTCTTAACAAGGCAGAAACCATTTTACCAGAGCCTAACCTCTCAGGTTTTATGAGAGCCTACCCCACCTGGAGGAAGGGAAATGCACAAGTCCAGGCCCCTCTAACCATCCTGTCCCATCTAGGGAGAAAAAGTGGAGAAGCACTCAAGTTCAGTTGAGGGGCACGGGCTCACCGGAAGACCGAGACGTAACCACAGGACTGCACCACGGCCTCCCCTCCCTGACTCTTCCCCCCTTTTCTTTTCTTTTCTTTTCTTTTTTTTTTTTTAGATTTTATTTATTTATGTGACAGAGAGACAGCAAAAGAGGGAATGCAAGAAGGGAGAGTGGGAGAGGGAGAAGCAGGTTTTTCGCTGAGCAGGGAGCCCAATGCGGGGCTCTATGCCAGAACCCTGGGGATCGAGGGGTCCAGATGGTTAAGCCTCTGCCTTCAACTCAGGTCATGATCTCAGGGTCCTGGGATCGATCCCCCCATTGGGCTCTCTCAGCAGGGAGCCTGTTCCCCCTTTCTTTCTGTCTGCCTTTCTGCCTACTTGTGATTTCTCTCTCTCTCTCTGTGAAATAAATAAAATCTTTTTTTTTAACAACAGCTTTAAAAAAATTGTTTTTATTTCTTTATTTATTTGACAGAGAGAGCGCGAGAGAGGGAATACAAGTAGGGGGAGTGGGAGAGAGAGGAAGCAGGCTTCCTGCCGAGAAGGTAGGCCAATGCAGGGCTCAGTCCTAGGATCCTAGGATCATGACCTGAGCAGAAGGCAGATGCCTAATGACTGAGCCACCCAGGCGCCCCATAAATAAAATCTTTTTTAAAAAGATTTAAAAAAAATTCCTACAAACCAATAAGAAAAAAGAAAAATAACACAGTAGGAAACTATGCAAATAAAAAAAAGAACTGGTAAGAAGCCTGAAGCAAAGGAGACTGTGCTCAATTTCAGCAGTAACTGTTAAAATATAAATTACAACAATTGTAACATACTGTTACATCTCATTGTGTCAGTTTCCTAGGACCTTAGTAACAAATTATACAAACTTGGTGGTTTAAAAACCAGATATTTATTCTCTCACAGTTCTGGAGATCTGAAGTCTGAAGTCCAGATATAACAGGACCCCACTCTCTCCAGCGCCTGTAGGAAACAGTCCTGCCTTACCTCTTCCAACTTCTGGGGTCTCCGGGGGTCTCCTTGGCTCACAGCCATCTCTGCATGGCCTCCTTCTCTTCTATCTCAAATCTCTTTCTTTGATGAGGACACTCATCATAGGATTTAGGGCTCCTCTGGCTAATCCAGGATGCTCTTATCTCAAGATCCTTAATTTATCTGTAAAGACCCTTTCCCACAGAGGGTCACATTCACAGACTCCCAAGGTTAGGGCACGGATATATCTTTGTGGAGGGGGTGGGGAGGGGAGGGTGCCGTTCAACTCACTACCCTCATTGGCCAAAAGCAAAAAGTCCGACAATACCAAGTGTTAGAGAGGATGTGGGGCAAGGGGAACTTTCATACAATGTTTGGGGAAATTTCCATTAGTCATTCTCTTTGGAGGCAACATCCAGGTCATGTGTAGCAATGCCTGGGAAAGTTGAAGACGAACATACCACCTACACATCGTGATCCCAGATACGCACCCAAGAGAAACACCAAGAGACTCATATCTGATGTTACTCACGGCAATGTTTGCAATCGCCAAAAAGGGAGCATTCTCTAAACGTCCACCATATGATTTTGGAGGGATACTGCTCCGTCCATAGGAGTCTGTCAGATCTCAGTGGGAGGTCACGGCCAAACCTCTGAGGCTTCAACCAGAACCAGGGTCCTGTCCTCAGATCTGACACAGCCATCTCCCCCCCTCCCCCACTGTGGCTGGTGTACATCATGGAAAACACACAAATCCCCAGAGGAAATCCATTCCTCCTTCTCTGCCCCATCTCTGCCAGCCCTCACCCCGCATGCCCTGCCCCTCTACCTTCCCCCGACAAGGGCTCCCCGTCTGGTTCATCGAGGGGCACCTGGGTGGCTCAGGTAGTTAAGCGTCTGCCTTCCAACGTCTGTCCCCACTCCAAGGTGCGCCTGGTCTGTCCCCTACCTTCCTCCTGCTCAGCTGCGCTGGGCTTCCTCTTGTCCTCAGATGTTTTCGCTTGTATCCCGTCTGCCCTGAGTGGCCGCTCTTCCCTCCCAACTGCATGTGTCCATTGGGGAAGGACTCTGCCCAGGAACCATGGGAGGAAGCACGGTCCCGATCTGGGACTTCTGGCCTCCAGAACCGCGACACGATACATTTCTGTCGTCCTCAGTGACCATGTTTGTGGCCATTTGCTACAGCAGCTGCAGGAAACTGGTGAAATGGGGCCGCAAAGACGCCTGGCAATGGTCATCTTTGATGTTTCGCCAATCCCTGTGGCGGTCGAGCTATTTGGGCTGCCGGTTCTGTTCCATTTCATTTTGTTTTGTTTTCACAGCTTCGTTAAGGTACAAGTCAGCGGTCTGAAGTGCGTATCACCCAATGGTTGGGGCAGGAGGCCTCCTCAGCTGCTAACCCCACCCTCTGCTCTTAGATGAGCCCCGAGGCTCCCTTCCCAGCGCCCTAACCCTGCTACCGTCTCTGGCCCGGGCCCAGACTCAGACCTGGGGGCTGTGCAAGGTTGCATTACCTGCTAAGCTGACTCCGGTCCTGGCCAAGGATGAGGTTGGAGTGCCCAGAGCCCGGTGGGTTCTGGCGGGTTCTCCCATAATCTGCCCAGAGCCACTCCCCACAGCCCTCCGCAGCCCGGGGTCTCGGTCGAATCGGTCAGCGCTCAGGGCTGGTGGAGGGACAGGGTCACAACCAGTGAGGGACGATGGGGCCTAAGCTCGTGTTTCTGCGTCCCAGGACTTACTATGTGCTCAGGGACGAGCCAAGGCTGTATTAGTAGCCAACGTTTAGAAGTGCTGACTTCGCACCAGCAGCTGTGACCTGTCTTGTCTATTCTGGTATCTTCCTGTGTGATCCTCTCAAGGACCATGTCGCTCACTGTTGTTCCCTGGAGAGGCTCAGAGAGGTTGAGTAACTTGCCCACGGTTCTGCCAAGTGCCCCACCCATCCGGGCTTCCTGCAGCGGCCACAGCCCCTTCCTCTGCCCCGAGGAGACCTGTCGGACTTGTTCGGAGAGGGAAGGTAGAGGACCCCTTCTGGCATGGGGATGGAGGGGGTGATGGACATAAAGAGCTGGTGCAGGGACCTGGGTGGGCCATAAAACCCTGCCGGCTGAGGGCTTCCTGGAGGAGGCAGCATTTGCTGCCAGGATCCCACCAATATTTTACCTGTAACCCCCTGGGGATTTTTCTCTGCAGATAACTTCCTGCCAGCCCCTGTCAGCACCCCGAAGAGCCTGGAATTGCCAGACCTGTGCCCTGTCCAGCTGCAGCCAACCCCCGCCCCGCCTGGGGAAGGTTTTAGAGCTGAGAAGTAGGAGGCAGCTTCCCTAGGTCACCCCCAGGGCCACTCCCCTCCCAGGCATGGGGATGGGGGTCTGGTAGGAGCTGGAGGGCGGCAGGGGTGGGGGACTGGCAGTCAGCGGGGGCAGGGGTGAGACCTGGGAGAGGAGCAGAATGCTGGAAGCAGAATGTCAGGCAAAGAAGTGGGGAGGGATCCCGGGTCTGAGCCCACACTCAGGTTTGTGGGGCCCGGGAGGTGGGGGGCGGACAGACCTCATCCTCCCTCAAGGAGCTCCTAGGCTGGGGGAGGAGGCAGCATGTGGGCAGACGGACCAGCCAGGTGTCACCAGGGCTGTGACGGGGATGGCTGGGGAGTCAGGAAAGGAAAAGGGGGAACTACTTGGGAGGCGAAGCCAAAGCTGAATCTCTGGCTTGTGGTTGTGAAAGCGACACTTACTGTCTATTTCTGCTCCTAAAAGTATTGCAGTCTCACTGTGGAACCCCTGAAAGCTACAGAAAGATGCTAGGAACTCATGCACAGAGGCGCAGGGGCTCAGCGCTGGCGGGGTGAGGGGCCATGGGCCACAAGCACTGGGACAGAAGCCACCATACAGCAGCCGTGAGGAGGGCAAATCAGGTCCCCCCCCAGCACCTTGGAGGGGTAATAATCAGACCAGCTGTGTTTCCTGTGTAGTCTGTGCCCCGTGGTGGGCCCTCCGCCCACGGACTAAGCCCCAGCTCCCCGTGTGAAGGCGCTGCCTAGCTGTGTCTTGTTTCTCAGAACCCGACCCCATGCTGGTCCCTCTGCCCAGAACCCCGGTCCTCCAGGAGCCTGCCCTTGCCCCTCTTCCGCTGCAGCTGGAGCCCGCCGGTGGGGTCTCTCGCTCACCTCGAAAAGCCTGTGGCCCGCTGATCCCTGTCTGTGAATTGTTTTCAGTGTCATCGTTCCTCCATATTAGACCACGAGGTCCACGAGGACTGCTCAAGTCGGCCGTGTCACCTACATGGCCCGGGCCCAGCTGAAGCCTGCCCTGGTAAACAGCCAGGTGAGCAAGCCCTGGGTCCTTCTCCCCTGTAGTGGGCAAGCGAAGAGGCACCTTGGATGAGAAGCAGGAACCAGCTCCAGCCCCTCTGGGCACGCCCCCACCAGCTCCAGTTCTCCATTTATTAGGCAAGAGTGGGGCTGGGCCTGGGGATCTGGCCATGGACAAGCTGAGTCTTCAGTTGTCCCTAGGCACTCCGAGTGTGTGCAGTGAGGACACACCTCACCTGGGAAAGGTATGACTGAGCTGGGGCCGGGGTCTGGGAATGGACATCAGGACACCTGGACGCCATCACTCAGCCCAGACTCTTCCACTCTGGGCCTCAATTCAGGGCTGAGACCTTTGGCCTTGCGAGGTACTAGGGAGCCATGGACAAAGTTAGAGCTGGGCTGGTAGGCCCGGGAGCTGTTTGAACCCCAGGCAGAGAGCTGGGTAAGGGAGGGTGATGCTGGCATTCCAGGCAGAGCTTTGGGACAGAGCTCCAGGTGCTCCAGGCCCACTCAGGCCTTGCTCCTCCAGGACGTGCTCCAAAGGAAGTGGGTGGGATGCATGTGTTGAAGGGGTGCAGGGGCAACCCCGGCCCTCTGGGGTTACGCAGGATCCTTGTAGGAGTGTCCGTGAGCCCACAGAGGCACAGCCAGGGGTGCAGGGAGGATACCCGAGAATGTGGGGAGCCCCGGCCCATGCTGCCCCCTCCCTGCAGGATGGACCCCTTCGCAGACACCCTGTGGCGGCTGCGGGAGGCCTTCAGCACCGGGTGGACGAGGCCCGCCGAGTTCAGGGCGGCGCAGCTCCAGGGCCTGGGCCGCTTCCTGCAGGAAAACAAGCAGCTTCTGCAGGAGGTGTTGGCGCAGGACCTGCGCAAGGTGGGCAAGGGCGGGGCCCCCGTTCATGCCTGTCTATTTCACAGACCCTTCCCTGGCACGCGGTGTGTGACAGCATTAAGTCATCCAAACCCGTGAGCCATGGCCCCCATGTTACTGAGGGGGAAACTGAGGTGCGTGGGGCTTAAGGCTCTTGCCCGAGGTCCCAGAGTTGGAGCCCGGGCCGCCTGCCCCGGGGCCCCGTGCCCCTCACCACTCGCTGTGCTGACTGTGTGGCCTTTGGGGGCTATCTCCCTAACCCCTGGCATTGGAACTCTTGGCGATCCCAAGCACTAGGTCCCCTCCCTGCCCGGCTCCAGGCCTAACCCCTGAACTCTCTCTCTACTGCAGTCAGTCTTTGAGGCAGACATATCCGAGCTCATCATATGCCAGAACGAGGTTGACCTCGTGCTCCAGAAGCTAGACACCTGGATGAAGGATGAGCCTGTGGCCAAAAGCCTGGTGAGTGACTGCCGCGGGGGGTGGGGGGCAGGGGGCAGGGCCCAGCAGCAGCTCCAGCCCAGGCGTCCCCCTCCTGCCTCCCCCCCGACCCCTGTGAGTCTGACTTCCTTGGGACCTCTGTCTCCTCATAAGGACTCCACTCCACAGGCCCCTCAAAGACCCTCGGGGGCTGCTTTGGGGTGATCCCCAGCCACGCCTTACCTCGTGTCCTGAACTACAGCTCTTGCCGCTGGACTTGGCCTTGATCCGGAAGGAGCCCTTGGGCCTGGTGCTCATCATCGCCCCGTGGAACTACCCTGTGCAACTGACCCTGATGCCGCTAGTGGGTGCCCTCACTGCAGGTGAGGAGCCGAGCCTAGTAGCCCTTCCCAAAGGGGGACCTCAGAATTCCATTTATGTGGTACCCTCAGCCTCTGGCACGTTCCTTGCATCTCTACCTTTGCATCACACCCGGGTGGGTGTGGGGGCACTGACCTTTCCTCATGACGTCCCCATCTGTCCCTGCAGGGAACTGCGTGGTGCTGAAGCCACCAGAATTAGGTAAGAGCACAGAGAAGGTCCTGGCTGAGGTCCTGCCCCAATACCTGGACCAGGTGAGGACGGCCCCACCCCATCAGCCCCCAGTGTTCCACACCCTGCCACTGCCATCTGGAGAGGGCCAGGTGTCCCCAGGGCCTTGACCCACTTGCCCTGCCTTGCAGAGCTGCTTTGCCCTGGTGCTCGGAGGACCCCAAGAGACCCGGCAGCTGCCGGAGCACAAGTTCGACCACATCTTCTTCACTGGTGAGAGTGGCTTCAACCAGTGTCCTGGGGCGGTGGCGGGAGGGGAAGGCTGTGGAGGGAGGAGGTGGTGGCCAGCAGCGGGGAGCATCCCAGATGGCAATCAGCCCCTGGGCCTTAGGGGGTGGAATGCTGGGGCAGCAGGGCCTGGGGCGGATCCCCGCAGACAAGGTCCAATGGGCCAGAAGAGGTGGTGCCTGGAGCATCTAACCAAGGCTGGTTGAGCATGGGGGTGTCAACTCCCACATCCCCAGGGAGCCCGCGTGTGGGCAGGATCGTCATGGCTGCCGCCGCCAAGCACCTGACACCCGTCACCCTGGAGCTGGGGGGCAAGAACCCCTGCTACGTGGACGACGACTGCGACCCCCAGACCGTGGCCAACCGCGTGGCCTGGTTCCGCTACTTCAACAGCGGCCAGACCTGCGTGGCCCCCGACTACGTCCTGTGCAGCCCGGATACGCAGGAGCGGTTGCTGCCCGCCCTGCAGAGCGCCATCACCCGCTTCTACGGCGAGGACCCCCAGAGCTCCCCGAACCTGGGCCGCATCATCAGCGAGAAGCACTTCGGGCGGCTGCGGGGCCTGCTGGCCTGTGGCCGCGTGGCCATCGGCGGCCAGAGCGACGAGAGCGAGCGCTACATCGGTGAGTGCGCCCTGCCGCCGCCGCGGTCGCCGGGCGAAGGCCCTTCCAGGACACGGGTCCCGCGTGGACCGCGAGCGTGGGCCGCGAGCCTGGGCCCTGCCCTCGAC
>CM052815.1:3798590-3836341 GCA_028533885.1 Nasua narica
TGCGGGGACGCCCTCTTCCTCAGAAGGCCCCTGAGCCCTGCCTGTTGCCCACCTCCCACCCCCGTCCCGCCCCAGCGCTGAGCTGTCCCCTGGGCCCGCAGCTCCCACCGTGCTAGTGGACGTGCAGGAGACGGAGCCCATGATGCAGGAGGAGATCTTCGGCCCCATCCTGCCCATCGTGAACGTGAGGGGCCTGGACGAGGCCATCGACTTCATCAACCGTCGGGAGAAGCCCCTGGCCCTGTATGCCTTCTCCAACAGCAACCAGGTGGGGGGCTCCGGCAGGGTTGGGACGAGGGGCTAAAAAAGGTGCAGAGAGGTGACCTTCCCCTTGATAGCCCGCGTTGGGAGGGTTGATTAGGGCAACATCTCCTGGACAGCGGTTGCCTGCACACGGACTCCTGGCAGAGGGGGCGTGGGCAAGGCCAAAAGACTGTCAGATGTGTGGCTGGCCAGCTGTGTGCCCTGGCCGTGGCAGCTTCCACCAAGAGAAGAGGTGCCTTTTTCTACCTAGAGAGCCCCATCTTCCTAAACCATACAAAGGCTCTGAATGGGCCAGCAGAGGCCCTGGAGAGGAGAGGAGGCAGAGCAAAGCTCAGGGAGGAGACATCTCGGTAGAGGATGGTAACAGGAGAGGCTTTCCGTTCCCCGTGGAATGGTGGGGGACTCAAGTCTTCTTTCCTGATGACGAGTCCACCACTGGACCTCTCCCACCTCCCCCCAGGTAGTAACCCAGATGCTGGATCGGACCAGCAGCGGCATTTTCGGAGGCAACCAAGGTTTCCTTCACCTGATTCTGCCGTCCCTGCCGCTGGGGGGAGTCGGTGAGTTCTGCCCTCCTCCACTCTCCAGCCCCTACCCCCAGGGAATCCCCGGTTGGTACTCCCAACCCGGGAGGGCCCAGTGTTGCCTTCACTCTCTGTTCAACCTTGATCCAAGCCCTGGGCCTCTCAAGGCCTCAGTTTCCCTATCTGCAAAAATGGCTCTTAGAGTGGCTTGACTTTCCCCGAGCGCCGTGCCAGCTGTGGGCTCCCACTTGGGCAGGGGGCTGCTGCTAAGGCTGGCTAGGCTGGGCTGCCGGCCTCAGGCCCTCACCTCCATGCCCATGCAGGTAACAGTGGCATGGGAAGATACCACGGCAAGTTCTCCTTCGACACTTTCTCCCACCACCGCGCCAGTGTGCTCTCCCCCTCGGGCCTGGAGAAGCTCAGTGAATTCCACTACCCGCCCTACACCCACCTCAAGCAGCAGCTGATAGGCTGGGCCTTGGGCCCCCACAGCTTCACCCTTCTGTGAGCTCCCCGTGTGCCTCCAGCGCCCTATCCCCACCACCCCTCTGCCTGCTACTACTCAGGTATTCAAAGTTCCCTGAAAGGTGGGGGTCGTCCCAGAGTGCAAGGATCCTGTTCTTGGGGCTTTGTCTCAACAGATCCCTGGCTGGGAAGGACATCTAGGCCGCTGGTCCCACCACTTTCAGGGCCAAAGTCCTCTCTGAAACCCCCTGACAGACTCACTGACCCGGCCCTCTGCTAGGATATGTCAGCGATGAAGCTCTTGTATTTAGAAAGGACTCCCTTGTATCAGATCTATAATTAGATTCCCAGAATACAGAGCCTGTCTTTTCTTTTTTTAATAGCAAGGGAGGGGATGGGGAGCCAGCCCATGGGTGGGGGCTGCTGGGGAGGGGTCCGAGGGTCAGCCTTGGGCCAAAAGTGCAGCGCTGCCTGCCGCCTCAGTCACCTCCAACTCCCCGGCCTGAGCTGCTGCCAGGGGAGCCTCCAAAGTACAGAGCAATTTCTAGCAGCTCCATTCACACCTGGTTTGGGGAGCTGGGTTTGTCTGATCTGAAGTGATCTGATCTTGAGCCCAGATCTGACTAACAGCAGATGGCGCCCTGATGTATGTGTGTGTCACTGGCAAGGACGCCAACGCTCTGGGCGGGAGGAATCAAGAGGAGAGAGTGCAGAGTTCGATTAGTCATGTCTGCTAGGGGCACAGGACGGGGTGGTGCCCATTTTGGATGCATCTGTCATCCTGCTGTGCCCTTCCAGAAGGAGATCGTGGTGGTCAGAGTCTAAATCTAGCCACCTTCTCTGACATATGAGGAAACTGAGGTCTAGAGACAGGACACGGTTGAACCGAGTTTATTTTTATTTTTTAAAAGATTTTATTTATTTATTTGACAGAGAGAGAGAGAGAGATCAGAAGTGGGCAGAGAGACAGGCACAGAGTGAAGGGGAAGCAGGCTCCCTGCCGAGCAGAAAGCCCGATGTGGGACTCGATCCCAGGACCCCGAGATCATGACCCGAGCCAAAGGCAGAGGCTTAACCCACTGAGCCACCCAGGTCCCCTTGAACCGAGTTTATACAGGAAAGCAGAGCAGAATGGTGGGGGGCTTTCTGAGAAATAGGGAGGTGGGGGAGTCGCTAGACAGATTTAGTCCACTGCTCTTTCCCTAGTTCTCGTCCTGAGAGCCCACTTCCAACCTCCCCTGCTCTTTCTCAAAGGACGTACTTGACAGGGACCGTTGAGAGGTGTAAGCACACGATACTCAATCTGGGTGATGGCACAGGTGCTCCTTAGAAGGCAGTCCTAAGATCTAAGGCCATTTTATTTCGGAGGACCGCTCTTCTCAGCGGAGACATGTCAGAGTCCAGGAAGGAAGGCTTCGTTGGTTCTCACAAGGCTTGCTGACTGCATTTGGTAGAGGTTTCTGTGTGAGCCACAATGTCCTCTAAACCAACGAAGGGAACAGAGACAGAGGTCACATGGTCAGACTAGTGGAAAACAGAATGTGCCCACGGGCCCGGAGGAGAGGGAGGCTGGCAGCTTTAGAAACTTGACCGGGTTGTGGATTTCATACCTGCTGGCTGGGGAGACAGCACCATCAGACGTGGGGGAGGGACTGGCGGGCGGCTCTGCCAGACCGGGACCCCCCTTCTCCCCTCTCTCAGTAGTGTGCGTTCCCCTCCAGGTATAACGCGTTTCCGCGGGTCCGGCTTGCAGCAGGACAAGGGGATCCCGGTGGAGACTGAGTGGTTCCTCCTCACCCAGAGCGTGAACTAACTTGCCCACTCTGGCAGGGGCATCCCATTGTGAATTCCGGTAGATAATTCCTTTCCCAGGCGTGATGGGGCTGCGTGTTCTCAGCAGTAAAGCACATAGATCTTCGGTGAGAGTCGGGGCGATGGCTGTCTCCCACCGTTTCTAGACCTTCGCAATATTGGGTGCCTCATCACAGGTCCCCAGCCTGGCATATGGGGCAATAGGCCCTACTCATTGATTATTTAAGTGCATCAAAACCTGGGACAGTACTTGAGTTCATGCAGCCGAGGGGGTTTCAGCTGTTAATAATTTAATTTGCTGCTTTACGGGGAGCCACTGCCCCCCACTTTGGGCTGGAGGCACATCCATACCTTTCCCCCGGCGGTGCTGGGCAGTGCCCTCCGCCCCCCAGACATGCCGCTGGGGACACAGTGTTCGTGCCTGGGCTGATTAAGGCCAGTGCTGAGGGCCAGCCCTGGGCCCCTTCTCTGCAAGTCTTGTGATCCTATTTCCAGTCCTTTGGAGAAAAGCTCCCCCTGTGCCTTAGGGATCCTGTGAATGAGTAATTACGAGGCGGTAGGGTTAGGGTCTATGGAGATGCTGCCCGGAATCCAAGCACTCATCGTCATCCTTATTATTAGGTATCACTGTTAACTTCTATTGAGGTGTATACTCAGGAAAGTGTGTAAGTCTTTAAAAAAAAATTGAGGGACGCCTGAGTCTGTTGAGCCTCTGCCTTCGGCTCAGGTCATGATCCCAAGGTCCTGGAATCGAGCCCCACATCGGGCTCTCTGCTCAGTGGGGAGCCTGCTTCTCCCTCTCCCTCTGTTGCTCCCCCTACTTGTGCTCTCTTTCTCTCTCTCTGTCAAATAAATCAATCAATCTTAAGAAACTGCTAAGCCTTTAAAAAAATTTTTTAATTGAATTTTCTGCTTTAATACTCAACCCAGCTGCTTGCGGGTTAGAGGGGGAAGACACCTCCACTTGGTGTCGCGCTTTATCGCCCGGGCTGGCAAACCTGACCTCCGACATGCGGCCCCCACTGACCGGCTAGCGGATGAGGCCATCTGTATGTGGTGATCATATCTTCTAGTTCCCTGGTCTGCATGGCGACGAGGGACGGCTTGGGCTGGGCTGCGCGGTGTCCACACGAGGCATGCGGGAGTAGAGGGAGGGGGCTGATGGGCTCAGTCAGCCAGCCACTCCGCCGCTGGGAACTCTGGTGGATGGCCCCGGATCTCTGGCAGCTGTCTTGGGCATTGTTCAGAGCACACGGGACCTGCTTTTCCTGCCTTAACCAGGTCGCTGCACATCAGGGGCAATCAGACACCCTGGGGAGCATGCCATCCTGCAGGGGCCCTGTGGCGCCCGCTCACCCTTTGCACCCCATCTGCTCCGTGCACCCCAGAGTCCACCACTAGGGCTCTTCCAAGAGCTGGGGCATCAGCTTCCCAATGGCCATTGCTTGTGCCTTATGCACCCAGATAGGAAACCCGGAGAGGACGGCCTCAGGCTCTTGCAGGTGAACCCAGATGCCTTTCCACATATCCTGCCCCTGCAAAGCATTATTCCTGATCTTCCTCCCCTCACCTTCCCATGGTTGGAGCCCTGAGGTTAATCCCTCTCCAACAACCCACTGTCGGCGCAAAGGGTTAAAGGCCAGGGTTCCGGGTACTCACAGCAGGACTACTTTGAGCTCCGCCCACTGGCTGCTTGAGAGTGGTGGCCGTGTGGGAGGCTCTACCTGGAGTAACCAGGTGCTCTGGGGGGCAGAGCGGGACTCTGCATTTCTGCCCTCTTCCAAAGCTGGAACCAAAACCCTCAGGGCGTTGTCCCTTGCTGTTGGCTCTTACCTTCCAGATGCACAGACCCGTCTAACTCAAACATCAGCCCCTGCTTGGGAGACGCCCAGAACTTTAACCTGCTTTCCCAGTAGTTTTGCCTTCTCAAGGTCAGCTTGCTGCTCCCCGATCCCTAGTCCCACAGGTGCCTTTTCTTTACCAGGACACATAAGGGACAGGAGCACTATGCCTAGTGGGTATTAGAAGTCACCTCCAACCCGCAAATCCCTGCAAAGCCTTGCATCCCTTTCATAGCCTCGGGGGCTGGGTAGGCTTGGACCTTCTCAATTACAGCTTTGGGGACAACGTGAGTCTTACCAGACAAAACCCAAAACCTTACATCAGTGCCTGGGTTGGGGATTTTCTAGGTTCAGCCCCATCCTCTCCTCTGCCTGGCCTGCAGGGGCCAGTCTTCCCTTGCTAACATGATGTCATAGACAGCAGGTCCCCAGATTGTGGGGCAAGGCAGGTAGCTCGTGGGGAGCACTTCCAAGTTTCATCACTGTTCCTCCCACATGATCTTAGATATCAGAAACCTCTACTTGTCGGTCTTTTCCAAGACTCTCTCGGACGATGAAGCACTTTTGCAAACAGCACGCTGATCTCTTCTCCCGACCTTGTCTGCTGGTCCGAAGCCCCCCGAGCTGGGGACGCTGCACGTCCTTCTCCAACCTCAGCGATTCCAACTTTCTCACTGGGGATCCCTCTGGCCCCACACCGAACTTGCGTGCAAAGCTTGCCTTGGGCAGCGGAAGACGAGTGGATCCCCTCACCGCCCACCAAGTCTTCAAAGTTTATCGAGAAGGAGGCCTTAACTGGACATAGTCAAGAAGACCGTGCTGCTTCACAACGTCATCCCGTCGTCCGTCTGTCTGTCTCACGGCTATGTCCTCAGGGCAGCCTCTGGGAGCGGGAAAGGCAGGCCAAACCCACATTCCAAGGACAGGGGAAGGGGCGAGGAGCCCCCGAGTGCCTGGGGCCGGCGCATGGTTCAACCTGCAATCAGGTTTTTCCATGACCTTCCCCAATAATGGATGGAGGAGGCGATGGGTCATTGGGTGGCAGTTGGGTGAAGGGATGGGTGGGTGGGTGGCCCAGCTAGAAGGACCTGGGTCTAAGAGATGCCCTCTCTCCGCACCCCTGCCCAGGGAAGTCCCTTCTTCAAAATAAGCCCTGGACTGAGAAGGGAGCCCTAGGGCTCGAGAAGCGTCAGAGAAGGAGTACCAACAACACGGATCCCTCCGCGACCTCCACCTCGTTCATGGTTGCTCGAGGACCCCTCTTGGGGCCGCGTGTTCTGGGCCCCTCGGAGATCAGAATCCCTATTTTAGACAGACGCAGCAGGGCCCGGATCAGGAGAGGCTGGCTTTGGCTTCCCAGGAACCTGTTAGCGATAACACGCTGTTTCCCCCTCCCGGCACACAGGTGGCACCGCAGGATCTTGTCGAAGGTCAGCTGTCAGGTGGGCGCGAGCCCTTTGCTGGCACCACGGCGTCCTCCTGGGCCCGCCCTCGCTGGGCAAAACCCGCAGACTAACGTCCAGGCTCCGGGAAAAGTAGCCGCCTGGCTGGACCGTGGATGCCCCCCTCAGGGAGTCACCCTGGGTGAACTGTGTGGGATGGCCGGCTTCGTCTCCTGGCCTTAAGGTGCCCTCTCAGTCTGGGAGGTACTTTACTGCCCCTCCCCCACCCTCCAGCACCAGGGTCCCTTCAGGCTCAGGGCTCCACGTCAGGCCGCGGGGCTGGTTCCACGCGGTGACTGGCCAGTCCAGAGTAGGTTGATAAGAGAAGCCACGCTGTGTCATTCTCCCCCTAGGTTCTCACCCCTCTCTGGGCCTCAGTTTCCTCAGCTATAGCAAAGAAGTGGGACCCATTAACCCTCCCAGTGCCTCTGCCCTGGGCCACGCCCAGGTCTGCGGTGCCCGTGTGTTTGCCCAGCGTGTGACTGCCTCTTGATTCCTTCACTCATAGCGGCCCAGGCCCCAGAGAGCCTCACTTCCATTCCCCAGGCAGGAGCCAAGGCCCAGAGAAGGCACTGGATCTCCCCAAGTCACACAGCTCATCAGGGATGGGCATCAGCGCCAACCGAGGCAGGCCCCCCCGACTCCCGGGGCTCAGAGAGGTGACCCAGCGCTGGCTGCGGGCCCCGGGGGAGCTGCAGGGACAGCTTCTACACCATGCCTGCGCTGGCCAACCCGGCAGCCTGCCCCCGCCACACACGCTGTGACCTCAGCCGTACCTGCACCAGCACCTTCCTCACCTGGACTGTCCCCGCCATGGGGTGGCCCTGCCCCAGACTGAAGTCCCTGCCTCAGACCATCCCCTTCAGCCACCAGCAGGTCACAGCCTCTGCCTGAGATGCTCATTCTTCCCTTTCCAGTTCAGAAAAGTCCAGACTGATGTCACCTCTTCCAGGAAGCCCGTTCTGACCTCAGGCTGGTCAGGGCCTCCTGTGTTCCCCAGACCCAAGGTTCGCCTCGCCTCAGCCCCACAGGCTGTGTTTGCCCGTCTTGTTCCCCAGCCACTGTTCACACCGTCCTCGGGAAGGTATTCGCTGAGCCCCACCTCTGAACCAGGCTTTATCCCGCTCAGGTGAAAAAATGGGGAATAAGGTGTTCAACCAAGGTGTTGTCCCCACCCTACTGGGGGAGACAGAGGAAGAACCCAGCAACCACAGCCCAGAAGGGTAAATGTAGCGGTGAGAGCAACATGAAGCATCTAATGTGGCCAAGGGTAGCCAGGGAAGGCTTCCTGGAGGAGGTGGTATCTCAGCCAAGGCGCACAGGGTGAGTAGAAGTTAACCAGATGAAGAGAGGAGAGAAGATTCCAGGAGAGGGCCCAGCAAGTGCTGGAGTGAAAGCTGATGAGGCAGGCGGGCAGGCAGGTGGGTCTGGGCTGAGGGCTTGGACTTGATGGGGCCAGTGCGGAGCCAGCGAGGGCCCTAAGCAGGGCAGGAATGGCCACGGTGGCACAAAGGAAGAGCCTTGAGTTGCTCTGTCTGTCCTGTAGGGTCTTGGGGGCATCACTCGTGCGGGCAGTGTGAGGCTGTCCCCCCATCAAACCCCTGATCCCTAACTGACACTTGGGGGGCTGATAACCCCTTCTTGTTCCCACAGTGCGGGGGCCCACCCCGATGATCCCTACCAGGAGACAGGGGCCTGGGAGCTGAACCAGCTGCTGGGGCCCAAGGCTTCAGGCTGGCCTTCAACTTTGTCTTTGACTTGCACAGCACCACGGCCAACACGGCACGTGTCTCATCACAGCAGCTGCCCACAACATTTGTCATGCGCCCGGGCTACCTCCCGTAGGTGCTCCGGCCCCCGGAGAGCAGAGTGAGGGAGGGTGGGGAAGGGGGCACCTGGGATGGTGCCGGTGCCTCCTTGGCTGGGAGCCCCTTCTCTGGGCTGCTGTCCCTGGGGGCCTGTCACGTGCAAGTCCTCCAGGCCCTCTGGTCCCTTCCCTTCCCCGCTTTCTGCCAGAGGTTGGAGAAGGCTGGGCTGGGGCGGGTGGTGCCGCATGCTCCCTCCATGCTCTCCCGAGGCCTCCCAGGAAGGCCTGGGGCTCAGCCCCGCCCCTCCCGCCCCCAGCGGCAGGGTCCCAGAGTGTCCTGCCCAGGGAGGAGAGTTACACCCTGGCCTGTGGCCAATGACGTGGCCAAGGACCCAATGGGGTAAGTTGCAGAGGCAGGAGAAATGGGCGAGGGGGCGGGCCCAGAAGGGCGGGGCCAGAAGGTGGGCGGGGCCAGGGCCTAGGCGTTAGAGCCTTCCTCTGTGTGGCGCCTGCCTGACCCCTCCCCTCTCAGTCCCCTCTCGGGGAGCTGGGACCGCAGCCTCAGGGCATGCGGAGGGCTGACCTTTGCACCAGGATGAGGACCCTGGAATTTATCGAGCTCTTCAACCAGGGTGAGACCTGTAGGGACTTGTGGGGAAACTGAAGCCAAAAGGGGCGAGGGCTTGGCCCAGGGGCCATTGAGCCAGGCTCACGGGGTGGGAGGGGGGGCTGGGAAGCAGCCCGGGGTGGCCCCCACAGCCCGCTCTGCCCTGGGCCTGGAGGGTCAGGCTCCCACACCCAGCCTGAGGCACAGGCACGGCCTTTCCTGGTTTGAGCCGGAAGCGAATAGACCTGTGGGCAGCGTGGACTTCCCGCGTGCACTAAGGCTGAGGACTTGGCAGGCACCGTGCTTCCACAGCTGCCAGCGTGTGTTATGGTGGGGAGGCTCCTGGGTCACAGGTTTGGTATCAGGGGAAACTGAGGCCCAGAGGGAGGGACCACAGGTCCCTCCCGCAGAGACATCGGGACCAGAGAATCAGGATCAGAACTCGAGGCTATCGCCCCCACCACGCCCTGCCCTTACTGCCTCCCTGGAACCTCACAGGCAGGCTTGGCACTCAGGGCCACGGAGATCTGCACAGCGCCTGCAGAGGGCGGGAGGGGTTCCTCAATAGCCTGGAGGAGCCCTCCACCTCACTCCCCCCAACCCGGCTGCAGGAGGTGGAGGGCGGGGACATGGAGCATCCACCCCCCAATTCACCTGCTTGGAGGCGCAAATATGGAACCCTCTCTCTGTTCTCCAGTTAATTCCTCGAGCACCCTCTGCGCCTTGGGGAATCCTGAGAGTCCTACCAGGCTCCCCTTCCTGAAAGTTGCAGGAATCCTGCTTCTACATCTGGCTGGGAGGAGATCTCGAAGAATGGAGAGCCCACCCGCTGCCGCTCTGCCTGCTGCCACGTGGGGTCGCTGTCGAACAAGGTGCATGTCCTGGGTAGCCTTTGGGTCCTGCAACGTCCCACGCCGGGGTGCCCAGCCCTGGCCTCCAAGACTCCCAACCAGCCTTCGGGGGTGGGAGAGGCCTCAGAGCGGACACATGCTCTGGTGGCTCCAGCCGTCCCCCGCCCACCGCAGAGATCTGTCTGAGCCCAGGGAGCTGCCCCAGCTCCCTCCAAGATGAGTCCTTGTGGCCCACGGGGTCCTCTCCTGCCGGTAGAACTCGGGTGGGGACCCGCTCAGTATGAGAGATGATCAAACGACCTCCTTCCTCCATCAGCCCTGTCCATCCCTGCGGGGGGTTGGGGGGACAGCTGGGGTGGGGTCCAAGTACCCCCACCTGGCCCTGCCAAGCTGACCCCTCCCACCCCCAGCCATGAGAATGGTCCAGCCTGGGAGTGACTCAGCAGATTTCCCACGCGCTGGGGCACCGCAGAGCACGAGAACAAAAGACGAAGAAATAATTGGAAAGACTTTGACCTTCCAAAAATTGTTTAAAGAACCAAAGTAACGTTTGTAGGAAAAATCAGAACTTGGCTGGATTTTTTTTTTTTTTTTGCTCTTTTTACACCTTGTGATTTCTTCCACAATTATTTCTTTATTTTTATTATTTATTTATTTGAGAGAGAGAGAGCATGAGTGAGAGGGGCAGAGGGAGAGAGAGAGAAACTCAAGCAGACCCCATGCTGAATGGGGAGCCCAACACGGGGCTCGATCTCAGGAACCTGCGATCATGACCTGAGCAGAAAACCAAGAGTTGGTCACTCAACCAACTGACTGCCCCACCCAGGCGCCCCTGATTTCTCCCACAATTAAAAAATTTGATAAACTTTTATATTATATTTACTGTGTGTCAGACACTGTTTTAAGGACAATTAACTGTTTGGTTTAAACCTCAGGATGATAGGAGAAGATATTATAGTTTCTATTTTATAGTCGAGGAAGGTGAGGACCAGAGAAGTTAAGGGACTTGCTTAAGGTCACAGAGCTCGCAAGGATTCGAACCCAGGCTTTACTATCGATGCCCTTAACCACTAGGCTACACTTCCGTAACGACAACTGTCTTTCTAAGGTGACTTGTGTCTCCATTTCTAAACACAAGGTTGGCCCCAGCAATCTTGGCCCTCAGCTCTCTTCCCACAACCGAGACTTCCAGGCACTGCAGCCGGGTATGGCCATCTTCCAGATGTTCAGTGATGAGGTTGTGCTCTATGAGGGGGAGTCCACTGTGTACCCTGTGTTCGTCACGAGGCCGCCTGCTACGAGAAGGGCATTGCCTCCCTCCACACTTCGAAGTTCACATTCTCTGTCCCTGCCCTGCTGCCGGACCCCAGGTCCCTAACCCACACCAGAGCTGCCCAGCCTCAGCCCTCCCGTCTGAATAGTGGGTCCTGAACCATAATCCTGACCCCAGGCCCCCCCTTTGCCCTCTGCTTTATACCCTGCTTATTGCCATGCCCCATACCTCTGTGCCTCAGTTTCCCATCTATAAAATGGAAAATGTCCAGGGGTTAATGGTTCACGTCCTCTGTCCTGCATGGTCCCCCTGTGACGTCAGGATCTGGGGCAGTGCTGGCCCAGTGTGGTCTTAGACATGCTGTGTGTCCCAGGGCCAGTGGTGGCTATCTCTGTACCCACGATGGCTTATCAGTGCACAGGGGGACTGATTCTCCCACTTGGAGAAAAACTATCCTGGAGACAACAGAGGGGTCCCCCAACCTGCCTGCACTCCCAAGGCCAGGGAGCAGAAGCTTGTGCCCGTGTATGGGCACACGTGTGTGGGCGAGCACACGTGCGCCTGCCAGGTGTTGTGTGTGTGTGTGTGTGTGTGCCCGCCCGTGACTGCACACACGTGTTTCCAAGACCAAAGTTCCTAGGGCGTCCTTCCGGGGGAGCTACATGTGGCTGGGCCCAGAACCCTGATATACGTTTCCAACGTGTAATGAGCCCAGTGCTGGTGGGGGCTGGGGGGCGTTGGGCTGGGAAGGGGTGGAGCTCCACAAGGCTTTCCGCGCCCAGGACAGCCCGCCCAGGTGCCGGATGGGGGAAGAGGTGCCTTGGCGTGGGGTAGGGAAAATCCTACCAGGGAGGCTGGATGGAAGTCCTCAGCACTCCAGGAGGGAGAGGGCACCGGATCTGCTGCTGGGGTTCCCTAGATCCTGAGCCGGGAACTCTGCGGGGCGTCTATGCAGGCCAAACTGGACACAGCCGGACAGAGTCCACGCCTCCCCCAGCCCTACAGGGTGCCTGGGGGTCCCAGCACTCCGTCCCCGGGTGGCGTCACTCCCCGGCCCCACGCCCTACCCCCACCCCGCCTGGCCCATCCATCTGCCCGCGGCCACAGCTGCCATGCGGCCTCCTGCTTCCGAGCAGCGAGATGAGAAGGTGTGAAGGATATGGGGACACAAGGGACAGGCCGGCAGGCAAGATGGATGAGAGCGGCAGGGAGGCCAGCCGGCGCCTCGGGCAGGAAGGGCAGGCTAGCCGAGGAGGAGGTGGTGCAGAGAGGCACGCCTGTGTGCATGGTGTGTGTGCAAGAGAGACGTGTGTGTGAGTGTGTGGGAGTGTGCGCATGTGTGCTCATGAGTGGTTATGGGGCGTTGAGCCCTGAGTTCATCTGGGGCACAGCGTGGCAGTGTGGTCACATACGTGTGTGGAGGGAATGCTTGCCATCACACAGGCCGAAGTTGAGTGCAAACACACACACACACACACACATACACACACACACACACACACACACACCCCAGTAGCCAACAGAAGCCCGGACTGGCCCACTCCTGGGACTCTAGGCAGAAGGGGAGCCACCAGGATTGGTGGGAGTCTCCCAGCCCTGCTGTGGGAGGACAGTGGATCCCGGGACAGTGGGGCCTGAGTGGCCACACCCCACGGAGTGGCCCCTGAGAGCCGTTGGGACCCTCACAAGCACAGAGAAGCCCCCTATCTTGCCCCAGAGCAAAGTGCAAAGCCGCCATGGGTCCGGCCGTCTTTCCCGGCTTGGCCAGCAGGGACCGGGGGTACAGGAGACCAAAGCAGGTGGCAGCCCTAAGCTGAAGGGAGGAGAGGTTGGCCCCCGGCATGGGGCTCTGGGAGGAGCCGGGGTGTCCGACTCGGAGAGAAGTGGCCCCACCGGCCCTCGGTCCCTCCACGGCCACTCTTGGGTATGGGCCTCCGCGTACCCCATGTCCCCAGGGGAGGTGGTGTGTTGGGGAAGGGGGGCTCTCGCTTGCCTTGGGGACCCCAGTCCAGTATGCCCAGCATAGCCTGAGGTGCTCTCACCTGGCACGGGCCTGGGGGCTCGAATACCCCCTCCCAGGGCGGGCTAGCTCGGGTTCCAGCCCGATAATCCTCCCTGGGCTGCACAGCAGGGACGAAATGGCCAAACCATAATCTCCATTGATAGTAACCAGGTTTGGGGTCCCCCACCCCCCGTGCCTTGCTGACCGGTGATCTCTGCGTCCCGGAATGGCCAGCCTGGACAGGCAGGGGCGGCCTGGAGAGGGGGCCTGGTCAGGCTGGAGAAAGCAGACAGACCAGTGACCTCGGACCAGGGCCAGGCTCCCACCCCAAGGGGTGCCGGGATTCGCGTCAGTCAGGATAGGAACGGCTTACTGCTGTCTATCCCAGATGGATGAGATTATGCGCCTACTACAGTTGGGGAAACTGAGGCACAAGGACTGTCAGGAAGCCACCAGCATCGGATAGCTCATCAGCAAGACCCAGCTTCCTGCCACCCAGGCCAGGGGCTTGCCGCCACCGGCTGACGCTGTCCGCATGTGTCTCTGGCGTCGGCAGCCCCAGGTCAGGGGTCGGGGTGCCGGTGAGAGGGCAGCACTTCCGTCATCCGGCCCTCATGTTCCTGCAGCTCCTGTGGCCTCCCCAGCCTCCCCCAGGCCCTGTAGGCTCCGAGCCCCTGCAGTCACCGGGCCTGGGTCCCCGCGGACCTCCCAACGGGTCCTCAAGATGGGGACCGCCGCTGGAGTCCATTGATCAGGAACGGCTGGGGGTCTCCTAGCTGAGGAAGGGAGGGGGCTGGGAGAGGGGACCGGGAGGGGGAGAGGAGGCTTTGCAACGTCAGAGCCTTCCCACCTGCCCTCCTCCCACACAGCGCCACGCCCCGAGCCGGACAAGCCCTGCCGGCAGCCTCGTGCCGTCCAGTCTGAGCGTGGCTTGGAGAAGGGGCCCTGCCTCCCCCAGAACCAGGGTCCCACCCGCAGAGGCCAGGTGCCTGACACCGGTGGAGAAGCAAGACGTGAGCGATCGCGCGGAGGGAAGGACAGTCCTGCAGAGCAGAGCCGTGCCGCTGATTGGGCCAGGAGACTCGGCGGGGCTGACCACCCTCCCAGCAGGCCGGGGGCCCTCGGGTGGCAGCTGCAGCCGGCCCCCCGCTGAGCAGGGCTCCGCCAGGAGCCAACGTCCAGGCTGGCCCCATGGCAGGTACGGTGTGGGCACCCGAGACGGCCCCGTGGCTGGGTTCAGGCTCTGGGGTGACTGGGGCAGGGCAGGGACTGGATGTGGGGACCAAGGAGCCCCCTGCTGGACTCAGGTCCTGGGCCGGAGGGTGGGGCAAGGGCGCCCCACGCTGGGGCCTCAGATCCCACCAGGGCAGGGCTGATGGGCTCAGAGCCACCCAGGTACAAATATGGGGGGCCGCCAGGCAGGGTGATGAGTCATTTCTGGGAAGAGAAAGCCTTTTCGGGCATGGGTGACCTTGGGCCTGTCCCCTCTCCTCTCTGGGCCTCAGTCATTGAGTAGGAGGCTGGGGGAGTGGGGAAGGAACTGGACAAGAAGGCTCCAACTGCCCCTCCAGACCCAACTCCCTGCTTGTGGGAAATTGTCAAATTGTGACCCCAAGGGATGCCTACTTTTAGAGGAATCAGGCAGAGAAAACAGGGCCCTCCCGAGTTCCTGAGAGCACTCAGGGCTGGCCCATTGACCGAGTGGGGAGGGGACGGGCCAAAGACTCGGGAGCCGGTGACCAGCCTGCAAAGTTCCCAGGCCCAGGGAAGCCCTGAGCCTCTCCCTTGGGGGCCCGGAACCATGGTTCCCGGGGCACTGGTTACCTGGATGATGGGCCTGCCCCCCAGGGGCTCTGAGCAATGGACGGTCGCTCATCTGACAGCCCAGGCCCGGTGCTGGGGGACATCAGCCCGTGAGGCCTCCCTGCCCCTCTGGGGGATGCAGAGCTGATGCAGCCCCTTCCTCTTAGAGACACGCCCCCAACTCCCAGACCACAGGACTCCCAGGGGCTTTCGTGAGGGGCCATTTTTCCTACATGGCCCCTCGGGGCTGCTAAATATGGGGCCACAGGCCCTGAGCCCCACACCGACATGAGGTACCGTGAGCCAGCGCTGGCCACGCGTCACCCACCTCCTCGCTCATCGCACGTATCCCCCCCAGGAATATCCCCCCACCCATCTCTCTGTCTGTTTATCCATCCATCCATCCAACACCGAAATCCACCTCTACCCCAGGGAATCTTGGTTTTACAGGCTTTTGGCCCCTTAGGGGGAGGCTAGAAACTAATAGTCTGTGTTCCAGGATTTTTTTTTTTCTCCTTAGTTTTAATTTTTAAATTGTGGTAAAATATACATAACATAGAAATGTCCATTTTAGCCATTTTAAAAAACATTTTTTAAAGATTTTATTTATTTATCCGACAGAGAGGAGAGAGATCACCAGTAGGCAGAGAGGCAGGCAGAGAGAGAGGGGGAAGCAGGCTCCCCGCCGAGCAGAGAGCCCGATCCAGGGCTTGATCCCAGGACCCCGAGATCATGACCTGAGGCAGAGGCTTTAACCCACTGAGCCGCCCAGGTGCCCCTATTTTAGCCATTTTTAAGTGTCCAGCTCAGGGGCACGAAGGATGTCCACACTGTTGTGCACCGTCACCACTATCCGTCTCTAGAACTCAAGCATCTCACAAAACTGAAACCCGGTCCCCATTAAACGCTCAGTCCCCCTCCCACTCCCTTCCCCCCCTCCTGAAACCACCATTCTCCTCCTCCCTGTCTGTGAATCGGACGATTTGTGGAATCACGCAGGATTTGTCCTTTTGTGTCTGGCTTGTTTCACTTAGCGTAGGGTCCCTCCGTGTCACAGCACGTGGCAGGACGTCCTTCCTTTTTAAGGGGGAATAATGTTCCATTGTCCGGAGAGATCGCAGTTTGCTCGTTCATTCGTCCATCAGTGGCCGTTCGGGGTGCTTTCTCCTTTCGGCTGTTGGGAACAACACTCCTGTGAACACGGATGTACACGTATCTGTTCAGGTCCCCGCCCCCAGTTCCTTTTGTGCAATTCTCCACGTCCCGGTAAATGCCTAGAAGTAGAATCGCTGGATCGTACGGTCCTGCTGCCCTCGGCAGCCGCACCGTTTCCCGTCTCACCAGCCACGCACCCAGGGCTCCGACATCTCCACATCCTCGCCGATCCCTGCAGCCTGTTTTCGCTTTGTTCTTGCTTTTTGTTTTGTTTTTGGTAATAGCCCTCCTCGTGGGTGTAAAGTAGTATCTCGTTGTAGTTGGGATTTTTTTTTTTTTTTTTGAAGAGTAAAAGATGGCAAAACTTTTGGCCAAGGCTTGTGCCAGGATCGTACATCAAAAACTGGAACTTTTAGGGAAAAGGGAGGAGGCCCTGTTGAAGGGTCTGCTGTGTGCCGGGCTCTGTAATCCGTGGACCTTATGACACGGGTATTAAGAACCCCTTGTGACAGATGTGGAAACTGAGGGTCGGTGGGGGAGTGTGTGAAACAATTTGCTCAAAGCCTTGAGACCACGCTTGATGACTCAAAAACTCCCTGGGGAACCAGACAGGCCCTATCTCTGGCCTCCAGGAGCTTTAAGTCTGCATTTACCTCCTGAACGGACGCTCAATCAGGGGTACTAGGGGAACACAGGCCTGGCAGTCAGGGAGGGCTTCCTGGAGGAAGAGGCACCTAAGTGCAGCCTGAAGGAGGAGAGCTGGTTTGGTGGCAAGGGGGTGAGGCAAACAGGGGCCCACACTCTCATCCTCTCTTCCCAGCCTTCCTCTCTGCTGGCCTCGGGGTACTTGCGTCCTCAGAGCCCTACACCCTGCCCGTGAGCAGCTCGGGCTGGGAGCCCCGGCTGGACTCCCCATTCCCGTCAGGCCCTTCTGCCGGCTCCGCAGGGGCCCAAGTCGTGGCCGAGCCCAGCAAGCAGGGCCCCAAGAACCCGTGTGTGTCCAGCGTGAGAGTTCAGTTGGAGATGAAGGCTCTGTGGGAGGAATTCAACCAGCTGGGCACGGAGATGATTGTCACCAAGGCAGGCAGGTGCGAGCAGTGGGCATGGGCGTGGGTGTGGCGGGGACGGGCCATGCTGGAGCCGCATGTGGGCTGCTGACCACCCCTCTCCTGCAGGAGGATGTTTCCCACCTTCCAGGTGAAGATCCTCGGCATGGACACATCGGCTGACTATGCCTTGCTCATGGACTTCGTGCCTCTGGACGACAAAAGATACAGGTCTGGGGGCTGCCCGGGGAGGGAGCTCAGATAGCGGGGGCTGAGCCAGGAAGCAGACCCCTCCCTGCACTCCGGGGTGAGCCTGGGACCTGTCGGAGCAGCGTCAGGGAGGCCTATCCTGGGGCAACAGTGGAAGCCTGACGGCAGCGGGGAAGCCCAGCTCAGGGCAGCTGATGGTCTCAAGTGGGCTAGCGGGCTAGCCTGGGCAGGCAGAGTGCACTAGCCCAGTGCAACCACAGGGAGCACAAGGCCTGACTCGGGGTCTCCCGTTCCTCATGTGCGAGATGGGGCTGGTGCGCGGGCAGTAACGTTGAGGGATGGCCCCTCTGCCCCGCCGGCCCTGGCTCCAGGTGGGGGTCCGGATGGGGCACCCCCGCCACCTGCTCTGCTCCCCAGGTACGCCTTTCACAGCTCAGCCTGGCTGGTGGCCGGCAAAGCAGACCCGGTCACACCCGGTCGTGTGCACTTCCACCCGGATTCGCCCGCCAAGGGCGCACAGTGGATGCGTCAGATTGTGTCCTTCGACAAGCTCAAGCTGACCAACAACCTGCTGGACGACAATGGCCACGTGAGGCCCCGGGCACAGGGGGAGGGGCCAGACCAGGGCTGGGGGACGCTGGGGCCGGATCGTAACGAAGCCTGGGACCCAGGGCTAGCCGTGCCATGCACGCCCATTGGCCTTGGTGCCCAGCACCCCTGGCCAGGGGCTGGGCAGCAGAGGGGACTGTCCAAGCAGGTGGGTGAGAGGGCTGGAGGTGTGGGAGTGTTCCAGCAAATGCCGTCCTCCTTGTAGGCAGTGTTTCTGGAATGCCCACCACAGGCCATGCACAAGAACCTCAGCATTGTTGCCACTTTGTCAAACAAAGATCCCTGCCTCCACGGGGCTCACCTCCTGGGGTAGGGGGCAGATGGTAAGCAAAGAATCCAGAAGGCCCTGTGTGCAGTGTCTCAGATGGTGATGACTGGCAGGAGAAAAAGGAACCAAGGAGGGGGCCTGGGACAGAGGTGAATGGTCCATTGGGGCGGGGGGTTGTTCTGGAAGCTGCTGAGGCAATATTTGAAGAGAGATCTAGAGGAAATGGGGAAGGCAGCCTGTACATACAGAAGATGAAGCTGTCACAGGGGTTGGAACAGCAAGTGCAAAGGCCCTGAGTCTGCGGAATGTTGGGCCAGTCGGTGGAGGGGGGAAGCGCAAGGAGACTCCCATGTGGCTCAAGAGGGGTGAGTAGGGGAGATGGGAAGAGAGACCTTGAGGCTGCTGGGTTGATCTGCGGAGCCCATTGGCTGTGGAGAGGGTTCTGGCTTTTAATCTGTGCAGTGGCCACAGGAGGCTTTTGAATGGGGTGACATGAGGCAGTTCACTGGGGTCCCTGTGCGTGGAATGAACAGAGAAGCTGGGCGAAGGCAGGGAGACGGTCCAGGAGGCGGCAGAGGAAATCCAGGCTGAGTGGAGGCAGTGGGGTGGGAGAGGTGGTCAGATCTGGATATTTGTGAAGGTAAAGCTGACAGCGGGATGTGGATGTGAGGGAAGGCAAAGTGGCAAAAATGCTGACACGAAGGGGCCTTTGCCGCAGAACCGTAGGCTCTGGAGGCCAGACTCTGCGTCCCCATTATAAGAAAGGCAGTCTTCGTGGCCTGGAGAGGACTTAGCCTCGGGGAGGGTTTGCGGCTTCTCCCCTGCACACCGCCTTCCGCATCCCCTCCTCCAGATCATTCTCAACTCCATGCACCGCTACCAGCCCCGATTCCACGTGGTCTTCGTGGACCCACGCAAGGACGGTGAGCGCTACGCCCAGGAGAACTTCAAGTCCTTCGTCTTCACGGAGACCCAGTTCACGGCTGTGACGGCCTATCAGAACCACCGGGTGGGTTGGGCCACAGCTCCCAAGGCAGCTGCCAGCCCATTTCATAGGGAGGGAGACTGAGGCTCGCAGCTCTCAGCGCCCACATGCTCACAGAGCCCTGCCCTTGTCTCCTTCTCTAGGACTCAGCAGACCTCTGCCCTCGGTCATTCCCTTGCCGTCGTGCCCACTGGCTCTATGGCTCCTGGCCTGAGGGGCCCAGGTCCCGGGGCCTCCTGAGTGGGGCGTCCAGGGAAGATAGGGAGGCTGAACGTGGGGCCCCACAGCCTTTCCCTGGCTCGGGGCTGGCCCGTAACCACGCTTTCTCCTCTGCAGATCACCCAGCTGAAAATCGCCAGCAACCCTTTTGCCAAGGGCTTTAGGGAGACTGACTTGGACTGCTGGTACTGGCTGGACCCGAGCAACCCCGCCCAGCTGCCCTAACCCAGCCCCTGGCCCCCACCCCACCCCCAGGCCTCGGCCCCTGCCCTCCTCTGAGGGTCACGCCCACTGACTCTTCCTGGGTCCCCCTGTCTGATTGATCACGACCCTTGGCCTGGGCTCTCCCCTTGATTGATCATGACCCTTGACCTGGGCTCTCCCCTTGACCTCCTGCCCCCATTCCTGCTTGTCGTATCTTCAGGACTGTATCTCCACGGGCCCTGCTCAGCATCCCGGCCCGGAGTCACAGCAGCCTCAGCCCCTGCCTGCTGAAGGGCCCCGCAGAGCAGGAGAAAGGTTAGCCCCCAGGAGGACCAGAGCCTGCATGGTGGGCAGGAAGTGAGGTGACAGGGCCCAGGGCCTCCAGCAAGGGGCTCCAGTTCAGCAAGCCCACCGGGCACTCTGTGTGGACAGAGACGGGGAGGCAGAGATTTCTGGGACAAGTTGGGACCAGGGGCAGACAGGACAGGACAGGGACAAGGTGCTAAGTGCAGGGGAGGAAGGTTCAGGTGGGCTTCCTGGAGGAGGTGACTCCTGAGCTGGGCCTTGAAGAACTGGGAAGGGTTTGGATAATGAGAGAGGGTTGGGAAGAGGGAAGTGGGAGGGAAGAGCAAGAGCAAAGGCCAAGAAGGGGAGGAATGGAATGGGAGCAGGGAAGGAACAAGGGAAGCTGAGGATGTAAGGGGAGGTCTGGGGTCCACTCAGACCACATTCTCCCTCAGACCCCAACAAAGCTCCAGCCTCCAACTCCAGGACATCTGCCCGGGTGCACCATCAGCTGCTGTCCCCCACTGAGGCTCTGCTGGCCCCAGCCACCTACCAGCCCCTCAACTACCAGGGCCTGTATCCTGGAGCCTCAAGTCCCCTCAGAATCCCAAGGGCCCGACCATCACCATATCCCCTCCCCAACATTCAGGCTGACAGAGATCAGGAGGGCCTGCCCCTCCCAGCTACGCTGGGGCTCCTGTCCCCCCCTGCCATATGCTTGGGGCCTGTCCAGGACCCTCAGTGATGATGGGGCCCTGTGGACAGACTCATCTTGCCCTAAATGCTCCCCCCTCCAGCCTTGCCTCTACAGAGGCCCCGTCCCCTTCCGAGGAGGGCAGGGCAGGTGGAAACCCAGAGGCAGGTTACCTGCCCAGAATCACAGCAAGGCTGAGAAGGTGCCAGGCTTGGAACCAGCCTCCTCCTCCCCTCAGCCTGTCTCCTTCTGCCTGGAGGGGTGACTCCTCCAAACAGTGCTTTCCCTTTCCCTTTCCCCCAACATTAAACCATTTCGCATGAGCAGTCAGAGCACTTCTGTCCGCGGGGCTGGGGGTGGGGGGACTCAGGAACACCCAGACCCCAGATAATGGGCTGCGGACACCCCAAAGCTCTGCCCAGGGCCAGTGGTATCCCTGGGGGCACAGTGACGGCAAAGGTGCTGACACTGGCCAAGGGGCAGGGCTTTCCGTGAGGCTGCAGTCTCTGCTCCCCGCCTTGTGTCCAGGTGAGGACTGAAACTGCAGCTCAAAGAGGCACCTGCTCGAAGTCAATGCAAAGCACGGTGACACAGGCCATTCCACGGACCGGTGCTGTGCCCAAGACTGGGGAGTTCTGGTCCTGAGAAGCGAGGGTCTGGAGGGATGCAGGTTTCTGCATCGACAGGCAGGGACCACACGGGCCAGGCCGAGATGGGAGGGGGGGAGTGGGACTTGAGAATCCAATCCAGACTTGAGACAGGAAAGCTTCACAGAAAGGTGACATGTCAACCAACACCTAAAGGAGTAGAAATTGCGAGGGAGAGGGGCGGGGAGGAGGGGAGACAAGCTCTCAGCGGCGGGAAAAGCGGGGCAAAAGCCTGGGGCTGGAGCGGGTCGCCCGGAGCCGGAGGGCGCGCCGCGCGCCACGCAGACGAAACAGGAGAGAAGCCCGGGGGGCGGAACCGGGCTGGGCACTCCTGCCGCAGCCCCTGACGTCCCTGGCCTCTAGTGACCCGTGGATCCCCGAAACGCTGACTCCGAACATCCTGGAGCACCTCGCGTTAGGTCCTTAGGAAAGGGACGGACACACGAGGGACACGGGGCCCAGCAAAGCCTGGAAGCCTGACACCCCGACTCCCGCACCCCGCCGTCAGAAGGGCCGGGTCCGGAAGCCGGACGTGCGCGGCACAAGGAGAACCAGGGGCTCTGAGACGCTCCCCCAACACCACCAACGCCCGCTCCGCCCTCGACCCAGGCCCGCCCCTCTGCCGGAAGCCGATTCACTGGGACTCGCCCCTTCCGGCCCCTCCCACAGACGGGAGGCGAAGCCCCTACCCCATGCCCCGCCCCGTTCCGCCGAGGGCCCGCCTCCTGTATAGGCCCCGCCCCCAAGGGCACCGCCGGAGCGGCTTCGGGATTGCTCCCGGGGCCCCGCCCAGCTTCCCAGGGCAGGCGGAGGGCGAGTGCTGTCCTTCCCCTTCCCTCCCGAGGCCCGGCGCCCTCCGTGTCCCGGCTGCGCCGGGCCAGACATGCAGCCCGACAGCCTGTCGGCGGAGGGCGAGCGGCGCTGCCGCCGGCTGCTGGCGGAAGCCACGGCCCGGCTCCGCGCTCGCCCCGCGGCGGCCGCGGTGCTGGTGCCGCTGTGCTCGGTGCGCGGGGTCCCGGCGCTGCTCTACACGCTGCGGTCCAGCCGCCTGGCCGGGAGCCACAAGGGTGACGTCAGGTACACCGCCGGGAACTCCTGTCCCTTCTGGGAGGACCGGAGGCACCTGAGCAAGGCGCTTCGCCTCTCCGACCCTGGGTTTCCGTCTCTGGGGAACGGGTCTGGGGAGAGCCGCGTCCCGCGTCCCTCCGCCCCGAGCCTGGTGCCGCGTGTGCTCCAGTGCGGTCGCCACGTCGGAGCCCTCGAAGCGCGTCCCGCACCACCTTGGGCTGGGGACAACTCTCGGAGCTGTGTCGGTCTCTCCAAAAAGGCAGGACCTCGCCCCCTGCCGGCGACTCAAGAAAGATTAGAGTCCTGGAGCAGAAGCTCGCCCGGGCAGGGCTGCCTAGCTTCCCGTCCCTGGTGGAAACTGGGGTCGCACTGGGGTCATAGCGCCACTGGGGCCACCATAGGCAAAACTTATATGTGTGAGCTCCAGGGCCTCTCCCTTATCCCTGTCGTTCAGGGAGGTAAACTGAGCCTGGAGAGGTCATGTGGCTTGCCTGAGGCCTCACTACAAACTAGAGGCAAAGACTGAAGATGCTTAGGTGGTTGACTAGCCCTCTGCCACAGCTGTCACCCTCGCCCGCCTTGGCCCCAACAGACCAAGGACCAGGCTCCCTGTGTTTGTCAGTTTCCCAGGTGGCAAATGTGACCCCACTGACCAGGATGTGGTGCACACAGCCCTAAGGGAGACCCACGAGGAGCTGGGCCTTTCTGTGCCTGAGGAGCATGTGTGGGGCATCCTGCGGCCTGTGCACGACAGGGTAAGGCCACCACCTGGGACAAGGAGGGTGGCCACGGCGTCTGGCAGGCCGACAGCTTGGTGGAGCCCCAGACACCTGCCTGGTCGTCACCTTCCATCCCCACCCCACCCATCAGGGAGGGGCCAGGGTATCTTATCTCCTTTTCACGGGGAACCCTGAGGCTCAGGTCTGGGGCTGGAGGTGGCCCCAGGGTAAGCCGGCTCTGCCCAGCTTGGTGGAGGAGGGTTGGGGAAGGCTTCACAGGGCAGGCAGGGACTGGATGACGAGTGAGGGATTTTCGGGGAGTAGAAGTCAGGAAAGGTTATTCTTATACTCTAAGAAGTCAGGAAAGGCCCAGAGGGCTGAGCAGATCTAGCGAGTTTCAGGGCCCTGAGTTAGTGAGCGGGGTTGGAGTGGGTTCAAGGGCAGGGGCCTCCAATGCTGAAGGAGAGGCTCTGGACTGCAAGGCAGGGGTGTCCCTCTCAGGCTCTCCTCCCCAAGGCCATGCCTCTCCTGACTGCTGTCACCCTCCTGCCCCAGCAAAAGGCCAGCGTGGTGCCAGTGCTTGCCGGTGTGGGCCCGCTGGATCCCCAGAGTCTCAGGCCCAACCCCGAAGAGGTGAGTGGGGGGACCGACTCGGGGAGGCTCCGCCCACAGCAGTCCTCCCTCCGCCCTCTGACTGCCGCCTTCCCACAGGTGGACGAGGTATTTGCCCTGCCCCTGGCCCACCTGCTGCAGGCGCAGAACCAAGGGTATACCCACTTCTGCCAGCGCGGCCACTTCCGCTACACGCTGCCGGTCTTCCTGCATGGGCCCCACCGTGTGTGGGGGCTCACGGCCATCATCACTGAGGTCGCCCTGCAGCTGCTGGCCCCTGGTGCCTACCAGCCCCGCCTGGCCATCTCGGAGCGGCCCACAGGCTGAAGGCCCGGTCCGGGCAGCCCCCTCCTTCAGCCTGCCAGGCCAGCTCTGTTCCTGGACTGAATAAAGAGCTTTTACCAATTCTGTGGCAGCCGCATCTTCTGCACTGGGGCCTTGACCTTGGGCAGACCCCATGGGACAGCTGGCCTCCTGGCTGGGGTGCCTCTGTTCCATCACGCTCTTACCCACTGAACAGTGGGCGCTTACTGTGTACAGGTACTTGGCTGTCACCACAGCCCTGAGGTGGGGCCAGCACTGGCCCAGGGCTCAGAGAGAAGGGACACCTTGCCCAAGATCACCCCAAGCTGACTCCGGAGCCCGTACTCAGCCACTACACTGTAGTTCCTGCTCCTGCCTCTGTGTCTAGCTGACCCCGTGCCAGGCAGCAGGAATCCAAAGAGGAGCCCTGCTTGTTACTGCAAAGTTACAACACGTCAGCTCCTACCACGCACCAGGCACTGTGCTGGGGGCTTATCTTCAGACCAGCTAGATGCTGCCCTGACCTCTGGGGGTGACTCAGTCTAGGGAAGACCTCAGAGCAGGTCCCGCAGATAATCATGTGATTGTACGTTAATTAAGCAATATTTGCCGGGACAGGTGAGAGGAAACTCCACCCACTAGCCAACTTTGCCAGAAGAGGAATGGTGATAAGCTCAAGATACACTAGCTTCAGGCATGGCTGGATCCAGGAGCTCAGGGGCTCTTTCCCTGACTGTGCTTTCTACTGTGTTGGCCTCACTCTTGGAGAATCTCTACTCTGCAGGGGCGAGAGGTAAGGGGAGGGCAACAGCTCTGGGATGGCACAGCACCTCTATACCATCAACAGAAAACAGAGCTTCTCTCTGGCCATTAAACCCTGAGTTGTACTTCGTCCGCCCTCCCTGGGCCTGTCACATGGCCTGCCATTGTTGGAATTCGTTGGTTGGCAGGGTCAGCCGGGGAGAGAACTGGAGAGGAGGATGAACCTTCTAGACTGAGCCTAGGGAAGGGGCAGTCCCCAAAAGACCAATGGGAAGAGAGAAAGGGAGATTGAGCAGGTAAAAACTAGCCAAGTTCCCCTGCGGAGTGACCTTGAAACCAAAGGTGGGCAAGACCAGGCCAGATCAAAGGGCAAAGGAGGGGAGGAACAGCACATACACAAAGTTTGGGGTGTTCGAGAAACAAGATTAGCAATGTGGGGGTGGGGAGGGGCTCCACCACTCAGGGGCCACTATGGTGGGTTTAGTGGTGGGTTAGGATCTTGTTCCAGGCTGGGAGAGGGGCAGCCAGGTGTTGCAGTGATGTGATTCATGGTTTAAAAAGCTTGAGCTGCAAAGAGGCCCAGACTGCAGACACCCTCCCTCCTCCTCGCGGTCTTCCCCCCCAGCCCAACCCCAGTCCACAGGCGCTTTGTCACCTCACCTACCACGCTCCCCCTCCACACCTCCCAAAGTGCCCCCACACCGCTATCCGCTCCTACACACCTCCCCACGTGCTCCCTCTCCCAGCATCCCTCCCGCCTCACCCACCCCTTCCTTCCCGGGCCCCTCCTGTCACCTCTCACACTTCGCACCCCTTGTGTCATCTCTGGCCCTCCAGATGCCTCACCTGGGAGCAGGGCGCGTGATGGTGGTAAAAATAACTCTGACAGTGTGTGAAGTGGTGGGGAGGGAGGTGGGCGGCCGCACCCCTGCACTAAAGAAGGGACCGGGTGAGGCGGAGGGGCGCCAACCTTGGGAGTCCTGGGCACGGGTTCTGAGCCCCGCCCCTTCCCCTCTGTCACCGTCACCGGCTCTGGGAGGTCCTTTGCTTGGGCTGTCGCTCTCAAGGGTCACCTCAGTCTGGTTTATACTCAGCGAACCAAACCAGGAGGAGCAGCTCAGAGAGTGGTGAGTAGCCACGGTCCCCCTTCAGGCTGGAGCCCCCCACTTCTCCCCCACCCGGCCCACTTTGACGCTGCTCTCTGTCCTCAGGTCCTGGCTGCCACCCAAGACCCCCCTCGGCGCCCTCAGGGATGCCTCTTCCCCCTGGCTCCTTGGCTGGCCGCGTTCGCCCCGTCTCCGGTGCACGGGGGCTTCTCTGAGTCCTTGCCCCCCATGTCCGAGCCCCCATGGCAGGCACTGCGGCGGTGAGCCGGGGGCGGCCACGGCGGGTGAGCATGCGGGAGCACATGGCCATCGACGTGAGCCCCGGCCCCATCCGGCCCATCCATCTCATTTCCGACTATTTCCCGCACTTCTACCGCTTCGCTGAGCACACCGTGCGCACCCCGGAGCCACACCCTGCAGTGACCGCTGCCGCACACCCTGCACCCCAGCCACAGCCCGACTCAGAGCCAGAGGGAGATTCAGACGACAGCAGTGAGTGGGGGCAGGGGACCAGGGTGGCGGGGACACTCCGGGCCCAGCCTGGCTAGGGCAGGGTTTGGGGCAGCCCAGGCATCTGACTGGGGAGGGGCAGGGCAGGAGGCACGGAGACATTTGGGTGGAGGTAGGCACTGACCCTGCCTGCCACCTGCCGTTAGCTGCCCTGGGCACCCTGGAGTTCACGCTTTTTTTTGACGCGGACAACAGCGCCCTGCACTGCACGGCTCACCGTGCCAAGGTGAGGATGGGGGCGGGGGTCTGCGGGCCAAGGGCCTGGGCCACAGGCCTGCCCCACATACACGGTCTCTTCTCAGGGTCTCAAGCCACCGGCCTCGGGCTCTGTGGACACCTATGTCAAAGCCAATCTGCTGCCAGGGGCCAGCAAGGTGAGGGTGACACCCAGGCCCTTACTGATGCCCCTTGGCCGCACCCCAGCCCAGAACCCCCACCTGGCCCTGCTGTGCCCCTCCGTGCCAATGCCTGGACACCAGGCATGGAGCTCCCCATTTCTGGGAAGTACAATGGGGGGCCTACCAGGGAGGTGGGCCAGAGTGGGGCCCTGCGGCCGGAGAAGGCCCTGATCCACCCTCCCTGGCCCCCAGGCCAGCCAGCTGCGGACCCGCACGGTTCGGGGCACAAGGGGGCCTGTCTGGGAGGAGACACTCACCTATCACGGCTTCACCCGCCAGGATGCTGGGCGAAAGACTCTGCGGTGAGGACCTGGCCTGGGCCACGAGGGGGCAAGGCCGAGGGGGGCGGTGCTTAGGTGGGGGGAAGCCTGACCAGGTCTGACCCGGGCGGCCACCAGGCTGTGTGTGTGTGAGGACCCACAGCTGCGGCGACGGCGGCGGGCGCCTCCCCTGGGGGAGCTGCGGGTGCCCCTGAGGAAGCTGGTGCCCAACCGAGCCAGGAGCTTCGATGTGTGTCTGGAGAAGCGGAAGCTGGTGAGTGAGGCTGGCACAGGTAGGCGTGCGGGGCCAGGATCCTTGTGGTGGGGAAGCCGGAAAGGGGAGGAGCAAGGAGGGGGACCCTAGGCCACGTCTGGCCAAGGTGACCAGGCTCTCTGCTCTTTCAGACCAAGAGGCCCAAGAGCCTGGACACAGCCCGTGGCATGTCCCTGTATGAGGAGGTGGGTAGGACGGTGGGACCAAGCAGGGATGGGGGGGCAGGCCTGGGGCCCAGGCTGAAGTGCATCAGGCAGGGCCTGAGGTGGGTTGAGAGGGTGGGTCCAGGCCCAGGTGGCTTGGGGAAACTGCAGCCACCTCTCTCATGGGCGTAGCATTCATAGCCCCAGGGAACAGCCAGACCCCAGTGCTGGGGAGGGTGACTCCCCGGCCAGGGCCGCCCAGAGCAACTAGGCGGGACTGGGACAAGCGAAGCTCTCAAGGGGCAGAGACACAGGCTGGGTGGGAGCAGAGGCTGAAACTGGTGGGATCTGTCCGTGTCCATGATCCCCCCAAGTTGGGAGGGCAGGTCCAGGTCCCGGAGAGAACGGAGGGCAGGTGGGGCTCCCTGGCTTCTACGTCAACCCCTAGGACATGGCGGGTACCGCTTCTGGGGCTCCTAGCTACACAGGCCCTTGTCGGGAGGCAGAGATGACCGCAGGGGGCTCCATGCCAAAGACCAAAGGCGTGGCCAGAACCCCACCCCCGGCTCAGCTGGGGCGAGGCACCTGCAAGGCTGAGGGCAGGCCCTCCCCAGCATCTCTAGGACTGAAGGGCCTGGGGCTGCTGTCTGCCCCCTGGTGGAGCCGCAAGTTGCTGCAGCTGCCAATCAGCCGAGACCCGGCCGCGAGTCCCACCCAGGTGGGCACGCCCCCTGAGCCCCGCTGCCTGGCCCAGCGCCCCCCCCCAAGCACCACCACGCAGGGCGGGTCCTTTGCTGAGAAGTGGCCGTGAACAAGGTGGTTGGGCTTTCTTTAAACCGAATCCCATGTGAAGTACGGGAGAAGCACATTCTTCATTCTTCCTGGGCATCCTCCCCAAGTCCTTGGCAAGCACCAGGGGCTGAAAGTGGCAAAGGCCATTCAGAACCTGGTCCCCTGGGCGGTGGGGAGTAAAGGGGGTGGGTTTTGTAACTTTAGTGACCTCTATGTCATCAGGTAGAGAACAGCCTCTCGGAGCTGCTTCCGTGGCACATGGGAGGGGGGCGATGGGCACCTAGCGAGAGGCCATTTAGGAAGCTCCTGGCAGGTTTGTGGCACTTAGACACCAGCACCTTCCCCCCGGGAACAGAGATGCACTGGACTGACCGGTACCACGGCCTGAGCAAGCCCCTCCCCTTCGCAGGCCCTGGAGGGTTCGGCGGATCTGGAAGTTCCCTTCCAGGGCGCCAGGCCAGTAACTATTTTTGGAAGCGGAATCATGACATTAAATTATTGGCCCGATTTCTCATCAAATTGTTGGCCAACCTCAGTTGCCCCTCGGGGGGCGCACACTAGCGGGTGGGCGGGCTCTGGCTGCACCCCCCTTGACCACAGCCCACCCCTGCAGGAGGAGGTGGAGGCGGCAGGGGAGGAGCGGGGGCGCATCCTGCTGTCCCTGTGCTACAGCTCCCGGCGGGGTGGCCTGCTGGTGGGTGTGCTGCGCTGCGCCCACCTCGCCCCCATGGACGCCAACGGCTACTCGGACCCCTTTGTGCGCCTGTGAGTGCAGACGGGCGGACAGGCAGGTGGGCAGCGGGGGTTCCCCAGAGCCCCTCTCCGGGGCCAAACCTAACCTGACCCCATCCTTCCCAACCAGTTTCCTGCAACCAAATGTGGGGAAGAGATCTAAATATAAGACCAGTGTTCGGAAGAAGACCCTGAACCCCGAGTTCAATGAGGTAGGCCAGGCCCAGGTGGGGGCAGTCCCAGCTGCTCTGGGGTTGGGGAGGTCAGCGTTCTGTCTCACCCAGAGAGCAAAAGTCCCGCCTCCTAACCTGAGCAACTCACTTGCCTGAGCCTGTTTCTGAACCTGTAAAGGAGTCAAGCCCCCCGCCCCACCTTCCCACCTTTCCGGCCCCTTCCCTGCAGGAGTTCTTCTACGCAGGCCCAAGGGAGGAGCTGGCCCAGAAGACGCTGCTGGTGTCTGTATGGGACTATGACCTGGGCACAGCGGACGACTTCATTGGTGAGAATGCGGGGAGCGGGGTGAGGGGCCCAATGGGCTCCCACGTGGCTCCTGACCCCTGACCCCCCACCCAGGCGGGGTACAGCTGAGCAGCCAGGCTGGCGGGGAACGCCAGCGGCACTGGTGTGAGTGCCTGGGCCTCAGCGACCGCCGACTGGAGCTGTGGCACCCGCTGGACGGCGCGCCCCTCCAGCTCAGCGACTAGCCTGACTACCTGGCCCGGCCCCGCTCACCACCCTCCCGAAAACGGACCCGTAGAGCTGGGAGGACCTGGAGCTGCCCCACCCCCTGTGCCGAGCCCCACGTCAAACTTTTTGCTTCCTTACCCCCCTTTCCAATTCACTCCACTGCCAATCACGAAGTGAGAATAAACCTGCAAACCAGACAGAGTCCGTTCTTTTCCCTGCCCATCACCTCACAGGGCAAACTGGGCCCCGTTCTCCTCACTCCCACCCTCCAGAAGCCCACACTGGGCCAGGCCCAGGTCTGGACCCCAGGCCACTGTCTTCCCCTTGTCGCACTGGGAGAGCCCCCTGTCCCATCTGCACTGAGGGATGGGCACTCAAGACGGTCGAGGACAGAACGACCCACAGAAAGTCAAGGTGTGGATTCATAAAAGGGGTGACCTATCCCACCCACAAGTGGGGTCCAAGCGGGGCATGGGAAGCCTCTAACTGTCCGGGAAATAGACTCCAGGAGTCATGCGCTCCCGGGGCAGAGCGAAGAGCAAGGCCACAGAAAAACTGCATCAGGAGAGTAGGCAGCACAGGCTTTATTGTCCAGCCATGTGGACAGATGGCTGTTGGCTCAGGGCAGCGGGCTCAGGACGCAGCTTGCCTGGCCTGGTGCTGCAGGGCAAACCTCTGCATCCGCTCCTCAAGCTCCGGCCGGAAGTGGCGGATCAGGCCCTGGAGGCGGGAAGGAGACACGGTGAAGCAGAGCTGAGAATCCCAGCACCCTGAGCCCTGAGCACCCCCGCCCGAGTGCCCACAAGCAGGGCAGCGAGTACCTGCACGGGCCAGGCGGCTCCGTCACCCAGGGCACAAATGGTGTGGCCCTCTATCTGTTTGCTGATCTCCCAGAGGGAGTCGATCTCGGCTGGCCGGGCATCCCCCTTCACGAAGCGGGCCATCACCTTGTTCATCCAGTCCACACCTGCAGCCACGGCAGCAAGAGAGGGCCCGATGATCCCCAGCCAGGGCGTGGGGAACAGCACTCCAAGGGCACGGGCCAGGGGGAGGGTGCGGCCGAGAGGAGCTATGGCCTCCTGGGAAGCAGCGGCTGTCCACTCGGTGTCCAGAGCCCATCCAACCTTTGCCCGTGTGCCTGAGCCACAAAGAAAGCCCCCACCCTGCCCTAGGCGCTCACCCTCACGGCATGGGGTGCACTGGCCACAGCTCTCGTGCTTGTAGAACTCAATAAGGCGGGCGATGGCTTTCACGACATCTGTCTGGGGTGACCAGAGGCAGTGAGCAGGCTCCTGGGCCGAAGCCTCAGCCCCCCAGCAACACCCCATGATGCCAGGAGCCTTCTGGCCGCCTCCTCCCCCACCCTGGACATCCAGCACTGCCGAGACCCCATCAGACATTCTCTCTGGGGGGAATTCTCTCCTCTCCCACCTGACTGTATCTCAGGTCACAGGAACTGGGATCCAAGAGCTGGCAAGAGTTCTCAGGAAGCCCGGGGAGGGGTACTGACTAGGTGGGGAGCAGAGGTAGCCCTTACCGAGCGGTCCATGACAATCACGGCGGCTGTGCCCAGGCCCGTCTGCGCCTGCACCAGCGCGTCGAAGTCCATCAGCACCGTCTCACACACCGATTTGGGGATCAGTGGTGTGGATGAGCCACCGGGGATCACAGCAAGGAGGTTGTCCCAGCCACCTGTGACACCCCCTGGGACCGCAGGCAATCCCCAAAAGGATGGATGGTCAGGGCTGGGACCAGCACACCTACCTAGTCCTGAGCCCAGGACTTGTCAGCCCCTGCGCGGCGCCGCCTCCTGAGGCCCTCCCATCTCGGCTCTCTTCGCGGACATCCCGCCCTGCTCCGGCCCTGGGTGGCCCCAGGCCTCACCAGCATGCTTTTCAATCAGTTCCTTCAGCGGGACAGACATCTCCTCCTCCACGGTACAAGGGTGGTTGACATGGCCAGAGATATTGAACAGTTTGGTGCCCGAGTTGCGCTCACGACCAAAGCTGGCAAACCATGCCCCCCCACGGCGGCAGATGGTGGGGGACACAGCCACCGTCTCCACGTTCGCCACAGTTGTGGGGCAGCCGAACACTCCTGTGGAGGAATGGGATGAGGGACTGGTGGCCACCACAGGGTGGCGACAGGTTGGATCAGGTTCCCAGCAGTGGGCTCTGTCCTAGGGTCCTGCTCTGTGACCCAGCTCCCCTTTACCCTTTTGTCATTCCCATCCGCGATGGGACCCCGAACTCCAGCAGGCACTGCACTGCCTCTTCACCTCCCTCCCCTAGTCCCTGGGGGGCCAGAGAGGGCCCGGGTGTCTGCCATGGGGGCATGAGGGACCATAGGCAGAGCCTCTACGTTGTCACCACCCTACTCTGTGTCTGGCCCCCAGTCCAGAAGGAAGTCAGAAATCCCCTAAGAATAACCAGCGGGGACCTGAAGCCTGATGAGATTCCACAGGACACAGCAGCTCTTACCCACGTCCGCAGGGAACGGCGGCTTCAGGCGGGGCTTGCCCTGCTTGCCCTCAATGGACTCGATGAGCGCTGTCTCCTCCCCACAGATGTAGGCCCCAGCCCCACGCACAACAAACACATCGAAATCATAGCCAGAGCCGCAGGCGTTCTTGCCGATCAGACCGGCCTCGTAGGCTTCTCGGATGGCCACCTGTGGGACACGAGTGTGAGGCCACCGCTCCCGCCAGCCTGCAGACACTGTGCGGTGGGGAGGGGCACAGGCCCCGGGAGCCCGTGGTCACCAAAGTCTAGGAAAAAGCTCCCCTTGGACATGAGCAGAGAATGCTCTGGGAGAGGGATGGGGATTTTCGCAATGCGTGTGCTACTTCTGTAATGACAACTTAACAAATTCTCCAACTACACGTATTTTTAAGAGAAAGGCTGAAGAAATCATGAAAATGTTAATAAGCAGTTTCCTACAGATCAGTAGGAAATTTGTGTATGTGTACGGCTTCCTAGCTTTACAATGAGCAAGTACTACTTCTGCAACAGGGGAAAAGACCCTCCAGGTTGGTTTTCAAATATGCAGCAATAACACTTAAACATAATGCTACTACGTGCCAGGCACTGTCCCAGGTGCTGTTCCCTTTCCCTTGTCACTGAGGTGCAGGAGCCTAATAGAACAACGTGAGGCTCTGGTGCTGGACCTGTCACTACAGGCACCGCCCAAGTCAGAATGGCTGAAATGACCCCTTCACCCTTCTGCAGAAAAAATGCCTAGGAGCCCGCCCCTGCCCCAGGAGTCAGAGAGCCCCCAAATCCTCCCAATCTGAGGTTCTGGAATATACAGAAAGTGCCCGGAGGCGGCTCTGGGGGCCATGCACACCCAGCACCCCCTCCCTCTGTGGAGGCCCCTCCCCTTTCCCACCTGCAGATTGGAAGCCTCATTGTAGAATTCCCCTCGGATGTAGATGTAGGCAGCACGGGCGCCCATGGCCCGGCCCCCAACTAGGCAGCCTTCCACCAGCTTGTGGGGGTCGTGGCGCATGATCTCCCGGTCCTTGCAGGTGCCTGGCTCCCCCTCGTCTGCGTTCACAACTAGATACTTGGGCCTGTGGGTGCCAGCACATCGTGAGGCTACACGGCCACCAGGGCTGGGCCTTCAACTACATGCCTCCCCACTCCACCCAAGGAAGCCTCAAAGATGTCTCCTCTGAGGGCCAATCCCTCCCTGTCCCCCCAACATGTGCCCAGGGGCCCTGCTTGCTCTCCATCAACGACCACGAGCTCACTGCCTATTACACCTTTGGGTGGCTCCGACTACAGGAAAGATGTTTGTTCTGCTCAATCCAAATGTCCCCTTGTGCTTTCCTAAGAGAGCAAAACTTGCTCTTGGTCACAGAGAACCTTCCTGAACCTCTGCCCTATCTCTAGGGTCAAAAGGAGGTTAAGTAGCTGACATTTATCATTTGCTTGCTATGTGCCAACCAATGTGAGGGCCAAAAGCTATATGAAAACTATCTTTCTCATCACTGCACAATATAATACCCACTTGCAAAAACAAAACAAAACAAAACAAAAAACCGAGCTCAAAAACACCAGGGGATTGCACAAAACTATATAATCAGAAGGCAGAAATGACCAATAAGTCTGCCTGAGTCAAACTTTTGTGTTGATTCTGCTACCCGTGGAAGACCAGGTAGAACTGAGTCCCATCTACTTAAGCTCTGGTGATGTTTTCCCATTCATTCACTCTTAGTTTCCAAGGAAACAGCCCCAAGGCCCAGGGAAGCCACAGTCACCCCCAATGTTTCTCCTGCAACCCCATCTCTGCCTCCCTACACACACCTGCCATCTGAGGGTTTATTCATGAAGCTCCATTTGAGGCCAGTGGGGAAGCCAGCACCTCCACGGCCCCGCAAACCAGATGTCTTGACCTCACCCAGGATCCAGTCAGGGCCCTTCAGCAAGATCTCCTTTGTCTTGTACCAGTCACCTCGACTCTGGGCACCTTTCAGCCTGGACAGAGTGGGAAAGGCATTGAAGGGGAGGCCCTGCTCCAGGACCACCCACCGAGCTAAGGGCAGCATCTCACCTCCAGTCATGGCGGCCATACAGGTTGGTGAAGATCCGGTCTTCATCCTTCAGCGAGCCAAATGAGGTTTTCTTCGGTGCTGTCTGAAGATACAAAGGGTCAGGTGTCCTGGCACAGTTCTGGGGTCAGAAAGGGCCTGGCCAAAAGTTACAGATTCTTGGGTCCCCCTGATCAAATGGGGCCAGGCTGAGGAGAGGTCAGGGGCCGAAGCCTCAGCACCCTTCGTGGCATCATATTACCACCACTTAGTAAGCACTTCCTGCTTAGCAGGCATTAGGCTAAGCATCGACATCTAAAACCCCATTTCATTCCCAGAACATCTTCAACCCTGAGACACAAATGATTTCCTCTGTTTTATAAAGGGGAAAACTGAGGCTGAGAACAATCAGAACTTATGGAAGGGCACACAACCAAAAGCAGTCGATGGAACTGGAACTCAGGTCTGTTGTGGTCAAAGCCCACACCTGAACCACAGCTAACACATACTACCTCCCTGAAGCCAATGTGGTGTCCATTCACTTGCCTGGCTGTCCCGCTGAATCAAAACTTGGCCAAGCCCAGGGCCTTACATTACTAACTCTGTTGGAGACAAAATGTGTTTACTGATGCAAAAGGGACGCTTCACTGCAGCTGTGATACGAAGGTGATGGCGGGAGACCCACTTGGGATAAAACTGATGAGAAGTGGGGTCTGGAATTCCGTCTGACCCAATGACGAGCACCCCAGGTGAGGGCTAAGGGTACCTGGCTTCCAGACTGCCATCCCCTTAAGTCATTACAGAGAGCCGAGCCCTGGATGGGGCGTCAGGAGACTCCCCTCCCCAAAGCTTGTTTTCTGCATCTGTAAAATGGGGCAGTGTAAAGTTACACTGTACAAGGCTATACCAAGGAAAGAACGAGAGAAGGATGCTCCCCCACCTGCAAAATTTTCCGCTATGTCGCCCGCCTGTTAAACAGGAAAGCCAAGGAGCCGAGGGCTGGGGAAGTCAGCGTTCCATCGGGACCCATTCCCCTCTACACCTAGGCCGGAGCGGCAACCTTCTAGCCGGGCTGGGGAAATGTGCAGGATTCTCTAGAAGGCACTACAGACCCAAGGGGCGGCGCGCGCAGAGGCACTGCAGCGAGACCCGGCCCTCGGGCACCTCCGGCCGGAGCCAGGCCGGGCCTCACCGTGTCGCCGCTGAAGCGCACAGACACCCGCGCGGGAAGCGACCCGCCGAGCAGCCGCCGTGCCGCCAACATCGCGGGAGACAGTTCAGTCACCTCCCGCTGTCACCTTCACGGCCCCGAACCTGAGGAACCGGCGCGCCGGGGACGCTCGGTGGCGCGCAGGAAAAACGTCACGCGCCCGGGCGCCGGCTGCGCGCCCAAGCTGCCCTGCGCCTCTCTCTGCCCGCCCCCGCCCCGCTTCCTCAGAGGAGGGCGGGGCGGCCGGAAGTGGCCTTTCTGGCTCGGCAGCTGCTGGGAAGTGTAGTCCCATCGGCCTCGGGGCCCGCCTTCCACCCTCTGCAAGTGGGCGTCTCGCTCCTCTGCTTAGCCTGTTCACTTGCGCTTCCCAACCCCAGACTTTCATTTCTTTTCTTTTTTTTAAAATGTCCGTTCTATTTTAAACCCCAAGTGAACAAACATCGCATGACGCCTTCTGCTGGGTTCTGGTGTTTTCCACTTTCTAGACGGTCTGCATTTAGTGTGCACCTCTTGTATGCCTAAGTCCAGAAGGAGAAATGAGGCTGGTTAGGGCGGACGACCGTCATGACCGCGTTGTAATTATTCTGCCCTAGTCCAAACCTTTAGACTGTATCTCTCCAGCCCCACTGTGGGCACCCCTGGGCTCAGGGAAGTACTGCCAAGAGACCAACGTCAGCGCCAGAGGCAGGCAGGGGACAGTTGGTGGAGGTCTTAGGTTGGGGTGAGGCCGAGAGAGTGGAGATGGTGGAGATGGTCAGTGAGTGGCACGTCCTCTTGCTGGGGCTGCTAAGCTCTCCCAGCCAATTCCGTCCTCAGCGGGTCTGTAGACATTGGCACTAGACTCTTGCTGGAAATCTTGGAGTGGCCCCTACTGCCTTCACAGCCAGGTCCTGGCCTGGCATTTAAGAACTCCACCTCTCCCCTGGCAGGATAATCAGGCCCAGAGCGCATCACCCATGCGGCCCCTGCCCAGGACCCGCTCTTCTGTCCTCCCCTACTCTGTGTGCTCCCACCCCCACCCCAGGAGGTCGCCCGTCCTTTGCCTTCTCGGAAGTCTCAGAAGCCTGATTAGCTCTTGTCTTTGTCAATTCGCTGGCACCCTCTGGCTGGGAGACCTTTCGTTGCCCTGGTCCTGTGACAAGCTTGCCCTTTTTGGTCTTTTCTTTCCGGTTTCTTTAGTCTCCTGTCCCGTTGTTGTTCTTTCTTGTCTCTCCTGCTAGTTACAAACTCATTTGCTCTGCTTTTCTCAAAAACTCCCCCCAGCAGCCTAGAACAGAGTTAACTTTATATGTGAGAAAAAATTTGAGGCCCATGGGGGTTTCATCTCTTGTCCGTGAGCATGAGGCTGCTGAGTGGAAGAGAGGGAGTCAAATCGAGGCCTTTCCTCCTTCACGGAGTGCCCTGCCCCCTGCCCCAAAACTAACATACGAGTGACACTCATTGCAGATGTCAGTGGTAGTCCCAATAACGGCACCAAAGCATCAGCACCTTGGCTGAGGTCTCAGAGTGCCAGGCCCATGGCCCAGCAGTTCTGGCCCCCAGCCAGCAGCCCCCACTCCTGGGCAGGGAAAGAGATTGCCCAGACAGAGCTGGGGATTACACGGCTAAGCCGGGGCTCCAACCTGCGTCCATGAATCCCTCTCTCTGGGGCGGGAGAAGGGGGGCAGGATGGAGCCACAGGGTGGATTCCCTTCCTTATCCCTGTCTAACTGGGTCAAGGGAACATGAGGCCATGGGGAAAAGGCAGGCTGGGGATGTTGTGGACGGGGGAAGGCTGGGCATGGGGCGATGGGAAACTGAGGGTCAGGGGTAGGCTCTCCTGTTCATTTAGTACCAGGTTCTGTGCCAAGTACTTTCCACGTGTCATCCCCTTAATCCTTCCACAACCCAGGGTGGAGGAATGGTGAGCCCCCGTTTTCAAAAGAGGACAGGATGCGTTAGCAACGCTGAGTGGCTTGCCCAAGACAGCACGGCTGCCTGAAGTCAGCCTGAGTGTTCCCGACTGTAGGTCACTCACTCAGTCCCCCCTCTTCCAGAGCACCCACTCGCCCGCCAACCTCCAGACCAGAAGCCACTGTGTTCAGCCAATTCTGCCTTCCAAATGCTCCTTGTTCCTGGGTCCTCCTGCCCGTCCCATGGCCATGACTGGTTGCTTTCACCTGGAATTTTCCAAAGTGTCCTTGAGGTCTCCCAGCCTCTCTTGGAATCTCAGTCCTTCTGATTCTTCTCTGCACCATGGAATGAGTGGGATTAAACGTCAGGTCCCTTTTGTCTCTCTTTTGCCTGAGACCCTTGGCAGTTCCCCAGTGTCCTCAGGACAAAGCCCAAGACCGCTGGCCTGGCCTTCAAGATCAGATGCCGACCTCTGCTGTTCCAGCTCTACCCGCACAAGCAAGGGTCTCACCAGAGGACCCACCTTCCTCCCGTTCCACTTCCTCCTCCTGAGGAGCCCTTTGAATGTCGCCTTCCCGGGAAGTTTTCTGCCACCCCTCCATACAACCATCTCAAGCAACGACTGCCACGGGTCCCATGTGACGATGGCACGATGGCATCTTCTCCCTTCTCCAACCCCCAACACAGAGCTTCTCAAGGGAGGCGGTTACTCAATATTTTTTTTATTTTTTTTAAAGA
>CM052815.1:3836841-3938626 GCA_028533885.1 Nasua narica
GCAGCCATCAAGAGAAATGAAATCTTGCCATTTGCAACGACGTGGATGGAACTAGAGGGTATTATGCTAAGCGAAATAAGTCAGTCAGAGAAAGACAATTATCACATGATCACTCTGATATGAAGAATTTGAGAGGCAGGGCAGGAGGTTATGGGGGGTGGGGAAGAGAAATGAAACAAGATAGGATGGGGAAGGAGACAAACCATAAGAGACTCCTAAACTCATGAAACAAACTAAGGGTTGCTGGGAGGTGGGGGGGTTAGGGTTATGGACATTGGGGAGGGTATGTGCTATGGTAAATGCTGTGAAATGTGTAAGCCCGATGATTCACAGACATGTACCCTGGGGCAAATAATACATTATATGTTAATAAAAAATTTAAAAAAAAAGAAAAAAAATTCAGACCTTAACAACAACAAAGCAAAAATCCTTCCACCCCAGAGCCAAATGCTATTGAATCCAATATTCTCTTCCAATCCTTAAAAGAAAAAAAAAATAAAGCCTTTACTTGTACGTGCAGTTTCAGCAGAAAAAATATGAGTGTTTGGTGTTTTTTATTGGCAGTAACGAGTTCTTGCTATGCCACGATTTTTCACCTTGCTTTTTTTCATTCAACACTGTATTTTTGAGAAGAGTCCATGTGACTAGAAATAGATTTAGATATATGATTATCTACAGCTAGCACCAGAGCTTCAGGGTTAAGAACCTGGACTCAGAAATCCTGCTTTCACTACTCATGACCCATGTGATTCTATGACTGGTGCCTCAGTTCCCTCTCGGGGGAACTGAGAGGATAACATATGCTCTAAAGGAGCCCACGTTGGGCTGGAGAACAGGATATGAGAAGAGCCCAACACACGGTAAGGGCACTAAGGCTGTTTAGCTAAATGCCCTGGATTACAGGTTGAGCTGGAAAAGATCCACATCTTTGCAGTATGGAGTTTCCCCACCCAGGAAATGGGATGTCACGCCTCAGTTTTCCAGATCTTTTAGGTTCCTCACTGAACATTTAGAACTTTTTCTTAAAAAGTTGTACACAGGGATGCCTGGGTGGCTCAGTTGGTTAAGCAGCTGCCTTTGGCTCAGGTCATGATCCCAGAGTCCTGGGATCGAGTCCCACATCGGGCTCCTTGCCCAGCAGGGAGCCTGCTTCCCCCTCTGTCTCTACCTGCCATTCTGCCTGCTTGTGCTCTCTCTCTCTCTCTCTGACAAATAAATAAATAAAATCTTAAAAAAAAAAGTTATACACATTTTTTCATATAGGAATTTTTATGCCATGCCTTGTGTTTTTATGTTTTGTGATCTCTGTTTTATTTAATTTCTTAAAGATTTTATTTATTTTGTTATTTATTTGTTTATTTATTTGACAGAGAGAGAGAGACAGCGAGAGAGGGAACACAAGCAGGGGGAGTGGGAGAGGGAGAAGCAGGCTTCCCGCCAAGAAGGGAGCCCAATACAGGGCTCAATCCCAGGACGCTGGGATTGTGACACGAGCCAAAGGCAGACACTTACCAACTGAGCCACCCACGCGTCCCTTATTTATTTTTTTCGAGAAAAAGAGACAGCAGGAGCAGAAGGAGGAGAGAGAGAGAGAGTCTAAGCGGACTCCACGCTGAATGTGGGTCCCAATGCAGGGCTGGATCCCAGGGACCCTGAGATCACGACCCAAACCAAAACCAAGAGTCAGACGCTTAACTGACTGTGCCACCCAGGCACCCCGTGATCTCTGTTTTAATAACATTTTCTAATTGGTTGCTGTTTGTGAATAGAGCACTAGCGATTTGCCTTTATTAGTTTTTTTTTTTTAAAGATTTTATTTATTTATTTGAGAGAGAGAGGGAGAGCAGAGAGATAGAGAGAGAGAGTGCAGAGAGGAAGAAGCAGACTCCCCGCTGGGCAGACAGTCTGACGCAGGGCTCGATCCCACAGGGCTCGATCCCTTGGGGCTCCAACCCACAACACTGGGATCATGACCTGAGCCGAAGGCAGATGCCTAGCGATGGAGCCATTCAGGCGCCCCTGCCTTTATTAGGTTTGATCTGGACTCCCCTATTGAAAGGACTCGCCTATTATATAAAAGTTTGTCCATCAAAGCTTTTGTGTTTTCTGTGACGATGGTCATCGTGTTGAGAAATAATGAGTCTACTATCTCGTTTTCTACTATTAGGTGTCTTTCTCTCTCTCTCTCTTTTTATTATTGAATTATAATTGACATACTCTAGTTTCTTTTTCTTATTGCACCAACTCAGAGCTTCAGAATAAGGTTAAATAGTAGTGGGCTTCCTTATATGGGGCATGGCTTGAAAGCAAGTGTGTAAAAACTTAGTATTCAAGTCTCCAATTCCATTTGTTAGAACTGTTGTTTTGTTGCCCACGCATTCGATTTCTGCAGGGCAGCCATCTTACAATGGCTGCTCAGACACAGAATTCCGGTGGCAGAATTTCCAAATAGCTCGCTAGCAAACTCGGCTTCTGGAGGGTCCTGGAGTTAAAATTTGAATCACCCTCCCAGGTCTGGGTGTGGCTTGGTTGGTTGTCCAGAGGAACCTTGGAGATGGGCTTCCCCTCCCATCAGCAGGAAGGGAAAACTTCGATTGCAGAGGACTCCAACCCATTTCTTATCTCAAGACGGATCCTAAGTGTGACAACTGTCTTGGCACGCCATCAGGATGAGGTTTGCTGAGGCTTTTGGTGGAGCCCTTGATCATACGGAGGAAACTCCTTTCCAAAGCAGTTTTTTCATGAATGGGGTGCTCAGTTTCACTGAATGCTTCTTCTACATCTCAGACGGGCATATTTTTTTCTTCTTTCTTCTTAATTACATCAATCTTTTTTCTAATCTGTTAAACTATGCTTGACCTAAAGGGGCAGCAGAGCGAGGCAGCGAAAAGAACAGACTGAAGCCAGCTGGGACTATCTTGGGCTGTGTGGCACTTGGCCTGTTCCTTCATGTCTCTGTACTTCCTAGTATCATTGTGATGATTAAATGTTTTAATCTCTGTAAAGCCTTATAACAGGGCCCAGCGCATAGTAAGCTATTCTCATTTTTTATTATTCCAGGGACAAATCTTTGGTCATGCTGGATTATTCTTTCATTATAATGCCAGGTTGATTTTTACTTCAGTTCTCCTAAGGGAGGGTGGCCTATAGTTATATTTTCTCCAGGGGATCTTTGTCCAGTTCTACTAAAATGACGTGATCACTTTCCACCTTTTCCTATTCATTACAGGAGTTTGCTGAGGGTTAAAACGCTCCCTTCCTGAAACATCGCTAGAATTCACCTGGGGCCTCAGCTTAGGAATGATGGGATCACGGTTTCCATGTCTTTTATGGTTATTTCTTTCCTTGAGCCAATTTTGAACCATGTTTTTTGAGCCTTATTTTATTTTATTTTATTTTTTTAAAGATTTTATTTATTTGACAGACAGAGAGATCACAAGTAGGCAGAGAGGCAGGCAGAGAGAGAGAGGGAAGCAGGCTCCCTGCTGAGCAGAGGAGCCCGATGTGGGGCTCGATCCCAGGACCCTCAGATCATGACCTGAGCTGAAGGCAGAGGCCTTAACCCACTGAGCCACCCAGGCGCCCCTTGAGCCATATTTTAAAGGATATATTCTTTATGGATTGTTCTTTTTTTCTTTTCTTTTTTTTAAAGACGTTATTTATTCGACAGAGAGAGATCACAAGTAGGCAGAGGCAGGCAGAGAGAGAGGGGGAGTAGGCTCCCCGCTGAGCAGAGAGCCCAATGCGGGACTCGATCCCACGACCCTGAGATCATGACCTGAGCTGAAGGCAGAGGCTTTAACCCACTGAGCCACCCAGGCGCCCCTGTTCTTTTTTTCTAATATGAAATATTTCTGAGACTACTGTAACAATTTTGCCTTGAGGCCTAGGTTCTCTGATAGCACTGTTGCTACATATGCTTTCTTTCTATTAGCGTTTCATATTTTTCTCTCTCTTTTTTCATTTCCTGTCTTTCTCTTGTTTTAGGAATGCCTTTTAAAAACAACATCTAATTAAATTTCATTTTGTTTTATTTTAATCCAATTCGTGTTTGTCTTTTTTTAAAAAAAGTCTGACCCCTTTACATTTATTGGTATTGCTATGAGACTTACACTTGCCATATTACAGTATGTACTCTATTTAGCATTCTTTCTATTTCTTGTTCCCTCTCTTCTGTTTTCTGTTGAATTAACTGAATTTTGTTATGCTGTTCCTTTCTCCCCCACGATTGTTTTAGAAGTTACACACCCTGTTTCTATTCTTAGTAGTTTCCCTTACATTTTTAACAGTCATACATAAATTTCTTTTTCCAGAAAAAAGCTAATTAATATGTCTATCCTCCTGCTGAATATGAAACAAAAACACAGAGTGTATCTTCTCCCCTTCTCCCCACTGTACTTCCTCCCCTCCCAAACGCTGTACTCTTGTTTTCTGGGTTGCCCCCATCTGTGACCTGGCAGGGAAGGAATTTCTGGCCCCCTGCGTCGTGCTGCTGGTGGAGACCTGGCCTTGGTCATGGGCAACTCTTGGCTTTGCTCTCCAGAGCAGAGTACAGACGAAGGACCTGGCCCCGAGCCCTGTGCATTCAGTCTGGCTGTCTTCCCTCTTCCTGGCTAAGACATAAGCCTTCAGCTCCCATCCCAGGCCGTGGGTTTCTTCCTGGTTGTTTTTTCCCCCTTCAGAGAGAAGTTTATTTCAAGCCTACACAGAAAATTCTCTTTTCATATTTGTGTGGCATTTAATATTAATGTTTTTTTCTTCTCTGATGTTAATGTTTTTGAGAAGGATAGGGTGGATTTCTGGTTGGACTCTGCTATCTCAAGCTGGAAATCTCCTTATTTTTTTTTCCATTAATTTAAATGTTAGGAGATAGAGTCAATCAGTCATGGCTGGTGGGTTACACATAGGACGAGGTGAGTGCATTTGAGGCAAGCAACACAATTGACGATGCTCTCAGCACGGGGAGCCTTGAGTGTTCTACAGACTCGAGTCCTTCCATGAGAACGACTCCCTGTCAGCCTGCCAGTGTGTCAGGGTCCCTGGTTGGCTCTTACTGGTTGTGAAGCACTGGACACCGTCTGCAGTCTCCACTAGGGAGCACCTGTGAGGTCTCGGTTGGGCACAGGTCCTCCCTGGCAGCAGACCCACATTCAGACACCCCTGGGTAGCAGGTCAGGTCTAGGGTCTGGAGCATCTCCAGGTTGGTCCTTTGCCCATCTCCACGTCATCCCTTGGACTCCTGCCTATAGCCCCTTTGTCCCTCCACACAAAAGCTCTTGTCTCTGCTTCGCCCAGTGTAGCCCTTGATGGTTATTTGGGATGACGGACATCGGGAAGAGTTTACCCACTCCCCAACTAATCCCAAGCTGTTGGAAACGTTAGACTCATCTTCCCCATCCCTCAAGCGTCCGGTTTTTAGAAATGCCAGGTCCTATCTTGTTAATCGGCAAACAGAGAAAAGAAAAACCTGTTGAGTGTGTGTTATTGGGAATGGATATTTTCCAATATTCTTGTTTGTTCTTCCTCCCATGACCACTTTGCCCCTCACAAAGACAATTTCCTCCCAATATACGAAACTCAGAGCCACAGAGGACATATGGGGGCGGGGGCCTCTGTTGCTGCAACGGGTCAGGACACCATAGCCCGTATTTATGGTTTCCATCCTTCTCCATGAATCCCATGCTCCCTTTATCGCCAGTCAGCACTTCCGCTGCGCAGGGGACTTTACCAGGTGGGGCGACCTAATATCGTAAAGACGCCACATCTCACCAAATTAATCTACAAATACACTTGAGTACCAATCAGAATGTCATCAAAGCTTTTTGTGAAACTAGGAAGACTAATGCTAAAATCTATAGAGCAGAACAAAGGGCCAAGATTGGCCAAGCCAGTTTTGAAGAAGGACGAGGTGTGGGGGACCTGCCCTGCAAGATAGCAAGAGTAACTGTAAAAGCCAATGTAATCAAGACAAGCAGGTGTTTCCGCGCTTGACCGAAGCAGTGATGAGGGTGGCCAGGACATGCGCTGTGAGTGGCAGGTCTAAAAAGAAGGGAATATTTTCCGACTTTCCCTGGGCTGCTCGAGATGAACAGTAGGTAACTGCTGGTAAGGAGCCAGACCATGTTGGCCGGTTCAGTCCCGAGTTCGTTTCATCCTGAGCTACGACTACCTTTGGGTCTGGAAAGTTGGCTTGTCTCATAATACTCACAGCTAGGACATTCTCTCTGTAATTATGAATTGTCCTTGTTTTACATTAATTAAAAGAGAATGTCTTTGATCACTAGCATTTGTCAGTGTTGGATTGTTTCTACTGCAACATTCTTAAACTTTTTCGCTTCATAATATTATTTTTTTAAAGATTTTATTTATTTATTTGACACAGGGAGAGAGAGATTACAAGCAGGCAGAGAGAGGGGGAAGCAGACTCCCTGCCGAGCAGAGAGCCCGATGTGGGGCTCGATCCCAGGACCCTGAGATCATGACCTGAGCCGAAGGCAGAGGCTTTAACCCACTGAGCCACCCAGGTGCCCCGCAGTGTTGCTTTTGATTTCTTTTTTGACATGTGACATTTTAAGAGAGATTTATAAATAGGTAATATAAACTAATATTGTTAACTATAAGCTTTAGGGTCTTTTTGTCTCCTAGCTTTCTTATTTTTTATTGTGTTGCTTTATAATGGGAGATTGGTGTCTGTCCTATTTCTCTCTTTTCTTCTGGAATGCTCTAAAATGTTCTGTAAACCATGATATAAGGCTATTATAGTAAATGTCCCAAGAGCAATTGAAAGGGCGGCACCTTTCCTGACTTCATATTGCAGAATTTGAAATTTGTTGTTTCTAGCTCCCAAAGTCCTTGTCCTTCCATCAGCTTTCACTTTATGAATGTTGGGGTCTATTATTTAGTACATAGAAGCTCTTTTTTTTAATATTTTATTTATTTATTTGACAGAGAGAGAGATCACAAGTAGGCAGAGAGGCAGGCAGAGGGAGAGGGGGAAGCAGGCTCCCCGCTGAGCAGAGAGCCCCATGTGGGGCTCGATCCCAGGACCCTGAGATCATGACCTGAGCCAAAGGCAGAGGTTTTAACCCACTGAGCCACCCAGGCGCCCCAGTACATAGAAGCTCTTAAAGGTACTCACTTCAGATGTCTCCGACTTTCATGCCAGATTGTGTGTGTGTGTGTGTGTGTGTGTGTGTGTGTGTGTGTGTGTGTTGGTTTTTCATGGTCTTTGTGGTTTTGGAGGGGATTCTGAAATACGAATGGGAACTCAGAGGCCAACATTATAAACCACAGGTCCTTCCCCACCCTATCAGATGTTGCAAATATTTCCTTTGAGTATGTCAGTTGGTAATCTGATAAACAATACCCACCATTGGACAACAGAAACCCTCAGTTTTGATGTAGTAAAGTTTATTCATCTGGGGACCTGGTTTAAGAAATTTATCCCCACCTTAAGGTCATGAAGAAATCTCTTACTTATTTTTCTGTTAATATTCTCTAAAGTTCATTTATTTATTTTGAGTAATCTCTATACCCAAAACTGGGGCTCGAACTCACAACTCCAAGATCAAGAGTCACAAGCTTTTCTTGACCAAGCCCCTTTTTCTGTGAATATTTTATTTTTCTCATCACATGTAGGTGAACCCTACCGCAAGGTTTCTCAGTCTTGACACCGGACAGCTGGGGCTGGATAATTCTTTGTTGTGGGCAGCCATCCTGTCTGCCCACCGTAGGATGTTTAGCGCCTTCCCTAAAGTGTCAGAAGCACCCCACAGCTGCGACCACAGAAGTATCTCCAGGCATTGCCAAATGTAATGTGGGACACAAAATCACCCCCCCTCCCCGAGAACCATTCATCTATTTGGCCGATACTGTTTTATACAGTGTGAGGTAAGGATCCAGTATCAGTTTTTCTCAATACAATGTATCCGTCTTACTGATACTTACTGATACTAAATCATTCTGCTTCTCCAACATATTCACCATGCCACTGTGACATGCCAACTTCCTATACGTGGGTGCATCTGTGAGTGTATACAGTAGACACCGACTACGTGCCGAACTCATTTCCTCTTCCTGGGCTCAGAGCCCCCCCTGCATCCGCATGGGGCAGACGCAAAGAGCGTCACTTCCAGGTCTGAACAGAGGAAAGCAGGTGCATCTTCGTGACCTTCTCTTCTCTCTTCCTCCCCCTTCCGTAGGGCATCTTGTCAGAGTATGAATTTGGGGGTTGAAGGGGCTCACCCAGTTCTTTCTCAGGGTCTCATGCGATCATAGTCAGATGGCAGTTGTGGTTGGTGCCCTTTTGAGGGCGTCTTCCCTGACTTGGTGGGACGGGGCTGGGAAAGGAGCTGGAGTCCGGAGCAAGCTGGCTGGCTGGCTCTCTCCGCCACCCGCCTTCTACCTTCTCTGGTCCATCCATGTGGGCTCGCCCTGTGGCAGCCGGGCGGTAGCTGGAGCTTTTGCACAACGACTGAAGGGAGCTGCCTCTCAAGAGAAACTGCAAAGCCGTGTGACCTTTTCTAACTCAGCCTGGGAAGCCCCACGGTGTCCCTTCCACTATGTTCTCTTTATCCCGGCAGCCACGAGGAGGGCATAGAGATATGGCTGAATGTCAAAATATTGGTGGACAAGTTTCAAAATCACAAGATATCTGTGGCCGTTCCAGTTTCCTTACCCCTTGTGAGTGTGTTTGTTTCCCACTCCGGAAGGTTGCAGGGTCTTCATGTTCTCTCCGGGGGCTCTGGGATTTTATGATCTGCTTCCTTTTTCATTCGAGGTGTCCGGCACTCACTGTGCCTTTCAACTCAAAGCCCCTCTTCTTCAGTCCTGGGAAAATTTATTGCATTATTCATGTGATAATCTGCTCCCTACTTTTTTTTTTTTTTTTTGGTCTATCTGCCACTGTCTTCCTCTCTCTGGACCTCCTGGAATAAAATCCATTTTTTTTTTAATCTTTCCATGCTTTTATCCTTTTGTTCTGTTTTCATATGCATTTTCCAACTTTATCTTGAGATTTTTCATTTCTCTCACATTTTTAATTTCCAAGAGCTCCTTCTTTTTCTCTGAACGCTCTTTGTAAGAGCCTCTCTTTCTCATCTCCTGGATGTCATATCTTTTGTTATCTCCCTGAAGGTAATGATTAAAGCTTATTTGAAGTCTTCTTCTTAAGCAGCCTGCGTGGTCTCTGTCTATTCTGAGTTCCTTTCCCCCTCCCCACCCCGGTTTATTATTGTCTCTCTTTTATGTTAGAGATTTCTCTGAACCAGCTGGAAATTATTTGTTGTCCCTTGAAATTTGTCGTGTCAGGAGTGAGCAGGAAAGTTGATGGACAGACCCTGTCATTGGGACCCCCCAGGGTCAGTTTCCACTTCTTCGAGACGACTGCCCCGGTCTCCCACCTGGCGGGGGGTGGGCCTCTGCCCATTCTCCAGAGGGTGGGCTGCAGGGCTAGGCATGGAATCTCAAGGTTGCGTGTGGGGACCCTCCCCTGGCCTGCAGGCTACCCAGTCCCACCCACTGAATGTGGCTCAGTGAAGACCTACCAAGTTCATTATGCCAAATCAGGGGCCTAGAAACCTGCCCGGTTGGCACTGGGTCTTCTGGGGAAGGGCAGTGCTAGCCTGCGGGAGGCCATCAGCCCTGGCTGTCTGGAATTTTCTGCAGCTGATCCCTCTGGGCAAGGCATTCCAGGCCACCCCCAAGGCCCACTCTTAAACCTCTTTGCCAACAACCCCAATGCCAATCTCCCAGTCTTGCCTCTCCCAAGTCCCTGCAATCTCCTGGGACCTCGGGACCCACTTGGCAGGTCCTGTGGTAACCCCGTGCCCCGGGGTGGGGGAATGTGTGTGCTGTGTGGCACACCACCTCTGTCTTGTTTCCCAATGGGTGACTCAGACCGGCCCTCTGGTGCCCCCATGATCAAGCGTCCAGTCTCCCCCAGGGCTCCAAAATGCGTCAGGAGCCGCTCCCAGAAAGGAGGATGTATGGGCTTCTGTTCTCTCCCTGCAGGATGTCTCCCCACTTGAGTTTCAATCAAATGCCTGAGGAAGAGGCTTCCCGTCGGTGTGGCTGGGGTCACATGTCTCCAGAAAGATGAGACACTGAGGACACGGCAGACCACGTCTGAAGGCAGAACTCTCGCTCACAACCTGCAGCAGTCTGCCCGGAAAACGAACGCACCGTTCTCCGCACCGGCCAGCCAGGACGATGGTGGTGGGCGACGCGGTGGGAAGTCAGCCTGCCCTGTCTAGGAACAAGGCAGGCCGCCAGACATCGAGCCTCGGAACGATCGCCCAGAATGTCCAGGACTTGACTGATGAGTGAGAGCTTCCCCAATTTGTATCCCCTTTTCCTACTTAGGACCAACCAGAAAAAGCCAAAGAGCAGTGACATAGGACACCCCACTTCTCCTGAGCCCACCCACTGCTTCCCCAGGCTGGTGGCTTCCAGTCAGGGCACACCTGGAGTCTCCTCTGTCCCTCCTCCAAGAAACCCTCCCCTCCTCTGCCTGCCCGGTCTCAGTCAAGCTCAAGTGACGGCAGCCGGCTCCCTTGCCAGCAAGTCTGAGTCAATGGCGCTGCTGAGTCCCATCTGCTGGTCTTTATTTGCACGGAAGACAGCTAGAAGCAGCTAGGAGGGCTTCCAGAGGAGAGAGGAGGGAGGGGCTGGTACAGAAGATGGACAGACCAGGCTCCATCAGTCCGTGTGGACAGGGCCTTCGGGATGCGGTGGACGAGATGTCCAAGAGGAATTTACTGCCCTAGGAAGGATGGAGGGAGCAGGCCTGGTCCAGCTCTGAAATCCTCCTGCGCTCTCTCCCCCCGCCCCCCGCCCCCGGGCCAGTGGCCAAAATCACCAGACCAGGGTCTTCAGGCCAGGCGCTGCCTCCAGGAGCCGCCCACTGTGCCTATAGTCCTGGAAAAGAGCTCATCCTTCTGTGTCGCCTTCTCCTGGCCCGGAGCCAAATGCCCAGTCACCTCCCTCAGCAGGGGGTCTTCCTCCAGTCCCAAGTCAGGGAATTGTCCCAGCTGGCCATCGCTGACCGCTCTCAGGGTCTGGTCTGGGGGGCTCTGGGGGGCCTGGTCTCGGTGCCGGGAGAGTACTCCCACAGCCCTCTCTCTCAACGCCCCTGCGATCCCCTTCGGAGGCTGGGAGGGGACCAGATGCCCTCAGCGTGAGGACCAAGGACGGACCAGACGTGATGGGTCGGATCACGCTGTAGTAGCAGCAGCTCTAAAGTACCAGCACTCACGATAAAACCACAAGGTCATTGCTCAACTGCACCATGGGTCCGCCACACACCAGTGGGGGCTCTGCCCCATGTCCCCGTGCAGGGCGGGGCTGCCATCGCCAGCGTGGTGACAGGGAAGGACAGTGCTGGGTTCTCGTACGGAAGTGATTTCCCCGCCGTGCTCCCACCCGCTAGCCAGAGTTATGTCACAGGGCCCCTCCCGACCGCAAGGGGGACAGGGAAGGGTCATTTTCCCGGCCCACAGGGGAACCATGGGAAAAGGTCTCTCGCACAGAGGGCTGCACTCAGTTGCCCCAGCCCCTGCGAGCCAGAGAAGCCTGGTCCAGGCCTCTCGGGCTCTCGAACGGCAGCACAATCCACCGGACGTGCGCCTCTGATGCAGCCGGTCTCCCGTGAATGGACACCCATGAATGGGCCTCTCACGACTGCGGACCCGCTCCCAGCTCTCCCAGGCCGCGCTGTTTGCCCGGCTACCGTGGATGGTAGAGGGTGGCGGGAGGGCCACCCGGACAGCTCTGTGCATGGGACGCAGGAGAAAAGGCAGGAGGGCCCGACCTGAGCAGCAGTGATGGACCCTCCCGCCAGCCCAGCCTGGGCTGCTGGGAGCCCCTGAGCTCCTGCCCACACCCCTTCTCCCCCAGGGCCCCTCAACTCTGGGCTCTGGTGTCCCGTGCAGAGGCCCCGTGGAGGGTCGTCTGCTAAAACTAGAAAGCATGCTTATGTAAGGGAGCCTTTTCTCCCTCTAGACTGTGGGCACCTCCAGGGCAGAAATCATAGTTTTCCTGTTTTTTTATTTTTCCGATCTCTTTATTCCTACTCCTGGAGTTCACTAAACACAGCCCAGGGTTGAAGGCTCTAAGCGGAAATCCTGATTTGTTTTTGGATTCCAACATCCTAGCTGGCCGCCCCGTCCCTCCCCACAGCCTGACCGCGGAAGGTCCGAGAGCCCCTCCCCAAGAAACTCGATGCTCACGGCATTGCTTCCGGCTTAGAAACTTTATTAGTCCTGGAGAAAGCCAGACAGGCGGCCCTTCCCATGGGGGCGCACGGGCTCTTACTGCTTCCCGTTGCCGTTGATGGGGCGGTTCACATGCTCGGGAGAGGCCAGGAAGGCCTTGAGCTTGGGCCGGGCGCTGAGGCGCGCCACATAGGCCGAGAGCAGGGGGTGGGAGTCCAGGCAGCCAGGGGACAGGACCTGGTGAACGAGCAGCAGGTCCAGCAGGTTGTAGTCGGCGAAGGAGATCTGCAGGGCAGAGGGCCGGGGACTCAGCAGTGGGGGCGTCGGGAAAGGGAGTCAGAGCCGCTCCCTAAGTCCGCCTAGTTTTGCTGAGTAATGGGTTTACGTGTGCCCTCCGCACCCGTTCTCCACCTCCAAGCAGACGATGGTGCAGAAGGGGGCAGGACAGGGGAAGACGCTCACCTGGCTGCCCACGATAAAGGCCTGGCCCCCCTCGTTCTGGGCCAGCAGCGTCTCAAAAGGCTTCAGGCACTCTGGTAGTGCCTTCAAGTACTCCTCCTTCCCCGCCTCCTGCCAGAAAGACACCACGGCGTGTGACCCTCCGCACCTGCACACCTCAGCCCCCGCCCCAGCCCCGAGATGCCCCTTCTGCCTCCCCCATTTCAGGGAATTGCCAGCCACCGAGTTCGGAGCCCCCCCATGCTCCTCTGCTTACTCCCTCCCCCGGGCTGCTGGCACGTCCCCTCCGGGTCAGACACTGGATCTTCTCCAGCCCACTCCCACCTGTCCATCTCCGCCGTGACCCGCCTGGACCCTCCAACAGCCTCGGAAGAGCCTCCTAGACCTCACATTCGGACACAGCCCTTGCTTAGACCCCTCAGTGGCTCCCTACTGCCATCAGGGGAGCAACCAGGCAGACCTGCAAGGTTCTCCGGACCCGGGCCTGCTGCCCCTCCAGCGCCAACCCCCTACGCTCTCCCTCTCCCTCGTGACAGGCACACACACATGCCTTGCGTCTGCTAACTTGGTCCCACGTCCCCAAATGTACTCTGTGTCTTCATACTCTGTGCCCCTGGAGGTGCCAGCACTCTCGCCCCCTAGAGGCCGGCTAGAGATCCTTCTCCTCCACCTGCTCCAGGAAGCCCCGCCCTCTGCCCAGGAAATCAGGAACCCGCCTGGCTGGAGGTCTTCTGGCCTTGCAGGTCATGCCATTGACCGCTAGCTGACTGGGTCCATCACCCGGCAGTGAGGGTGAGGGCTAGGTCTGGTGCGCGGCAGCTCCTGGTCCTCAGCACAGAGCCCAACCTAGCCCGGGGCACCCTGACTGGGGGCAGGGGGTGGGGGAGACCAGAGTCGTGGGAGGGTGAGAATACAGGAAGCTTTTCTTTGTTCTCCCCGTGCCCGGGCTCACGTAGTTGGTATAGATGAGCATGACGTATTTGCAGCGGAGGTCTTCCACGCCATCGTTCACCACATCCAGCAGGGCCGCCTCCCGATGGTCCTTCCCGTACAGCCCTGGGCAGCAGGAGAGCAAAATGCAGGCCTGGACCGCTGACACGCTACTGCCAGGCATCCGCGGCTGCCTGTGGGCACAGCCAGGGAGGGGGAAGGAGGGCGGGGACAGAAGGGACAGTCCTGATGCACAGTAGGGGCACAGAACTCAGCAAGAGACAGTGTGGCAGAGCACAAGAGCTGTGGGCAGACTGGGGCTCGGCCGAGGGCAGTTTCTAGAACCTCCTCGTGCCTCCCCGTGCCTCTGTTGCGCGGTGTCACCAGGCAACTTGACTTACGCACAAGAGGGTCAGAGGCCAGGCACCAAGCAGAGGAGCGGGAAGGCGGGCTGATGCTTGCCCACCCCTGCACGGGGGCCACCTGCAGCGTCAAGACTCACCCAGGGAGCGACCCAGGTGCCGCAGGATGGCATTGGACTGGTACAGGGTGAGGTCTCCGTCCTGGAACTTGGGGAGCTGCCCATACAGCTGAGGGGGGAGGGCACAGCTCTGTCAGCAATGCTGAGCTTGGCTCCCCAGCGGCCCAGCCCCCGCCCCGCCCCGCCCCCGCCCCCGCCCCCGCCCCCCTGCGGGCGCAGCACTCACACAGGAGGCCTTGAGCGGGCCCTGCAGCCATTTCTCTTTGGTCACCACCTCCTCCTTCCAGCTCTGGCCCTGGTCAGCCAGCAGCATGCGCATCGCCTCGCAGCGGCCTGGGAGGGGGGCACAGGGTGTGGGGTGTGCGCAGAGACCCCAGACTCACGGCGCCCTGGGGGCGGGGCCGCGGGGGCAGGGACTGCTCCGAGGACCCCGAGGAGGGGGATGGGCCACAGTGAGGAGGAGGGTTGGATACTCAGAGGCCCAGGCTAATATCCACACGATGGAAGGGTGGGGTGTGGGTCTTGGGCCGCAGGCCCAACCTCTGCCTCCCCCAGCTCCCGGCCGGGGCCCCTACCTCGAACAGGAAAGTAGACGATGGTGTAGGGCGGCACTGCAGCAGAGGGAGACAAGTTTGTTTGAGGCCAGGGTATCACAGAAGGGAGACAGACCCATCTGGCCTCCCTGGGGTCCCATTTCCTGCTCGGCGCACTCTGGGACCTAAGAACAGGTCTGTGCGCTGGAGCGGCTCGAGCCCCAACCGCGCGCTGCTGGCCTCGTGGGTCCCCTGGATTCTCATCCCGGCGCTGGGGTGGAGGAACCGGCGGAGTGCAGGGCCCTCCAGGGACTCTGGCTCGGAGCCGGCGGTCCGGCCTCCAATCGGAGGCCCCTGGGGTCCACCCCTACCCCCGGAGACCCGGGCGGCGGGGACTCACTGGTTTCAGCGCGGGTGGCGGTGGCGGCGGTAGCAGCGACAGCAGCGGGGGTGGCGACACAGCTCGGCCCCGGTCCAGGCCTCCAGCTTTATTAAGGGTCGTCCCGCCCACCCTCGTCCCGCTCCGCCCCGCTCCGCCCCAGTGCTGACTCACTGCGCTCCGGAAGCCCGGCTCCCCCCTTCCCTTCCCCGGCCTGAACCCCGCCGGCGCCCCCCGCCCGCCCTCACCCTCGCCGGCGGCCCTCCCAGCACCCCGGCACCCGGCAGCCCGCCCGAAGGATGTGCTGGGCTCCCTGGCAAGGGCTAGGGTACCAGTTGCCCAATTTTCCAGAGAGTTTAGGGTTTGCCCAATCCTGGTTCTTAACCTGCTTGGTTGTCAGACCTCAGAGGCACTAAGCCTTTGTCCACCTTCAAAATAAAACAGGCGGTTATTTCACCGGCAAAATGGATTTATTCACGAATAGCACAGCAGTGTTATTTAAGATAAGCAAGCGACGGTAAAACCACAGGCCCGGCGGGCGGATTCGAGAGGAACACTAATTTATAGAGAAAAAGGGGGAAGTCAGGAGGGACTGCTTTGAAAGAAGTCTATTGGAAGAAAGGAACGTTGGGGATGGTTTCTCCTTGGCTGAGCTGCCGCAGGGCGACATTGTCTGGGCTATTGGCAAGGGAAGAGAAAATCTCTATTTTCCTCCTGGGGTAGTAAGATGGGAGTCTTCCCATTTCTGTCTGCAGCTGAGGACGACTGGTCCTGGGTGAGAGCCCCCTCTCCCACCCGAACCCCATTTTAAACGAGGTTTTCTTTTTTCAGTTTCACATTTACCCCCTTTTGATCAAGCTCTTTCCCCCTAACCCCACCCCAAGCACCCCGATCAAGAGTCAGTGACTTTTGTCCCTCGGTGACAGGCAGGTTCTTTCCTGGCTGTCTTGTCCCGCACATGGAGGGAAAGAAAGTACACAGATCCGAAACCACTGAAGCCTCATTCAAGTAACAAGGAGGAATAGGAGGGAGGACTCAGGCATTTCCCATCTAATGTCTGTATCTTTTCAAGGTCATGCACTTTGGAAATCACCTCAAAGCGCTGAAAAACACTATCTTACTGGGTACATCGTTTCTACAATGATTTGGCGAGCCATAGCTAGGAAACTTAAAAATAATTACACAAAGTATAATTAAATTACGCAAGGTATAATTAAACTATACAAAGTGTAATTCAAGGCAACATGACAATTCTAAATCGTAGGATGGTTCTGAGCCATGACCCTAGGCCGGAAGGTAGCCAATGAACACATGAAAGGACCCTGGAGATTGAGGTGAAATTTACTAGAGCCAAATACTTGTTCCCTAATTTGGTGCAATTGGGTTTCTACTTGCCCTGAGGAATTTATCCACATGCAGTAGGAGGAGGAGTTCACTCTGACACAGGTGCTTCTGTGTTTAGCAAGTAAATAATCAAGGGCTATGCAATTGTCTCAAACTACCTTCGGCAACTAGTTGAGTTGCCTGGCCACCATTCTGTTGGCTGTGGAATTGGCTACCTTCTTGCTGTTCTGGAGAGATTTCTTTTTTTCTTTTCTTTCTCTCTCTTTCTTTCTCTCTCCCTTTCCTCCCTCCCTCCCTCCCTCCCTTCTTTCTTTCTTTCTTTCTTCCTTTCTTTCTTTCTTTCTTTCTTTCTTTCTTTCTTTCTTTCTTTCTTTCTTTCTTTCTTTCTTTCTTTCTTTCTTTCTTTCTCTCTTTCCTTTTTCAGATTCCTAATCATGTTTTCATTGGCACTTATTCTGACCCTGGGGAGAAAAGTTCTTCCTGCGGAGGCAAAGCCAGAATCACGTCCATCCCCTGGGAGCTCCTGTTTAAGGCAGCTGGGGAGAACCGGTGGGGATAGACCCATGAGAGCTTCTGGTTTGTCATGGAAAGAAACGAGAACGGTCAACACGGCAAGAGCACATGGCCCTTTTAGCTTCCAGCTGTCGAGACCATGAGTTGCCCTAGCATAGGCATCATGGTCAAAACCTCCAGTGTAGAGGAGTAGCCAGGGCACCTGCAGAGGGCTCCCTCGTAAGCTGTGGACCCATCGGCCAGTATAGAGGGCTTAGCACCATTCAGCCAAGACTTAGATACTATGTTACTATGCAGTGAAAGACTACCTGGATCTATGCATATGTCAGGAAACTTACAGATGGCCCTACTTATATTGCTCACCCTGCCATGTCCTATATATATGTATGTATATGTGTGTGTATTATATATATAATATATATTATGCAATATATTATATATTAATTATATGTTTATTATATTACATTATATAATTATATAATATATTATATACATATTAATTATATAATATGTATATATTACATATTACATATGTTATGTAATATGTAATATATATTGAAGACATCTTTTTTCCCATTTCGGGGCTGGGCTAAATAGAAGCAAAGAATAGGGTTAGGGGAGTTCAGTGCTCTAACCTTACAAAAGGGACCCGAGGAACAATCTAATTTCACAGTGGTGAAATGACTCAAAGAGTGAACTACAGGATCACTGTTGTCATATACAGATCGAGGCTTCCGGGGACAAATCTGACCTTTTTTGCAATTACTGAGAAATGCAGATGAGAGCGTTATCTGTCTGAGGAAGGGAGGGAGAAAACAGAGTAAGAAATAACAGTAAGGGGTGCCTGGGTGGCTCAGTGGGCTAAAGCCTCTGCCTTTGGCTCAGGTCATGATCTCAGGGTCCTGGGATCGAGCCCTGCGTTGGCGCACTTACCTAGGGAAAGTTGTCTCCACCAGGTGTCATCTGCTCCAAATACTGGAAATCTTTACTTTCAGGTCACCCATCCATGGGCAAGTCCAAATGGACTTTGGTGCTTTATTTAGATGTGGCATGTGAATCCCGGAGTGGACTCCCTGAAGTCTGGCAACACCCAGCCTGGCTAACGGCATCTGCTAGGGCCCCCCAGCCCTGCCCCACCCCCACAGTGAGCTTGAAGAGAATAGTGGAGGTGTCTTTTCCAACAGAGGAAAAGAATCTCTGTGTTGCAAGGTGCGAGGCTTAACATCTTCGTTTCCAGGGAACGTGCTGGAAAGAGGTTGCTCTACCAAAGCATGGTTGTTTTCAGTAGGAGCCATTAGGTTTTTATAGTATTAAAGTAGATGTCCTTTTACAAGCTGTGGATCAAAGGAGACAGGGGCCAAGAGCATCGGACATCCTGGGACTGTCTCAAAGGGTGCAAGTCTATGAGTTCCAACGGGGACAGATCTGAGATTTAGAAGGATGAAGGGCAATGCTTTGGGCTAGGGTATAGGACAGGTCTTTACAAATTTTACCAGTTGACTATTAATAATGCTCTAGTGTATTGACTAGCCCCGAGGACCGAAGACGGCAAAGCACAGTGAAAGCTAATGAAGTAAGTGCCTCTGACCACCGGGAAGCATTCAAGGGCTCCCCGGGTAGGAATGCCTTTTTTAAAAATAAGATTTTAGCCACAAAAGAGGCCATAGCCTGCCTATAAGAAGAGCCTCAGTCCAGTGAGAAAATGGTCAACCGCTGACTAAAACATATTTATATCCGTGAGATGGGGCAAGCCCAATAAAATGCATTTGCCAAAGCTCAAATGGTCCATTGGGCAATTTTAAATGCCCAGGGGTGGTATGGATGGACTTTCCAGCATTGCATTTTGGACAGGTGGGACAAGCAAGGTGGGCACTTTTGTGTGTGTGGCATTATTCATATTTCCCTGCATAGGTGTTGGTTCCTACAGGTTATCACTTTATCAGTAGACCAACGATTTAATGCACGTATAAAGGTTAGCCATGAGAATTTTAGAATCTCTGCCAGGACTTGATTGTATCTGGCTCAAGGCCAAGTCCTCTCTTTTTATCAAACCAACAACGATTACATTTCCAATATTGTTTTCCCCTCTCTGGGGCCGATGGGTGGGCATCTCTTGTCAATCTTCTCTAAGTCATCATTGGAAGAATATCCCTTTGGACCATGATGGAGGTTGAGCTCTTGTTTTCCTTGAGCATTTTCTTATTTAAAGATCTTATTTTATTTATTTATTTGAGAGAGAGACAGAGAGAGAAAGCAAGAGCAGGAGGAGGGGCAAAGGCAGAGGGAGAAGCAGGCTCCCAGCTGAGCAGGAAGCCCAGTGTAGGGCTCCATCCCAGGACCCTGGGATCGTGACCTGAGCCAAAAGCAGATGCTTAACTGACTGCGGCACCCAGGCGCCCCTTCCTTGAGCACTTTTGCTGGAAAGGTCAGCAAGGTGGTTTCCTTTGGCCTCCAGGGCGTTGGGTCTGGCATACCCGGGAAGCTTACTAACACAGCCAGAGCCCAGCTGCAAGGATCCGATGTCTAATACATTTCAGACATGGGAGCCATTTAACATTTTATCCCCACTGGGGGAAGGATACCTCATTGTTTACGTAACATTCCGAAGTCATGAATGACCCCCACACACACCAGCTATTGGTGTAAATGCTTGTGCTTTTACCCTTAGCTAAGGTGCAAGCCTGAGGAAGGGCGTGGAGCCCCGCCTGTGGGTCCCAAGTGGTCATAGACAAAGGTGCTGCCCTGTGACATCAGAAAGAGTTGCAACAGCAAAGCATTTACTGTTTTCATCCTTTAAATAAGACCGGTCCCTAAACCACAAACACCTCCACGCTGGTTTGAGGAGTTTCCTGTCAATTGTCGTGGGGAGTCAAAAGGGTGATATGTCAATGTCAAGCAGGGGTGAGGGGGTCTCATCAGTGAGTGGGGGAGAGTAGCGGGGTTAAGGTCATTGCAGCGAGAGTTACTTGAGGAGCAGTTAGCAGGACGGTTTCATAGCAGGCGAGGCAACTCAGAAGGTGTTGAGCGGGAAGAGAATCGGAGGACTTCTGCTATAGGGGGCACAGGACGATTAGAGGGGACCCCAAGACTATTTCTGCAGTGGCCTTAACCAAAGCGGCAGTGGCGGGAATGGCTCTGAGGCAAGGGCGTATTCTCAAGATGGTTGTCCCACGTTTTGGGTGAGCATTTCTTTCCTTCTCGCACACAAAAAGGAAAACAGGAAGCTGAGAATCAGGATGGCCAAGGGCAAGGAGCTTTATTAAGCTTTTCTTTAGGGGTGCCTGACTGACTCAGTCAGAAGAGCATGTGACTCTTGATCTCGGGATTGTGAATTTGAGCCCCACATTGGGTGTAGAGATTACTAAAAAAAATAAACTTTAAGAAACAAAACAAAAAAACCCCTTCTCTTTAAAGTCTCAAAAGCTATGTCATCCTGATCTTTCCAAATAATAGAACCAGATTGTTTTGTTTTGTTTTGTTAGTAAAACACACAGGGGCTGGGCAGTAAAAAGTGTGGAGTACAATTTCAACAATAGCCAGCTAGCCTGAGAAAACCTTGCAGCTGGTGCTTAGTTTTTGATGTGGGGGGGTTCGGGATGCCGGGAAGCCTATCTGGATCTAAATGCAGCCCCTGCTCCAAGATCAGGTGCCATATTAATATTGAACTTGGGTTGGAACAAACTGCAATTTTTCTTTGGAGAATTTACATCGGTTTTGGCTTGAAGTCTTAACAGGTGGATGCTGTCCTCCTTTGAAGAGGTTTGAGGAGAGCAGAGAAGCAAGTCACGGAAGCATTGTAACAAAGTAGAGTATACAGAAAACTTTTTATCATCCAAATCAGCCCTTACTTAAGCTCTGTGAAAAGTAGAGGATGTTCTGTGAAACCCTGGGGCTTGACTGTCCGGGTGTGTTGTTTTCCTTCCCAAGTGAAAGCAAAAAAATATTGGCTGGCCTTATCCACAGGAATGCTAAATAATGTGCCATAGAGGGGCTCCTGGGTGGCTCAGTGGGTTAAAGCCTCTGCCTTTGGCTCAGGTCATGATCTCAGGGTCCTGGGATCGAGTCCCGCAGCGGGCTCTCTGCTCAGCGGGGAGCCTGCTTCCGCCTGCCTCTCTGCCTGCTTGTGATCTCTTTCTCTCTCTCTGTGTCAAATAAATAAATAAAATCTTAAAAAAAAAAAAAAAGAATGTGTCATAGAAATCGATCACAGCGATAAATTTGCTTTCACTGGGGGGAAGGAAGCCACTAAAGGATGGGGATTAGGAACAACAGGATGATGAGGGATAATGTTATCTTTTATGGCTCAGACCTCTGTCCTTGGACAAACCTCCATTCTTGGCCACTGGGTTTTTGTCTCAGGTAAAACAGGAGTATTATAAGGACTAGTACAGGGGATGGTGAGGTCCTGAGCCTTATAATATTTTTGTACGGGCCTGATGTCTTGAAGGGATTTTTGTGTGTGTGTGTGTGTGCACAGGATTGATTCATTCTGGGGAGAGGCTTTGAGGGATTTATTTGAATCTTAATGGAGCACTGTGAATTCTGCTAATATCAGTTGAAGGCTTGGCCCATAAGGAGGATGGTGAGTGACCCGTGTCCTTGGAGTTAAGCCCAGTGCCATCAGGAGATGGAGCAAATGAAAGATGCTGGCGCGTCATTTGATTCACCTGTTTGGTCACTTTGATTGCTACTGTCAAATTCTAGAATTGTTTCCCCTTTTGGGGGGATAGTCCAGCACGGTATCTTTCTAAGTGATCTTGGCCCAATAAGTGAATCAAGGTGGAGGAACCAAGGAGGGAAGGGTGGGTATCTCTTAGAGGATCTAAACAGAAGGGAATTGGTTCAGAGACAGAAACCTGTTGAGGTTTATTAGAGACCCCACTATTTGGGTCATTTTCGTACTCCAAGCCAGTGGCCGCTTACAGCAGCGGGATTGAGCACCAAGGGTTAGTTCTAGGGTCAATAGAACAGAGACAGCCATTCCCAACCTGAAGAGTTATTTCTCTGAGCTGATTAAGAGGGAGGCTGGGGAAGGGCCCCTGCAGTTCCCCAGAGCCCGTCACTGGGGATTAGGACCCTGGAAAGGCTGGCCATAGGGTCGAGGCATCTAGAGTACATAAGCTTGTAGGAGTCTTTTCTCCGAGACCCCGACTCTCTGTAGTAGTGGCGGAATACCGGAAGGGTTTGGGTCTTGTTTAGAGGCCTCTCCATTCGTCCAAGTTGAAAATTCAGGATTTTCGTGATCTTCCTTCTGGTCAAATCATCCATAGTGCCATCACGCTGATCTGGACTGGATGTGGTTTCCCTTTCCATCCATCTGGTCCCTTTAAAGAGAAGAGAATGATCCCGATTCAGCCCATTAATAGAATTAAGAGCTACCCACGTGGACTCGACACCCAAAGGAAGACCAGAATTTTCCTTAAAAACAATCTGCAGTCAACTGCAATAGTTATGAAGAGGTCCATCAGGTTTTTGGGTGCAAGACTGAATTTTGTTCCAATCAACAGGTTTAAGAAAAACTACTGTCGTTGCTTGGTGGAAATTTCCGGCGAGTATTCTAGCATCTTGCCAAAAGTTAGGAGTCTGTTTTTCTAAATCCCCTTTGGGATTTTCCCATTGGGTAAGTTTCATCCAATGTTGGACAGAAGGAGAAACAGGATCCCCACTGAGCAGGGAGCCCGATGAGGGACTCAGATCCCAGGACCCCGGGATCATGACCTGAGCTGAAGGCAGATACTTAACCAACTGAGCCACCCAGGAACCCTGATTTCATTCTTTTTTATGGTCAAGTAATATTCTACTGTATGTGTATACTGCATTTTCTTTGTTCGTTCATCTATGGATGGACACTTGGATTGCTTCCATATCTTGGCTATTGTAAATAATGTTGCAATAAACACAGGGGTGCGTGTATCTTTTCAAAGTAGTGTTTCTATTTTCTTTCGGTAAATATACACGGTAGTGGAATTACTGGATCACAGGGTAATTCTATTTTTCTTTTTTTTTTTAAGATTTTATTTATTTATTTGACAGAGAGAGAGAGAGAGAGAGATCACAAGTAGGCAGAGAAGCAGGCAGAGAGGGGGAAGCAGGCTCTCTGCTGAGCAGGGAGCCCGATGCGGGGCTTGATCCCAGGACCCTGAGATCATGACCTGAGCCGAAGGCAGAGGCTTTAACCCACTGAGCCACCCAGGCGCCCCTATTTTTCATTTTTTGAGAAACCTTCATACCGTTTTCCACAGTGGCCGCACCAGGTTGTGTTCCCACTAACAGTATACGAGGGTTTCTTTTTCTCCACATCATCACCAACATTTGTTGTTTCTTGTTTTGAATTTAGCCATTCTGATAAGGTGTGAGGTGATATATCCTTGTGTTTCCATTTGCATTTCCCTGATGATGAACGATGTTGAGCATCTTTTCTTCTATTCAGTGTTTGTTGCCCATCTGTATGTCTTCTTTGGAAAAAAGAAAAAAGAAGTCTTCTGCCCATTTTTAATTGGACTGTTTATCTTTGGGGCATTGACTTTTATAAGTTCTTTATGTATTTTGGATATTAACCCTTTATCAAGTGTATAATTTCCTAAGATCTTCTGCCATTCAGTGGGTTGTCTTTTTGTTTTGTTGATGGTTTCCTTTGTTGTGCAAAAAATTTTTATTTTAGTGTAGTCCCAATAGTTTAATTTTGCTTTTATTTCCCTTGCCGAAGGACATATCTAGAAAAATGTTCCTATGGCTATTGTTAAAGAGATTATTACCTATGTTTTCTTCTAGAGATTTTATGGTTCTAGGTCTCATATTTAGGTCTTTAATCCATTTTGAGTTTATTTTGTGTGTGTGTGGTATAAAAAAGTGGTCCAGTTTCATTCTTTGGCATGCTGCTGTCCAGTTTTCCCAACACCATTTTTTGAAGAGCCTGCCTTTTTCCCATTGCTTGTTATTGCCTCCTTTGTCAAAGACTAGTTATATGAATTGGGCTCTCTACTCTGTTCCATCGATCTCTGTGTCTGTCTGTTTTAAGCCAGTACCATACTGTTTCAATCACTACAGCTTTGTAGTATATCTTGAAATCTAGAATCGTGATTCCTCCAGTTTGGGTCTTTTTTTTCCAGATTGCTTTGACTTCTGTGGTTGCATACAGATTTTGATATTATCCTACTTCTGTGAAACACGCTGTTGGTCTTTTGACAGGGATTGCATTAAATCTATAGATTGCTTTGGGTAGCATGGACATTTTAACAATATTTCATTTTCCCAATCTGTAAGCATAGAATGTCTTTCCATTTGTGTCATCTTCAGTTTCTTTCATCAGTGTTTTATAGTTTTCAGGGTGTACGTCTTCACTTCCTTGATAATGTTTATTCCTGGGTATTTTATTATTTTTGGTGCCGTTGTAAATGGGATTCTTTTCTTTCCTTTTTTGGGGGAGGTTATTTTCTAAATTGCTCTTTCTGTCACTTCGTTATTGGTGTATGGAAATTCAACGGATTCCTGTATGTTGATTTTGAATCCTGCAACTTTACTGAATTCATTTATCAGTTATACTGGTTTTTGGTGGAGTCTTTAGGGTTTTCTCTGTATAGTATCTTATCATCTGCAAATGATGAAAGTTTTATTCTTCCTTACCAATTTAGATGCCTTTATTTCTTTTTCTTGTCTGATTGCTGTGGCTAGGACTTCCAGTACTATGCTGATTAAAAGTGGTAAGAGCAGACAACTTTGTCTTGTTCCTGATATGAGGTGAAAGTTTATCACCATTGACTAATGATAGTGGTGGGTTTCTCAGCTATGACCTTTATTATGTTGAGGTATGTTCCCTCTAAACCTACTTTGTTGAGGGTTTTTATCATAAATGGATGTTTTACTTTGTCAAATGCTTTTTCTGCATCTACTGAAATGATCACATGGTTTTTATCATTTCTCTTGTTGATGTGGTGTATGGTGTTGATTGATCTGTGAATATCGAACCCTTGCATCCCTGGAATAAATCCCACTTGATCATGGTGAATGATTTTTTAAAAACTATGTCACTGGACTCAATTTCTGAATATTTTGTTGAGGATTTTGCATCTATGTTCATCAGAGATCGTGGCCTATAGTTTTCTTTTCTTTTTTTTTTATATAATGTCTTTATCTGGTTTTGGTGTCAGGGTGATGCTGGCCTTGCGGAATGAATTTGGAACTTGTCCTTCCTCTTCCGTTTTGCTTTGGGAAACTCTTTAATTATGGCTTGTGATCCAACCTCAATCCAGAGAATATAAGAAATTCCATGTTTATTTGGATCCTTGGAAGATTTAACTTCAGAGAGACATGTTTCAATAGGTTCAGAAGAAGAGGGAGTGGGGAGAGGTTTGGAGGAAAAAGAAAATTCAGTGAAAGGATTAAAATCAGGGAAGGGGGGAGAGGCAGGGTGAAGACGTGGTGGAGGAAAATGGCCCCAGAGGTGGGGCTGGAACACAAAGTGGCTTTCACACCTCCAGAGACCAAGGAGGTGGGGGAGAGGAAAAAGAGGCCTCAGAAGCCGTTTGACTTCTTTCAATTGCTTGTTTATCTCAGTTAACTTAGAAATAGTATTTTGCAAAGAGGCAGTTTTAGAATCCTGCAAACATTTGGAAGCCCCAAAGTACCAATTAAAAAAGGCATCCCATTCAGTTCGTTTAATTTTGGAGCTGTAGCTTTCTAATTTTGTTTTGAGAAAAACAAGTTCAGGAGATTGAAAGCTTCCAGACTGGCCATTGAGGTTCTAAATGATCTTTAGCTAAGTTAGTCCATTCAGTTGAAAGTGCACAGAAAGAGGGACCATGGTTTTTAAACATAAAGCTGCCCAGGAACCTAGCAGGAGGGCTCTCTTGAAAGAGTTAGCGGGCAGGGATCCTATTGCCCAAAACTAGAGTTTCAGAAAGATGAGTACTCACCAGAAAGGACAAAGCCTTTAAACAGATCCTGCAGGGCGCCTGGGTGGCTCAGCCGGTGAAGCATCGGCCTTCGGTTCAGGTCATGATCTCAGGGTCCTGGGATCGAGCCCCGTGTCAGCCTCCCTGCTCAGTGGGGAGCCTGCTTCTTCCTCTCCCTGTGCTCCTTGTTCTCTCACTCTCTCTGGCTCTCAAATAAATAAATAAAATCTCAAAAATAAAAATACATAAACTGATCCGAATCAACCTGGAGCACTCAAAGGGCACGGGGTGTGGTGCTCAGATTTGGGAGAGACTTGCCCTAAATCTCCAGGGCCGGAGACAGAGCAGTGAGGTCAAAGGGCCCTGTGAATTTGGAAACTTGTTAGCTCACCAGCCTTGGCTGTTTGGAGTCTTCTCTGGATCCCACCTGTGATCACCAAGTAACAGCGACCATAAAAACAAGACAGTCCTGGAGCGCCTGGGTGGCTCAGTGGGTTAAGCACCTGACCCTTGATCTCATCTCGGGTCTTCATCTCAGGGTTGTGAGTCTGAAGCCCATGTTGGGCTCCACGCTGGGTGTGGAGCCTACTTAAAAATAAACACATACATACATACATGCATACATACAAGACAGTTATTTTACCAACAAAAGATTTATTCAAGAATAGTGAAGAATTGCACTTAGGGACAAGCAAGCTACGGTAGAAACACAGGCAAGGCCAGAGAACAAAGCAGAAGGAGGGAGTCGGGGAGGGGTCGCTTTAAAGGAAAGTCTGTTGGAAGAAAGGAGAGTTCAGGGTGGTGGCAGTTTCTCATCGACTGGGCTGTTGGCGGTTGAGGAGAAAATCTCCCTCCTCCTGCTGGCGTACTTGTGTGTAGGGTTTCTCCTGCCGGAAATGTAAGGTCCTTCTCTTCCAACACGCCTACCGTTGATGACCAATGGTTGGGCAAGACAGTGTCCCCTCCTGGCCTCCCAGCTCCATTTTAAAAACTATTTTATTTATTTATTTGTTTGTTTGTTTTCAGTAGGCTCCTTGCCCAGTGTGGAGCCTATCATCGGGCTTGAACTCACAACCCTGAAACCAAGACTTGAGCTGAGATCAAAAGTCAGATAGATGTTCAGCCGACTGGGCCACCAGGCACCCCTACATTTTTTAAAGCTTTTTTTTTTAAATTTAAGTAATCTCTACACCCAACATGGGGCTCGAACTCATGACCCCAAGATCAAGAGTTGTGTACTGTTACGAATGAGCCAGCCAGGTGCCCACCAACTCCATTTTGAATGAGATGTCCTTGGGGAGACTGAGTGGCTTAGTCAGTTGGGCATCTGACTCTTGGTTTCGGCTCGAGCCGTGAACCTCCTGGGTTATTAGATGGAGCCCTGGGTCGGGCTCAGCCTCAGTATGGAATCCGCTTGAGATCCTCTCTCTCCCTCTGCCTCTGCCCCTCCCCCCACTCACGCTCTCACTCTTTAATAAATAAACTCTTAAAAAAATAAATGAGGCGTCCTTTGCGCCTACCTTGCATGTAGACACTCGCGCCCACAAACAAAAGGCCCCGCAGTCACGCACAGAGATGGGCACACCCACTGACTCTGCATGCGAACACCGGCTCAGACATGCACTCATGCCCCAACCCGGCTTTCTCACACCCATACCACTTTCACGGCTCCGGTCATGGTCACGTTCCTGATGCTGTCTATGCGCCGACTTTCTCTAAATTTCCTAACTTCTTCAACTAAAACACTCTTACTTAATTTTTTAAAAAGATTATTTTTATTTGACAGAGAGAGAGAGCACGAGCAGAGAGAACAGCGGAAAGAGAGAAAAGCAGGCTCCCCACTGAACAGGGAGCCCGACGAGGGACCCCGGGGTCATGACCTGAGCCGAAGGCAGACACTTAACTGACTGAGCCACCCGGGCTCCCAAGACCTGCTTATTTTAAATGGAGCCTGTTTCCCTCCCCTGGGTGGGAATGGGCACCACTTGTAGGTAAAAGGTCACTAAAAATAATGACAAAGAGAATGATACTTTTTTTTAATCGATCTGGACAAAGGGACGCTGGACCCCTCCTTTGCACAGAAATGTAGGCGTTTCTGGCACAATGGCACCAAACTGAGCTTGTTCCTCTGTGTCATCGAGATTGAGGGTAATTGCAAAGGGTTTCAGCCTGAGCTTTAGTGCTTTTTTTTTTTTTTTTTTTTTGCTTTAGTGCATTTTGACCCCGGCTGTCCACCTTGGAAACCCCATGCCCACCGCCCGGGCCCTCCTCTGGGGCCCCTGATGGCGGTGATGGAGGGCACGGCTGGGGGGTGGGGTGTCCAGGCAGCTTCTCCTGGAGACCCCTCCCACGGGGCCGGCAGAGTGAGCTGAGGCTTCAGGGAGCAGGACCGCAGGCCGGCGCTGGCCTGGGCTGGGCCTGGCACAAGCTCTCCATCAAGGTGGAAGTTTCTGGACTTGGTGACGGTGGGGAAGGAAGCCTCAAGGGAGCCTGACGGGTCACTCCTTCCCTGAGATGGGGACCAGGGCGGAGAGGCAACCCTGGGGAGGACACCATGTCCTCTGTTGGTCCTAGTGAGTCCAGGAGTCTGTGGGACTTGGGGGTGGGGGTGGGGCTGTCCCACGGAGGCAGGAAGAAAACCCGCACAGGAGCTCAGTGGAGCGAGGGGATCAGGAGAAGGGGATTCCTGCCCCAGGGTGGAATTATGAGTACTCACCAGAAAGGACAAAGCCTTTCTTCCTGTTTTTCTTCCTCTCTGACTGCCCCCTCCCCCAACCAGAACAGTGGTTCTTGGGGGTGATAAGAAGCCTGAAAAACACACCGGGGACACCTGGGTAGCTCCGTCCATTAAGCAGCCGCCTTCGGGTCCTGGGATCGAGTCCCGTGTCAGGCTCCTTGCTCAGTGGGGAGCCTGCTTCTCCCTCTGCCTCCTGCTTCCCCTGCTTGTGCTCTCTCTTGCTCTCTCTCTCGTGCTCTCTCTGACAAATAAATAAACACAATTTTAAAGAAAAATCACCAATATATAAGATAACTTTACATGTGGACAATAAAGCGATCATTTCCTTACTGCCCCTTGGCAGGTGGAGTTGGGGGGCAGGGGGCGGGGGGGGGGATGGCACCCTCCAGGACTGACCTTGCCAGAAGTGAGATGGGCAGAGGACAAGCACTGCTCTGGGGCAAAAAGATCTGGCCCGTGGAGGCTGAGCCGGGTCCCCATCAGCACAGGACCTGGGCTTTAGAACCTGCTCATATCTGGCCCGAGGGCCTGGGCTTCCGGTCTCCGACCCGCCACCCCGCCACCACCAAATTTCTTCCGTGGCGTCCTGCCAACGCCCTCTTTATCCCTTAACACACAAAACTCCTTTCTTCTATTTCTTCCAGAAGAGCTGGATTTGCTCATTGGACCTGAGCTACAAGCAACCTGAAATTTGTCTTCCCCAGTTCCCAGTGCCTGGTAGTCAACAAGCAAACAAACAAACAAAAAACCACAAGGAGCAAAATAAATCATGCTACAAGAAGCAAGAAAAATGAAGCAAAGACACAGTGGCAATTGTATATCGCGAACAGTGGGAACAGTCCCTTCCCGCTACATTCCGTCCTGGCAGCAAGCTCCGCAGCCCCACCCAAGGCTCCCCATCTCCAGAGACACACTCACACCCACACTCACAGCCCTTCACACACTCGCTGTGCTCACACGGACTGGGATCCCACCAGACAGCCCGGTGGCCTTCCCTGAGCAATCCAGCGCCCGACGGGGACAGCCGGACCTTGGGGTCTTGCTGTAGGGACAGGGGCTTGCGGCTGCACTAATGTGGGGGTGAGGTGGGGAGAGGTGGCTCTGGTTGGTGCCCCTCCTCCCCGCCCCTCCTGCTGCTGCCCCAGCTCTAGGGCCCCTTCCCACCTCTCCGAGTGGACTAACTGGCCTAACTCCCGCTTGTCCTGGGGCGTGTGAGGGCAGTCGCCTACCCCCACGATCCATCCCTGTGCCCCTCGAATCGGAAGAGATTTCTAGAGTTCATTTTAAATGTGTCCAGTCCCTCTCTCCTCCCACTCCCCTCCCTCTCTCCTCGCCTGGTCCTGTGGTGCTCAGCCGCAGGGGTGTGTGTGTGTGTGTGTGTGTGTGTGTGTGTGTGTGTGTGTGTTTTCCCACTTCTTAGTCCTCTATGATCACCCATTTGTGCTGGGCCCCTCCCACCCCCATTTATGTGCACTTATGCGTGTGTGTGTGTGTGTGTGTCTGTGTGTCTGTGTATACGTTCCCACATTGCATTCTCTCTTCCCGGGGGGTGTGTTGGCCAGGGTCTGGGAATCTTGATTCCTGTCGGGAGGGCCAGCCCACCAGCCCACTGTGCGCTCCCAGCTGCTCTGTTGTTCTTCAGACTCAGTGCATCCAGCCCCCGGGGCCCCCCGTGGCCTTAGCAGCTCGGGAACATCTGCTAGTCCGACGGGTGTAAGGTGATGGACTGTGGTTTTCAGTTGCACGTCTCATCCCTCGTTAGGAAGCATTTCCAGCACGTCTTCACGGGCTCACTGGATTTTGTTTTCCTCTCGGGGAAATTGCCCCTTCCTTTCCTGTTCTCTGTTGGCTTCGCTGCCTGCTGCTGCCGGTTGCTTTGCAGTTCTTCCTTTATTCTGAATATTAGTGTCTCGGTGATTGGGGACATTGCAAATGCCTTCTCTTACTGTGTCAATGCTTTTAACGCCAAGGTGCCTTTCAATGAAACTTAATTTTGAACTCCTTAATTTTGGAGTAATCAGATCCATCAGGAGGTATCTGGGAGGTAAGGGATGGGGGGAAGCTTATGTTATGTGCTTTTGAAACTTGGTTTATGAGTCTGACCTGGATCATGATATTCTCCTCTACTGTCTGCTTTAAGCTTTGTCAATGAACTCTCACACGCTGTTAACCCATCTCGAGGCCCTTCTGTATGTGCTGTTGGGTAGGAATCCAGTCTTATTTTTCTCCACGAAAAGAGACCCCATCCCCTATAGCATCCGCTGATTTACATGTTAAACTCCCATAGGCATTGGGTCTGTCTTTCGGATCTCTGTTCTCTTCCATTGTCTGTCTCTTGCCGTGACAGTATTCCATTAAAAAAAAAAAAAAAAGATTTTATTTATTTATTTATTTGAGAGAGAAAGAGACAGACAGAGAGAGCTCAAGCAGAGGGAGAGGGAGAAGCAGACTTCCCACTGAGCAGGGAGCCTGACTGGGGACTCCATCTCAGGATGCTGAGATCACGACCTGAGTTGAAGTCAGTTGCTTCACCCACTGAGAAACCCAGGTGCCCCAGTACTGCATTTTTTTATTATTATAATTACTATGGTCTTACAAATCTGGTAGGGAAAAAACACACCCTCTCGCTTTCTTTTTTGTGTTTTTTAAGCTTTCTTAGTTATTTGTGGCTCTCCATTCATCTATAAAAATGCTATTGCACATTTACAAAATTTTTTCCAGAAATACAACTGGAATTTTGATTAAGACTGCCTTACATTTAAAGAGAAGCTAAATTAAATTTGGAGAGAACTTACATCTTTATAACTTTGCATCCTACTCTACATTATGGTCTATTTCTCTATTTATTCAGCTTTGCTTCTCTATCTTTATTAAAGCCTTCTACCAAAAGATCTTATGTATTCTTGTATATTCGGGGTACTTTATATCTTGTTGCTGTGAATACCTCATTTTTCAGTCAGGTATCAGAGATGTAGAGATATGCTGGAAATACAATAGGTCTGGTAAGTTTATATCTAGCAATGTTGCTGGAATCTCTTACTGATTCCAGTAGTTAGTGTGTTGATTTCCAAGGCTCTTCTAGGAAAATGATCAGAGCAATTAATGAGAATTTTATCTCCTCCCTTCTAACACTTACACCTTTCATTTCTTTTTCTTTCTTTATCACATGGGCAAGAGTCTCCAGATGATACTAAATCATAGTATCTTGTTTCTGATCTTAACAAGACAGGGACATCATGGGCACGAATGAAAACAGGAGACACCGTTTCTGTACCCCCATCTCTGTCATGGCTTGACTGACCATTCCCTGGACCACGGTGTCTGGGCTGGGGGCAGAGGGCCGTTATGCGTGATATTTGCTGTGGATTTTTGGCATGGAAACTGCATCATAGTCAACAAGTTCCCTTCTCTTCCTAGCTTAGTAAGAATTTGTATCATAAATAAGTAACAAATCTTATCGGGTGCTTTTTCTACATTGTCTGATTCTATCGCATACGGTTCTCCTTTATTTTTATCAGTGTGCAGAGTTATAGTGATTAATTTTCTAATAAATTCCTGGAATAGGCCCTACTTGATTGTGATGTGTTATTTTTAATACAATATATTTTATTTTTTTAGGACTTTAACATCTGTGTTCACAAATGAAGTGAGCATGTCGTATTCTTTTTTGTCTTTCTCTAATTTTCGGAATCAAAATTTCACTATCATAATATTTTCTGGAAAATGTTCCCCCTTTTTCATATTATCTGGAATAGCTTATAGTTATTCACGCCTCTTTTTTTTTTTTCATTATTTTTTCCAGAAAAAAAATCTGCTATCTTATGAAGAACCAGCTTTTGGGTTTATTAATTTTCTAAGTTGTCCTTTGGTTCATGGGGCATCTGGGTGACTCAGTCAGTTAAGTGTCTGCCTTCAGCTCAGGTCATGATCTCAGGGTCCTGGGATTGAGCCCCACGTTGGGCTCCTTGCTTGGTGGAGAGCCTGCTTCTCCCTCTCCCTCTGACTCTCCTCCCTGCTCATGCTCTCTCTCTCTCTCTCTCTCAAATAAATAAATAAAATCTTTTTTTTAAAAAGATTTTATTTATTCATTTAACAGAGAGAGAACACAAGCAGGCAGAGAGGCAGGCAGAGGCAGAGAGGAGCAGGCTCCCTGCAGAGCAAGGAGCCCGATGCGGGACTCGATCCCAAGATGCTGGGATCATGACCTGAGCCAAAGGCAGCTGCTTAACCAACTGAGTCACCCAGGCGTCCCATAAATAAAATCTTTCAAAAAAATAAATTGTCCTTTGGTTCTTATTTGCTATCTTCCTCTTTATGATTGCCATTACTTTTACAAATGTGCTGTTATTTTTTTCCCCAACTTTATGATTTCAATAATTTACTCATTTATTTCCGACATTTCTATTTCCTGATAAATACAGTTAAGGCTGTACATTTTCCTTAAAGTACTACTTAGCTGTGTTCCACTACTTTGAACATGTAATGCTTCTATCCATGCAAATATACATATGTCTCCATTCTTTTTATGATTTCCTCATCACCTCAAGGATTATTTAATGATGCATGATTTGGTTTCTAAATGTTTTTAAAGTTTTTATTTATGTACTTTTTAAAAAAGATATTATTTATTGGGGCGCCTGGGTGACTCAGTCGTTAGGCATCTGCCTTCGGCTCAGGCCATGATCCCAGGGTTCTAGGTTTGAGCCCCCATCAGGCTCCCTGCTCTGCAAGAAGCCTGCTTCTCCCTCTCCCACTCCCCCTGCTTGTGTTCCCTCTCTTGCTGTGTCTCTCACTGCCAAACAAATTTTAAAAAAATCTTTCTTTTTTAACGATTTTATTTATTTATTTGACACAGAGAGAGCACAAGTGGGGGAGAAGCAGGCAGACAGAAAGAGAGAAGCAGGCTCCCCACTTAGCAAGGAGCCCCATGTGCGGCCAGATCCCAGGACCCCAAGATCATGACCTGAGCTGAAGACAGAGCCTTAACCAAATGAGCCAATGAGCCCTCCAGGCGCCCTGATTCGGTTTCTAAATTTTAAGGATTTTAAGCTACTCCAGTTTGAGAGTTGTAATTCTGAGATAATTGTGATCAATTTCAATTGGGAGAAGTTTCCATCCCTTTTGTTTTTATTTCTAGTTTTATTACATTATGGCTAAAGAACACGATCAGTCTCCTATTTATCTATTGTAATTTATTGAGATTTTATTTATGGTCTAGGTCATAGCTTATTTTTGTAAATGTTGAGAGATACTCCAAAAAAAAATTTACTTTCTGTTAGGTGTAGATAATTGTTCACACCATTGACATTAGCCTGTATTCCTTTTTGTGTGTTCGTGCCCTCCGTCTACGAGAGAGGTGTGGTGTTACCGCTAACTGTGTCTCCCAGCAACTCCAGCAGTGTGTACTCGCCATTATGTAAAGCTATATTGTGAAGGGCATTTCTCTTGGTCTGTCGTCTATTTTGTGTGTTTATAACATCTTTGTTTGTTTCTTGTGACTTTTAACCCTGAATTATATTTTTTCATATAGTAAGTTAGTGACATATTAAGATTCCTGCCTTGGCATTCTTTTTATTCATGTTCACTTTTTATTCCAAGTGAAGATATTCACTTGGAATATCTTCCCTTATCCTTTAGAAAAAAATACTTCTGTACCTTTAAGAAAATGGAAGTAGGGGCACCTGGGTGGCTCAGTGGGTTAAAGCCTCTGCCTTCTGCTCAGGTCATGATCCCAGGGTCCTGGGATCAAGCCCCTCATCGGGCTCTCTGCATGGCAGGGAGCCTGCTTCCCCTTCTCTCTCTGCCTGCCTCTTTGCCCACTTGGAATCCCTCTCTCTGTGTCAAATAAATAAATAAAATCTTAAAAAAAAAATGGAAGTGATTTATATTTAGGAAGATGTACTGATTTTTTTTAAGCGTACAGTATGAGGCATTGTGATAAATGTTTGTACTCATGTAACCACTGGCCAATCAAATCACAACACGCCCATCACTCAGGAAGTCCCCTTGGGCTCCTTCTCCTTGATCTTCACCCTCTGTAAATAAACACTGCTTTGCATTTCTATCACCATAGATCAGTTTTGTTTTACTCAAGTTTTGCAGAAGTACAATCAATTAGTAAGTTTCCAGCTTCTCTCACTCAATAGAACATCAAAAGATTTTTTTTAAAGACTTTATTTATTTATTTATTTGAACAAAAGAGAGAGAGAGCAAGAGAGAGAAGAAGTCAGAGGGAGAAGCAGACTGCCCGCTGAGCAGGGAGGCTGATGCGGGACTTGATCCCAGGACTCCAGGATCACGACCTGAGTTGAAGGCAGTTGCTTAACCAACTGAGCCACCCAGGAGCCCCCAAAAGATTTCTTATTGAGGGGTGACTGAGTGGCTCAGTCGGTTGAGTGTGTCTGACTCTTGGCTTTAGCTCTGAACAGGAGATCAAGCCCCCACCCCCAACCTGTGGGGCTCTGTGCTCAGCAAACAGTGGGCTTGGGCTTCTTTCCCTCTTCCTCTCCCTCTCTGACCTTCCCCCACCCACCAAGTGTACTTGTACTCTCTCTCAAATAAATAAATCATAAATCTTTTTTTAAAAAGATTTTTTATTGCAATATGGCTTACAAATTTAGCAAAATTTATCCCTTTTAGTATACAGTTCTATGAGTTTGACAAAAGCCATTACTACAATGAAGATCAAGAATATTTCTATCATCCAAAAACTTCCTGCGTCCCTTTTTAGTCAGCCCCTCCCCCTTCCTGTTGCCCTCAGCAGTCCCTGACCTGCTTTCTTACCCTACAGTTTTGTCACTTACTGAGTGCTGTAGAAGAACTACAAGCATTTTAGAAGAACTAATAGCATTTCGAGTCTGACTTTTTTCACTTAGCGTAATGCATTTGAGATTCATCCATGGTCTTGTATGTATCAATACTTTTTTTCCTTTTTATTGCTGAATAATATCGCATGGTATGGATGGACCACAGTTTGTCTATCTGTTCACCAGCCAAAGGGCATTTGGGGTTTGGGCAATTATGAATAAAGCTACCTTAATCATTTGCATGCAGTTTTTTTTTTTTTAAAGTAATATCTGCCCCAAAGGTGGGGCTCGATCTTACAACCCCAAGATCAAAGGTTGCACCCTGCACGGATTGAGCCAGCCGGGCACCCCTGCATGCAAGTTTTTAAATGAACATAAATTTTTATCTGGGTAAAAGCCAAAGGGAAGGATTGCTGCGTCATCCAGCAAGCGTGTTTAACCTTGTAAAGTACTGCCGAACTGTTTTGCATTCTACATTCTCTGCAAGGGGGCATGAGAATGGCCCCTGTTCTCCGAATTGTCAGCTTCTGGCCCGTGGTTCCAATAGATTAGTGATGTTGTCTCGCGGTGATTTTAGTGTGCATTTCCCTAATGGGTAATGACATTGAATGTTCTTTCAACTTTCAGTCTCATTTGCTGTGAATGTATCTTCTTTGTTGACTGTCTGTTCAAATCTTCTCGCCATTTTTATTGGATTGTTCCTTTTATTACTGAGTTTTGAGAGTTTTTCATAAACTTGGATATAGTCCATATTGGATAAGGGTTTGTAAATATTTTCTCCCAGTCTGTGGTTTGTCTTTCTACTGTCTTAACAGAGTCTGGTTTTTTTTTATTTAGTTTTGAAGTTTTTAATTTTGATGAGGTAAAGAGATGCCTGGGTGGCTCAGTCAGTTAAGTGTCTGCCTTTGGCTCAGGTCATGATCCCGGCATCCTGGCATCAAGTCCCCCCATGGAGCTCCTTGCTTAGCGGGGAGCCTGCTTCTCCCTCTTCCTTCCACTCCCCCTGCTTGTGCTATCTCTCTCTCTCTGACAAATAAATAAATAAATAAATAAAATTAAAAAACATTTTTTTTTGACAAGGTAAAATTTATCAGCTTTTAAATTTCATGGATCATGGGGCTCCTGGCCAGCTCGTCAGTGGGGCATGCGACACTTGATCTCGGGGTTCGGAACTCAAGCCCCACGTTGGGTATAGAGAGTCCTTAAAAATAAAATCTTTAAAAATAATTTATGGGTTGTGGTTTTGGTGTTGTGTCCAGAAATCTTTGCTTAATGCAAAAACCACAAGATTTATTGTACACTTTCTTCTAAAAATTTTATAATTTGGGATTTTACATTTATGTCTGAGATCCATTTTGAATTTTCCGCCTGACGTGAAATAGGAGTCGGAGTTCATCTTTTTGCATGTGGACGTCCAACGGTCCCAGCCCCATTCGTTGACAAGACCATCGTCCTTTCTTCACTGACTAGCTTTTGCAACTTTATCAGATCCTTGGAGAAGCACACCGTCAGGGTGGGGGTGACTCCCTGGTTCTAATGCGTCCCCGCCGGGGCTCGTGGGGAGGCACAGAAGGGAAAGCCCAAGGCCAGTGGCGTTCACTCTCTTCCCCAAAGCCTCAGCCAGCAGAGGTCTTGCAACCCCAATACAACCCCGTCGCAACCAGCACTCAACGTGGAGCAAAGCCAGCTTCTCCGTGACGCCAGGGAGGCGTGCGAACCGCAGGCAAACTGCTTCCCTCAGCATCTTGCATGTACCACCTCCGGCCACACTCAGTCCCGCCCGCACACGCAACACGCCTGCGCACTTGTGAACATACACGCCTGCGCCCACACACGCCTCCACGGTTGCGCACGTTCGCCCACACACACTGCCAGACAGACACACAGCATCAAAACCGCCATGGGTCTCCAGGAGGGGGTGTGTCTTCCTTTTTTGTCTAATTTTATTCCTCCCCCCCAAACCCTCGCATCTCTCTGCAGTTGCCTGTGGTTCATATCCGAGAAGGAGACTGTAGTGCGCTCATTCGCCAGTGAGACCAAATGTTGGCGGCCTGTGAACCTCAGGCTTTTTTTTTTTTTTTTTAAGATTTTATTTATTTATTTGACAGAGAGAGAGAGAGAGAGCAGGAGAGCAAAGCAGGGGGAGCGGCAGAGGGAGAAGCAGGCTCCCCGCTGAGCAGGGAGCCCGATGTGGGGCAATCCCAGGACCCTGGGATCATGACCTGAGCCGAAGGCAGATGCTTAACCAACTGAGCCACCCAGGCGCCCGACGTCAGGCTTTTATAGTGTTGCTTTTGTACATAAATGCTCCCAAAAAACCAAACCAACCAACCAGAATCTATTTTCTGTTGGGTGTAGATAATTGTTCACACCATGGGCATTAGCATGTGTTCCTTTTGTGTGTCCGTGCCCTCCGTCTGCGAGAGAGGTGGCGTCACCGCTCTCTGTGTCTCTCCGCAACCCCAGCAGTGCGCACTTGCCGTCATGGAGTGACAAGTGCATTTATCCTGGTTGGTGACCTGGTGGCCTCTTTTGTGAGTTTATAACATCTTTGTCCCTTGTGACTTTTGATCCTGAATTATATTTTTGCACGTAGTAAGTTAGTCCCCTGTTAAGATGCCAGAAGGTCAATCAACCTTAGCCCACTGTCCTTGTAGGGACAGCTTCCCTCATCTTCCCCACGTGCCTGAGGCCTCTCTCCAGCTGGTATCTTCCCGTTCTTTTTTGTTTGTTTTTTTTTTTTTTTTACCTTCCAGTTCTTTTCGCCACCATCCCATTCACTCCCATCCCCTCCCCCAGTTGGAGGGTAGCGATCCTTCTGCTACCTGGTGGCAGGAGCTCTCTGTGACAGGTCCTCATTGTCACTGAGCATCTGCTGCTTGGACCACTGTTGGTACCAGCCATCAGGGCGCAGGATCCCCAGGAAGTGGAGTCTACGCCAGAGCTCGGCACATGGGAGGTTTATGAGGAAGCACTCTTGGGGTTTACAACTTAGGGAGACAGAGGAAAGACAAGTTGGGGTGGAGGGAGAAATCGGGCTACAGTGGGGCGTCAATAGAGGGTCAGCCAACCCCACAGGAAAGGTAGATGGTTCTGGAGGGTTGGCTTCAGTTGGGACAAGGTTGGGCCTCTGTGCTCCCGTGTCAACCAGTCATCGCATGTGGGCTGCCTGGAGGAGGAGACACGACCTTGGGCAGGTGAATGTCTTCCACAGCAATTCCAAAGAGGGCAGACAGCCCAGGGCTCTTCGCCACCGGCTTGTTGAAGGGCCGGGGAGTAACTAACTCTTGGCCCAGGAGGGAACGGCTCCTGGCAGTGAGTGCTGCGCAGCACCTCCCCAGCTAGGAGAAGTGAAAACCAGAACAAGAAGGAATTCTTGGAAATTTAAAATGACTGCCAAAAGGAGCGCCTGGCTGGCTCGGTCGGTGGAGCGTGCAACCCTGGATCTCAGGGTCATGAATTCGAGCCCCACGCTAGGTATAGAGGTTACTAAAAATAAATACGTAAACTTAAAAAAAAAAAAAGTCTTGGAACAAAACAAAAATCCAAAATGACCGCCGAAATAAAAACCTAACTAGGGGTGCCTGGGTGGCTCAGTCGGTTAAGCATCTGACTCCTGATCTCAGCTCAGGTTTTGATCTCAAGGTCATGAGTTCAAGGCCACGCTGGGCGTGGAGCCTATTCAATTAAAAAAAAAAAGTCTAACCAAAGGATTGGAATATAAAGAGACATTTTATAATATTTTTTAAAGAGGTGCAAATAAGGGAAAGAAGGCAAGAGACAGGGAAAGGGAAACCAGGACTTTGGACGTCCAACTAATAGAACGGAGAAAATGACATTATCAGAGAAACAATGTGAGAGACCTCTGTTCGCTCAAGGACACACGTCTCCAGACTGAAAGGCCTCGAGGGTCCGGGAAAATGAGGAGAGAAAAAACCCACCCCTACACTCACAGCTGAGAAGGTTTAGAACACCAAGACAAAAAAGATCCTCCAGGCTTCTCTAGAGGGAAAAAAAATGAAAACAGAAACCAAACACAGAACAGAATGAAACAACGGGGCTGTGTTCAGAAGAATGTCAGGCATCGGGCTGGCTGTGGGCCCCCCCTCCCCGTGAAGGTGAAGGTGGGAAGCGATCTCAGCCTTCTAGGTCAGCAGGGAGGATTCTCAACCTTGAACGTAGACTCAGACAAACCAAGTCAGATGGGAAGACGCAGGCTTTTCTTATAGGGAGGGCTCCGAAAAGTTACCTTCCATGCCTTAATCGGGAACTCGTGGAAAGTTCCACCCAGTGGGGCTCCTGGCTCTCCCAATAGGACCTGGCACCCTGGGACCGACGCTTCCCATGGGCAGGTCTGGGGGGGCTCAGGGGGAGGCCCCCTAAATCAACACTGCTTGCTCAGGGGTACGTCCAAGCCCTGGAGAGCCCCTAGACTGTCCTGGGCCCCTCTGCGGGGTGGGTCCAGCTGCCTGCAGGGCGGCAAAGGGAAAGGCGCCCTAGTCACCGCACTGAGAATCAGCCCCATTTCTGTGACTCCCCCGGAGGCTGGTGGGCAACGGCGATGGGCTCCTATGTCCCGGAGTTGTCGGTAACAGCCCATTGCAGGACCAGGAGCTCCAGTTTATGGGCAGGTGACAGCTCTTAAGAGCAGGCAGGCTGAAGCTGGCGACAGCCCTTGGCCCCGGGCCCCCTTCTGGAGCTAAATCCCACACCACCCTGTGCCCACCAGTGCCTGCCACCTGCAAAATGACCAAGGACTTGGGCTGGGTCAGGGCAGCAAGGGTTAAACCAGGGGCTTGACCCCAGCTCACCAGGGCATGACGGGGGCTGATGGCTTCACCCCAGCCAACAGTTCCCCAGAGGTTGAGAGGGCAGCTGGGTGGGGGGTGGGGCTGCCCTCCTGGAGCTCCGGAGGCCTGGCCACACACATTCTTGTGGTGTCCCCACCTAATGTGATAACCTGGACGAGACCATTAAGCTGTTGGGCCCTAACCCAAACCTCCTGAAGTGACTGGAAACCCCAGGAGGGTTCTCATCGCTGGTCTTGCTGGAGCACGGCCAATGGGGGACAGTGAGACACTTCCAGTTCTGTGTCCCCTCAGTGCCAGAAGGCTGGCGTTGACTGCGATCCAGGGAAAGTGAGGGCCACAGGCACCCCAGACCCTCACGTTCCTTCTGCCGCAGCCAAAAACAACCGTGTCCTCGATACGCCGAAACTCGGCAAGGCTGTCTGGGGTCCGGGCTGTGCCCCACCGGCTCTGCTTAAAACCTGGGAGAACAAAATTGGGATCCTTAGCGGAATCTGATTCTTCGATGAATCAGCAATCAAGACGGCACTTCCCGGCGCTCACGTTGTAATCCCCATCAGGGGCATTAGCGCCAAGAGCCTGGGCGGCAGCCCCTAGCTCCTCTACGCTCTCAGAGACCTTGGTCTTGCTACTTAGAACCTTCTTGCAAAGTGAGGACTGACAGCAGTGAGGATTACAGGAGATACTTCTTGGCACACAGCGGCGAGTGCCGGAAAATGCCAACGGTCATCACGCGTGGTCCTGGGGGCTGCGGAAGACATCGACCAGATTGGAGGGAAGGGGGTCAGAGAGCACCGGGCGGGTTTAGGACCCATATCTTTGGCCCTCCACATCTTTCCCGGGATATTCCCAGAGGCTTTTTCTAATCCCAGGATCTCGGCTTCCTGGGTCTGACTCAGGGAGCGAACTACACCTGAGCTGTCCCTACAACTACCGGGGGACCTGGTTAGCTCCCACTCAGCCAGGGTCTTGTCTCGTGGGGGTCCTGGGGCAGTGGAGCTCTAGCTCTTTTAAAAATTAATTAATTAATTAAAAAAAAGAATAGTAAGTATTATCACTTACTCCCCTTCTGCAGGTCAGAAAAACTCACAAAAATGACTACTATACCTACGCCTGCTGTCTTAGGCTGGGTCTCCCCACAAGGCAGAGCCTGAGACCAGGGTCCACATGGGGCAGCTCCCTCGGGGTGTGATCCCGGGAGGGAGCAGCAGTGCGGGGCAGGGGAGAGGGGGGCAGGCAGGAGGATGAGCCCGGAGTCTGAAGCCTCCACCAGCTCCCAGCTGACCGAGTCAGGAAATGATTATCTCACTTTTGTTGGGGGTTTCCTGTGGTTCACAACCAAAATCTTCCTAACTCCAACGAGACAGGGTGAGCCCCGCCACTCCTGGGCTGGGTGTCACCTTCGCTGTGGCGCTCGCTGGGGTGTGGGGCGATCCGCACCATCAACCCTGGAGTGCGGCACCACAGACTGGGAGTGGGGCTTAGGCAGGGACCTCCCCCAGCTTCCCTAGTGTAGAAAGAGCATGGAAAGGGCCTGTATTGGAAGGGCCAGTATAGAAAACAACTGGAATAAACCAGTGACAGAGCGGCCAGTTTTCCTCCCTAACCCCACGGTTCCTTAAGTAGCTGGTGAAATGCAATTGCCCCGCCCCGGAGTACTCAAGAGGAAGAAAAAAGAGCCTCTTGATAGAGCACTGGCCTCTCTTTGCCAAGGGCTCTTGCAAGGGATATTCACTTTGTCAGTTAAAAGTTAGAAATTCCAAGCCAAATGCTGCATGGAGTCGTGCGGTGGGTTGACAACAAGTGACTTATTTTATCATCTACATTGTAAACCCCAGCCTAGAGGGTTTACATACCTTCCAAGCAGGTATGGTTCAGAGAACCCCCTTCCCCTGGCTGGAACTAGGAGGGGACAGGACAGCCGGAAGGAGCTAAGGTCCCCGACACCATGGAAAGCGGACATCAGCCCTGTTCAGAGGACACTGAACTCAGTTGAGTGAAAAAAAACTCACAGTGCGGCTGCTGTTCCTTGGAGACTTTGAAACCTCAGTTGAACTTCCATCTAATTAATACTCAAACTAAAGCAAGAGCGGGAACTGCAGAGACCTAGGAAATAGTTAGGATGATTTTTTTTTTCAGCCCCTGAGAGCAAATCTGTTCCTGTAAACAATCTTTTTTTTTTTTTTTTAAGTAGTATCAGAGCAGCCAAAGTATATGTTGAGCAAATATTTAAAGACTTTGTTTGGAAAGAGGAACATATTCCTAGCCTACCTGTGGCCATATTTCACAGCCCAACCCTTGATGTCAAAAAGCGTTTTCTGTCTTTAAGGTATTTCGTGCGGCAATATTATATAATGCTTAAGTATATAAAAAGTGTTCGGAGTCATTATTAATCAGGGGATGGCAAATTCAAACCTCAGCACCCAGTAGATCACCACCACGCACCCAGGAGAAAAGTCTGGAGCACTGACAATTCCAAGTATTAACAAGGATAGAGAGCAACGGGAGGTTTCATGCTGTGCTCGAGGGAGTACTACCCTTTCCATCTCCCTGGAAAACTGCGTTATCTACTAAAGCTCTCCTCCTACATATACGCTTGTCTGTATCACCTTGAGTAGGTATTTGGTCACACATTATTCTAGGCATCCCTGAGAAGGTATTTTTAGATGAGGTTAACATTTCATCAGCAGGCAGTGAGGTCACCCTCCATAACATAGGTAGGCCTCATTCAATCAGTTGAAGGCCTTTAAAAAAAAAAAAAAAAAAAAAAGACTTGCCTCTCCGGAGAAAGAGAATTATGCCAACAAACTGCCTTCAGACAGTTTCTTTCCTGGGTCTCCAGCCAGGAGTTGAGATTTACCAAATTTTCACAATCAGGTGAGCCAGTTCCTTACTTAAAATAGCCTCAAACTGGAAGCATCCCAAGTATCTACCAATGGGGAAATGGAAAAATTAATTGTGGGATGGTCATACCGTGGAATACTGCCACGAACGAATCCCACAGACATTATGCTAACCAAAAGAAGCCATACAAAAGAACGCATAGTATATAACTTCATTTATGTGAAATTCAAACACATGCAGAGCTAACCTAGAGTGTTAGAAGCCAAAACAGTGGGTACCTTGAAGAGTATTAACCCCAAGGGAGCATGAGGGAAGCTTCGAGAGTGCTGTACATGTTTGGTATCTTGATCTGGTGGTGGCTGCACAGGTGTGAATGTATATGAAATCTCACTGAACAGTCCACTTAGGCGCTGTGCGCTTTCCAGTATCTATACAACATCTCAACAACAAAATTTGAAAACCAAATTCCTAAAATTACAAAAAAAAAAAAAAAAAAAAGTTGAGGTAAGCTTTTCTTTGTTTGCCGTGTTGTGTATTGCCATGCTTTCTGTGAAGCAATGATTCTCCACAGTGCTTGTGGTTTGATGATTCTGGAACATACCATGAAAGCCCAGTGAAGTCTCCTGAAACCATTCCTTAATCACAGAGACTCTTTTTTTAGAATTGGTTTCTAGCTCATATGCATTATGTACAGAAAACATACTCTATGATTTCAGTCTGCTGAAATCTAGCCCTCTACAGGATCAATTCTGTGTGTGTTCCATGTGTGCTTAAAAAGTAAGCACATTCTGCCGTTGTTTGATGCTTTTATCTGTTTTCTCTGCCCGGTCTATCAATTACTAAGAGAAGTGTGTTAAAATATCCCACTATAGGGTGGGAGAAAATAAAAATGAAACAAGATTGGCAAATACACAGACACACACACTACTGCACTTTTGTCTATTTCTCAATTGTAATTCCACCACGTTTTGCTTTCTGTATTTTAAGGCCATGTTATTAGATGCATACAGATTTAGAATTTTTAGAACTCCCTGATAAATATCGAACCTTCTCACATGAACAAAATTCTCTCTATATTTTTAAAAGTTTAAGTGTTATTTATTTATGTTTTGCTTGTAAGTGCTGTTGGCCTGCAATTTATGTAGATGCACCAGCTTTCTTTTAGTTAGCGCCTGTGTGACATATCTTCTATCTTTCTACTTCCAACCTTTCTATATCCTTAGCTTTAAATGCGTTTCTTGTAGGGATGCCCCGGTGGCTCAGCCGATTGGGTGCCTGCCTTAGGCTCAGGACCTGATCCCAGGGTCCAGGGATCGAGTCCCATGTTTGGCTCCCTGCTCGGCAGGGAGTCTGCTTCTCCCTCTGACTGCTCTGCCTGCCACCCCACCCCCTCTGCTTGTGCTCTCTCTCTGACAAATAAAGAAAATGAAATCTTTAAAAGAAATTTAAAAAGTATAAATAAACAAACAAATAAATAAATGTATTCCTTGTGAATTGAATATAATTTAGTACTCCTTTGTCATTCTGACAGCCTTTGTCTTTTAACTAGAATATTTAAGGCTATTTACTTTTTTCACCAAAATTTTTTCTTTTTAAAGATTTTTATTTATTTATTTAAGAACAGAGAAAGAGAGAGAGATCACAAGCAGGCAGAGGCAGGCAGAGAGAGAGGGGGAAGCAGGCTCCCCACTGAGCAGAGAGCCCGATGCGGGGCTCGATCCCAGGACCCTGAGATCACAACCCAAGCTGAAGGCAGAGGCTTTAACCCACTGAGCCACCCAGGCGCCCCAGAATTTTTTCTTTTGCAATAACCTTACAAAAGTATAGCTCAATATCACACCCAGAATATTGACATTTGATCTAATCTACCCATCTTGTTCAGATTCCCCCGGTTGCAGTCGGACTCCTGTGTGCGTACATGTGTGTGTGTGTGTGTGTGTGTGTGTGTGTGTCTAGTTCCGTATAATGTTATCACCTGTGCAAGTTCATAGACCCGTCATCACAGTTAGGATATTCAGCATTCCGTCCCCCACAGTCACTTATGTCACCCTTTTATAACCACACGAACTTCCCTCCGCCACCTCCCCTCTCCTGTCCTTAATCTCTGGCAGCCTTTAATCTGTTCTCCATTTCTCTAATTTGATCGTATCAAAAATGCTACATAAATGGAATCAAACAGTATGTAACCTTTTGGGATTAGCTTTTCTTTCTTCTTTCTTTCTTTCTTTCTTTCTTTCTTTCTTTCTTTCTTTCCTTCGTTCACTCAGCACAACACTCTAGATTCATCCAGGTTGTTTTACCCACCAACAGTTTATTCCTTCCTGTTGCCAAGTTGTAATCCTAGTACTAGTACTAGTACTAGTCTCCCCCTGGGCAGGTAGTCTGCAAGGATTTCCGTCCACCCATAGCTAGTCTTTTCATGCTCTTAATAGGACTTTTGGCAGAGCAAACTTTTCATTTTTATGAGGTCCGATTTATCAATTTTTCCTTTTATGGGTCATGCTTTTAGAGTCACTAAGCATATATTAGAATCTAAAAAAATCTTCACCTGGCTTAGATTCTGAACATCTTCTCCCATCTGTTGGCCAACAGCAGTCTAATTGTTCCAGCGCCATTTGTCGAAAAGGCTCTTTTCTCCATAGAACTGGTTTTGCATCTTTGTTAAAAAAAAAAAAAAAAAAAGTTGGTAGGGCATCTGGGTGGCTCACTTGGTTGAGCGTCTGGCTCGCCATCTCAGATCAAGTCTTATAAATAAATTAATAATTAAAAAATTAAAAAATCAATTGAGCAGATCTGTGTGAGTGGTCCATTTACATGTAATGGAATTGCTGTTATCTGGGTTCCAATCTGTCTTATTTTTGTGCTATTTTCCTTGTCTGTTCTGTTTTTTTTCTTTCTTGCCTTTCTTTTGGGTGGATTGGAGAGAGCATTCCATTTTTCTTGACTACTGATGTATATGGCATTCTTCGTTTCTACTCATTGACGGTTGCCCTACAGACTACCAACATATTCACCTTCTTGCTTGCTTGCTTTCTTGTACTTCTATTCCTTCCATCTGTGCTCATTCACCTTCCGCATGAAGATCATCAGAGGCTGATTGCAAACTGACTGCAAGCTCTTCTCCTTTTCCTACAGGTCCCCTGCAGTATGAATTTGGTGCTCCTACCATCAAGGGGTAAAGAATTTCCCTCCCGAGTCTGGGTCTGGCCATGTGGCTCGCTTTGGTCAATGGGATGTCAACAAAAGTGGAAGAGGCCACTTAAGCATTGAGGCTTGCCCTTGCCTGCTGCCGGAAACCCTTCCACCACTGCACAATCGAGCTTGGGCTGGCCTCCCAGGAAACAAGGGGTGACGGAGAAGGCCGTCCCTGCCATCTCTCCATGAGATAGGTAGGAGTGAGGGTGACCTAGACCGCCAAGCCCCCGTCAAGTTGGCCCAAGGCAGAAGAGCCACCAGCCCAAGCCAAGAAGTAAGACATGTGAATTATTTTAAGCCACCGCTCGTTGGTATGGTTTGTTATGTAGCAAATAACAGATGTGATCGCATCCGGGGACACCGGCAAACAGAGAGGAAGTCTCTTTTGGGAGGCAGGGCTGGAACTGTACACACACGTAAAAATCAACGGCTCTGTATACTTAAGTGCACCTACTGTATGTAAGTTGCAGCTCAATTAAAAAGTGGGAACAGAAAAAGAAAACAAAAGGGCAGTTCCTTCTCTTTACACGTTTCCAGTGGAATGGTAAGGAAATAGATGTTAAGGAGCATTCCAGCACAAAACCAATGTGCCCTTGGAACCCGGAAGCCCAGATAGTGCTTAGGACACACAGAGGGGAGACACGGGGCCACCCCCCCCCTCCGAGAAACGGTACGAACCACGGGTTTGCAAAGCCCTGCTCCTACTTGTACATTTCACACCTTGACCCCAGTGAATGCTGAGCAGTTGGCTCAGGCCAACTCCAGGCTGCTGGTGTCAGACATCACAGCAAGACAGGCAAGCTTTCAAGATCGGAGGACCTCAGGCTAGTCCTGGAAGAAGGGCGCTGGGTGAGACAAGAACTAGAGGCTGGGGAACGACATGCTGGGAGACAGCTGTCCTGCGCAGTGGAAGAATGAGCAGCGTGCCGAAGATACAGATTCAGAAGGACCATCACGGAGGGCTCAGATGCAAAACTTAAAAAAAATAATAATAATACATGGACTATGTCTTATACACAAAAGGGAAAACTACCAAAGCAATTCGTGATGGTTGTTTTTATGATTGGGCCAAGGGATGCCCAGAAGACTGGTTAAACATTATTCCTGGGTGTGTCGCTGAGAGTGTTTAGCAGAGAGATTAGCACTTGAATGGGTGGACTGAGTGAAGCAGATGGCCCTCCCCAGGGTGGGTGGGCCTCATCTAATCTGTTGAGGGACTAGATAAAATGAAAAGGCAGAGGAAGGTTGAATTCGCTCTCTGCCTGATTGTGGAGTGGGGGTGTCGGTCTTCTCCTGCCCTCAGGCTTCCCTGCTCTCAGGCCTTCAGATCTAGACCAGAATCTTCCTCGGCTCTCTGGCTCTAAGGCCTTCAGGCCACACCACGGGCTCACCTGGGCCTCCAGCTTGCGGAGAGCAGGGCGGCAGACTTCTCAGCCTCCAGAATGCTGTGAGCCAATCCCTTATGATAAACCTCTTCATAGATAGACAGATCTAGACGTAGACGTAAGTAGATACATAAATGTAAATCTATAGGCAAAGATGTATATACTGGTTTTGTTTCTCTAGATAAAGCACATATCAAGGCCTGTGTCTGAAAAGGTAGCTTTTCAACCTGTTTAGTGTGCTTAAAACAATCACTTCCATTTTGATTCTTTTTTAAAAAGAATTTATTTTATTTTTTGAATTTAAATTCAACTTTAATTAATTTAATACAGTGTGTTATTTAGTTTCAGAGGCGGAGGTCAGGGATTCATGAGTGGCATATCACACCCAGTGTTCATCATATCGCGTGCCCTCCTTATGCCCGTCACCCAGTTACCCCCTCCCCCAACCCCTTCACCTCCGGCAACCCTCGGTTCATCTCCTAGAGTTAAGTCTCTTATGGTTTGCCTCCCTCTCTGTTTTCATCTTATTTTATTTTTTCTTCCCTTCTCCTATGTCCATCTATTTTGTTCCTTAAATTCCACATATTTGAATGAAATCATATGGTGTTTGTCTTTCTCTGGGTGACTTATTTCGCTGAGCATAATACCCTCTAGTTCCATCACGCCATTGCAAATGGAGGGATTTCATAGTTTTGATGGCTAACAATATTCCATTGTGTCTAGATCCCACATCTTCTTTATCCAGTCATCTGTCGATGGACCTCTGGGCTCTTTTCACAGTTTGGCCCTTGTGGACGTTGCTGCTATAAACATTGGGGTGCACATGGTCCTTTGGATCACTATGTTTGTATCCTTTGGATAAATATCTAGGTGTTTTATTTCATTTTTTGAGAGAAAAAGAGAGAGAGAATCCCAGGTAGGCTCTGAGCTCAGTGGGACTCGATCTCATGACCCTGAGATCATGACCCAAGCTGAAATCGAGAGTCGGATGCTTAACCAACTGAGTCACCCAGGCGCCCCAAGATTTTATTTTATTTATTTATTTTTTTAAAGATTTTATTTATTTATTTGACAGAGAGAGATCACAAGTAGGCAGAGAGGCAGGCAGAGAGAAAGGGGGAAGCAGGCTCACTGCTGAGCAGAGAGCCGGATGCAGGGCTCCATCCCAGGATCCTGAAATCATGACCTGAGCTGAAGGCAGAGGCTTTAACCCCCTGAGTCACCCAGGCGCCCCAAGATTTTACTTTTAATTAATCTCTGTTCCCTAACGTGGAACTCGAACTCACAACTCCGAGGCCAAGAATCACACACTCCACCGACTGAGCCTGCCAGGCACCCCTGGTTCTGATTTTTAAATAATATGTTGATTTTCAAAATTGAATCATAAAAAAATTGGGCTTAAAAAAACTTTACTTGGAGAGGAAATCATGACGTAGTAATGTTTACTTGTTTCGTCCTAGACTCCAGAGCCCTAGGGATGACTTGGCTAAAAATGTCAACCTTCAAGTTTTGCTAGAGTTCAAGTCACCTGCTATTTTTCTCCTCTTGCCCAATTGCTTATTTGTACAAAATATATGGTGAAAGAAGGGGCATGGCTTTCTCAAGATTTTGAGGTAACGCCAAAGCTAAGGGTGATGATAATATCCGCAAGGCTTTGTTCTTACAAACTTTGCTCTCAGCCGTTTACTGGGCACCTGTCGTGTGCTGGGCCTTGCCGAACGGCCTCGGAGGAGACATCACGCCTCCACCAAAGGAACAAGAAAGCCTCTGGAAAATAGCTCAGGAGACCTCAGAGCACCTGCTTTGCAGCGGGAGCTCCGAATGCTCTCCGCCTCACACGGCAGCCCTACGGTGTTGGCTTAGTCCTGACTTGATATGAATTAGCTATCGCTGCCGAACGAATTTCATCAAAATTTGGCCACTTAGAACAACCCGCATTTATGAGCTCTGCCTCCGAGTCAGAAACTCAGGAGTGACTTAGCTGGGTGGTTGTTGCCTGGGGTCTCTGTTTTAAATGTAGCTTTAGGGGCGCCTGGGTGGCTTGGTGGGTTAAAGCCTCTGCCTTCGGCTCAGGTCATGATCTCAGGGTCCTGGGATCGAGCCCCGCATCAGGCTCTCTGCTCAGTGGGGAGCCTGCTTCCCCCTCTCTCTCTACCTGCCTCTCTACCTACTTGTGATCCCTCTCCTCTCTGTCAAATAAATAAATAAAATCTTTAATAAAAATAAATGTAACTTTAATTTTTCTTCTCTAGGTAAAGCAAAGCCAACAGATAAGGAAGTAATTGTCATTGAAAAGATAGTTTGTTACAGATCCCAAAAGAACAGGGCAGAGTGGAGCTGGCCTTTTAGGAGCTGGAAGCAGGGACCTAAAAAAACTCCCTCCCCCCCCCTTCTCTGGGACGGATCAGGGGAGAGCCCTGATGGACCCAGCTCCGTTCTCATGCTCCCCCAAACCCTGTGCCCGGGTAGCAGGGGTCCGGAGGACAAGGCCGGCTAGAAGCAGGGGGTGGGGGGAGACTGGGGGAGGGGGTGTGGGGAACGAGAAGCACAGGGACATGGCCAGCCTGGAGCTGGGTGGCCAGCCCAGTGCGCGCACCAAAGTCCGAGCTGCCCTATTTTGGGAATGACAGGAAAATGCGACCACTCCAAACTCTCAGAGTGGTGATTTGGCACAGATGTGGCCTCATCAGCAGGTCTATTCCAAGACAAACATACTGAGCCTGAATCTTCAAGAAGCCCCCGTCTCCTTGTTGACACAGGCTCAACCCAGAATCTAGACTCACTGACACAGCAGTGGGTGGACCAGACGTTTCCGGTTTATTTTCTCTCCTGCGCGATGCTCTTAAGAACAAGGCTCAAGAAAATAAGTCGAAGGGGCAGCAAGCCAAGCTCATAGCCCCAGGATCCTGGGCTGGTTTCCCGATCTTGTGGACAATCCTGTCTGCAGGTAAAAAGGCTTCCCCATCACCCCGTCCGAAGTCCTCCAACCGCCAGATATGAGCTCAAGGGTAGTTTCATTGCCAAAAAACACCTCCCAAGCACTCGGCACTTCCCAGGGGGTAAATGTTTCTGCAGGTTCCCTGAAAGGGGACTTCAGTCTGGCACACACTCACCCCGTATCCAAGCCCTCACGTTTGTGGGAGCCCGAAGCCAAGCCGGCCCAGGCTTGGGCAGGACCCACGCTCTTGCTTCTGGAATCCCCGTGGCTGTGATGTGATTTCAATGAGGATATTTAACACTTAACTAACATGAACATTTTTAAAACCACTTCATCGCCTACAAGATGCGTCTAGAGCCTACTGAGAGCATTTTCTGGGGCATTTTGGGAAAGAATGTAGGCGTGCTGTTTGTTTTCTCATCTGTAAAATGGAGGCTTTAAGACCTGCCAAGTTAATCTGGCTGTAGGAGGCGCTTGGTAAAACAGTGGGGCACAGTGTGACCCTCCCTCGGGGGAGGGTTGGCCCCTTGTCCCTGGCTACGCATGGGGTAAGGGTCCGGGGGTCCTGGAGAGTCCTCAGGCAGCTCAAAAGGCGGGGTAGAGAAGAGGCATGGGGGGAGCAGGGAGGGGCGGGGGAAGGGACCCCGAGTCAGAGCCATCTGGAACCCTAACAGAGCTGGGAGAAAATGCTAGGGGAGACACGCAGGGAGGGATGGAACCAAAAGCAGTGTGTTTGGGGGGTGAGACCCATGAGCAGACACTTGAACCCAAGACTTGAAGCGGCCTTAGGATGCACCCCTGAGGTCGGGGGTCCCTCCCTACACCCCGCATCCCCACCCTCCCAGAGCTGCCTTGGGTGAACTGACATTGGCCCCCTGGGGGCCACCCCACCTAACTCAACGGCAGCTCCTTGAGGACCGGGGGCTCCCGGGGGCGGCGGGGAGCTTTTAATCTGCAACCAGCTGGGGAGCAAGGCCAGTCAGGGGTCCCCAAATGTTCCAGCCTTCAGACGGGAACAGCCCCGACAGGCTGGAAGCCCAAACTTTCTTTTAGGGTTCCTGTCCCCCCATATAATTAGAGGGGTCACCAGCATTACCTAGCCCCTGCGGGTAACTGCAGTCACCCTGAGCCAGGGTATAAAGAAATCGTGGCTCAAGCCCTCCCATAGCGGTATCATTGTAAGCATAGGCTGTGCGGCCGGAGAAACCAAGTTCAAGTCCTGCTATGGCCTCTTAACCGGCTGTCTGTCCGTGAGCAGGTCACTTCACTTCACCTCTCTGGGCCTCGATGTCCCCATCTGTACAATGGGGATATTAATAGCAATCTACGAGGTGGGCTCTCCCGTGAAGACTAAATGAGTTCATATATGGGAAGCGCTTGGGGCGTTGCTTGGAGAAAACTCAGCCTTGGGGGGTCATTTGTCACCTCTCTAGCTGGAGAGGCTCCCAGCCCCTCCCCAGCTGCCTAAACGGGGGCCCTGCCAGTCCCCGGAGCCCCTCCTCCTGGCCGCAGGAGCTTCCTTTCTCCACCTCCTTGGGTGAGTCCCTGTCCTCTCAGGGACCGACGGGCCCTTCCTGGCGCATTCCACCCAAAGAGGCCGGCTGTCTTCTGGAAACCCAAATTGCCAATCAGCCCAAATCCAACGCACAAAAGACCCTCCACGTGAGGCCTGTGCTTGAAGTCTGTCGAGCACAGGCTCCTCTAAGGGGGGAGCCAGGCCTTAGGGAGGCCAGGCCAGGCTTATGACCAACCTGGGAGGGTCATACCCACCTTGCTCAGTGAACCCCTCTCCAAGCCTCAGTTTCCCCATCTGTAGGGTGAGGGTACTGAGTTCCAGGATGCCCATGGCCTCCTGAGCACTGAGGCTACTCTTCCTATTCGTCGTCTTTCAAGTCACCTTCCTGCTCTGAAGCCTGCCATGGCTCCCCAGTGCGCTGGAGTCAACCCCCAGTGCTCACTGTGGGCAAGGCCTCCACAGGGGAGGCCGGTGTCCTCGCCCACTCCACCAGGAGCCTCTGCTCACCTCCGGCCCCTGCCTATGCCTGGGTCACTCCTGCTCCCTGAAACTGGCCTCCCGCTCTCCCCTCCGGCCCTCAACTCCCTCCCCACTTCTCTCTCCAAGGACCACCCCTGAGAAGCCCGGGAGTCCCTCAGACCGGGTGTGAAGTCTGCCTCTCCTGTGTGAGCCACGTGGCCGTGGACAAGTCGCCTTACTGCCTCACTCCTCCCTTGAGGGGCTTAGATGAGATAACTAAGCCCCCAGCAGGGGATCTGATCTCCCACCTCCCAGGAGTGGGGGATTCTGAGGGGAGACGACTGGGCGGGCCAGGACCCCACAGAGTGGAGCCGAGGGAGGGGCAGTGAAGTGAGTGGAGGTGGGGCTGGGTGGGGAATGTTCTGGAGAGTGGAGAGTTCCTTCGAGGGAAGGCCTGGCAGGCTCGGCATGCTGAGGACTTTGTCAGCAGGGCAGCGAGGAGTCGCCGGCAGGTTTGCTCGGGAAGCACCAGGCATTCGGGAACTGGCCGACTCCCCCTTGCTCCTGAGGAGAGAGAGCCAAGCAGGTGGCAGCCACAGCTTTTCAGGACGGAGAGAGACGGGCTAGGACCCAGCAGGTAGCAGGAGACTCCCACCGGCGGGGCTGAAGGGGATCATCTGTCCTCCCTCGGTCCCCAAACAGCAGGGCCACCGGGAGCTCTGGGCTTGCCTCGGGCCACACACCCACTGGGCCCTGCCGGCTGCCCCTGTACCAGCCTGGGGGTGACCCCTGGTACCACCCGAGAATGAGCCACACTGACGCTCAGGCGAACCCCCTGAGGGTATGCGTCACTTCCTAGGGGCCACGTGGGCAACCACACTGTGGCACTTCTCGGATGTCAGTGACTGTTCGCCACATTCATCACTGCCCTTCTCTCAGACTGACGGGCTTCCCCGAGTGGCTGTCGTCACACGTGGCCCCGGCCAGGGCACCTCCCTCCTGCAGGAAGTCCTCTCGGGTGGCTCCTTAAGGCTCAGAGTCTCATCTTCCCATCTGGACCTGGAACTACTCTGTCTAATTCTGTTCCAGGGCCCAGACACCCAACCCGACCCTCGTCCTGCCGACGCAGCCTGGGAAGGGGCGCCGGGTCCCCTGTGCCCTCCAGCCCCTCAGGGACCACAGCACAGCTTTCCTCTCTCAGCGTTTATTGGTTCTAAAGGGCAGCCTTTGTCCCAGAGGAGGCTGAGCAGCCTTATGTCTTTTGGGCTCCGTGGACAGGGCGGTTCACGTGCTCGGGGGAGGCCAGGTAGGCCTTGAGCTTGGGCCGGGCACTGAGGCGCGCCACATAGGCCGAGAGCAGGGGGTGGGAGTCCAGGCAGCCGGGGGCCAGGACCTGGTGGTTCAGCAGCAGGTCCAGGAGGTTGTAGTCGGCGAAGGAGATCTGCAGGGCCAAGGTCAGAAGAGGGCTTGAGCGGGGTCAGAAGAGGCAGGGCTGCAGGGAGCCAGGACCCTGGCGGCTGGCTGCGGTTCCCCTCTGGGACTTGGCATGCCCTTCTGAGAAATGGGATCTACCACGGGCCGGACCCCGCACTCACCTGGTCGCCCACAAGGAAGGCCTGGCCCCCCTGGTTCTCGATCAGCAGGGTCTCAAAAGGCTTCAGGTGCCCCGGCAGCTCCTGAAAATACTTGGCCTTGCCCTCCTCCTGCAAAGGGCAGTGATCCAGTGGCAGCCCGCGGCATGTCTGACCAGGGTGACCTCCCGGGCCCCGGCCCGGAGCACCAGCCCGCCCCTGCTTACATAGTTGTGGTGGATGAGCCGGCTACAGTGCCTGCGGACATCCTCCACACCGTCGTTCACCATGTCCACCCGCGCCGCCTCCCTGAGGTCCTTGCCATACAGCCCTGGGGTGGCAGCCGGGCAGCAGGTCAGGCTCCGTCCAGGTCGGCACTCTGTTGCTCCCCTCTCCCCGAAACGCCGACAGGTCTCAGGCTGGGGGCCCCCAACTGGGAGGGGCCGCTCAGCCCAGCTCTGCTGTTCCCATCTCCAAGGGCTCAAGGGGAGGGGTACCCCAGGGGCTCAGTCTGTTGGGCAACCAACTCTTGGTTTCTGCTTGGGCTGTGATTTGGGGGTCCCGGAGCGGGCCCTGCATCAGTGCGGAGTCTGTTTGACCCTCCCCCTCCGCCCCTCCCACTGCTCTCTCAAATAAATAAATGAAAGCTTAAAAAAAAAACACGCCCAAGGGGACATGCCCAGCTGAGGACCATGCCCCTTGTTGGTCACATCCCAAGTCTCCTCCTGAAACTCAGGAACTTCCTGCCCAAATAGCCCCAAGGCCCCTCTCCCAGATCTGTCCCCCCACAAGGGTGCAGGAAGCCTCTGTGCATGTGCCCTGGGCCTGAGGGGCAGCTGTTTGGGGATCCTGGACAGAACTGGGCCGGGGGCACTGGTGGGGCTGTGGGCAGCATTACAGGACCAGGAGGAAGTGGCAGGCCGCAGCGGAGGCCTCTCCTCCCAACCTGGGGCCCGCGGAGGTCAGGGGAGGCTTGGCCTGGAGGCCACCACGACTCCTCTGTCCCCTTCCCTGATTGCCACATCCTGCTGCAGCCCAGGGCTTGCCAAAAAAGAGGCAGCTACCTCTCTCGGCCACGTTCCTGCCACCACTGTAACGAGGCCACAGGCTGGCTCGGCCTGGGCACGGATTTTCTAGATTCAGGAGAAGCCGAAACAGGACAAAATGGGTGGGAGGTCCACTGTGACGCCCCCTGCCACACCTGCAGCGGCCTCTAGCCTCCACCACACACTGGGGGGCCACAGCCTCCCCTGACTTGTCTTCCAGGAAACAGGCACATGGAACACATTTGGCACCGTGTGGCCGGCAGAGCCCTCACGACCCAGGTCCTGTCCCTTCCCCTGGGGTCATCTGGCCTGTCCTCCAGACGGGCAGAACTCTGGTTCTCAGGACATTGGGTGGGAGCCGTCGGGTACTCTGAGGGACTGCGCTGCCTGCGACTCCGAACTCACCAAAGGTGCGGCCCAGGTGCCGCAGGATGGCATTGGACTGGTACAGGGTGAGGTCTCCGTCCTGGAACTTGGGGAGCTGCCCGTAGAGCTGGGGGGTGCACGTGGGTCAGTGAGCGATGCTGAGCTCAGCAGCTGCCCCCACACTAGGTTGGCCCCACAAAGGCCCAGCACCCGCCCCCTCCGGGCGCACTCACACAGGTGGCCTTGAGCGGGCCCTGCAGCCAGCTCTCTTTGGTCACCACCTCCTCCTTCCAGCTCTGGCCCTGGTCAGCCAGCAGCATGCGCATCGCCTCGCAGCGGCCTGGGAGGGGGGCACAGGGCGTGGGGTGTGTGCAGAGACCCCAGACTCACGGCGCCCTGGGGAGGGGTCAGGAGTGTGGGGACCGGACAGAAACTCCAGCTTCAGAGCTTGCTGAGGGGATAAACCACAGAGAAACGGTGGAGACCCTGGCCCCAGTGCCGTCCGTCCTGGAGAGGGATGCAGGGGCGGAGACCCCAGCCCGCAACGCCCCAGGATGGGAACAGAGGCAGAAGGACGGCAGGCAGCCAGACCCGGCACGAGGAGGATGTCACCTTGGGAAAGCCGGCCCTGGCCCCGCCCCCGCCGGCCCGGCTCCGCCCCCCGCCGGCCCGGCTCCGCCCCCCGCCGGCCTGGCTCCGCCCCCCGCTGGCCGGCCCCGCCCCCACGGCCGGGGTAGCCCAGTCTTCGGCCTCTGCGGGACCCCAGGGAGCAGCCCGAGCAGGCGGCCTGGCTCCGCCTGTACCCTTCGCCCTCTTGAAGGAGCAGGGGCAGCACCTCGGGTGGGGAAGTAGACGATGGTGTAGGGCGGCACTAGGAGAGAGAGACAGGGCGTGAAAGGGGACCCCCCACAGAGCTGCACCCGCAAGGGGCTGGCTCAGCCTGGGGTCCGCGGTCCCACCCCCCCACCCACGGCCTGGTCCAGACCGTACTCACTAGCTAGCGGAGAAGTGGAAGAGCAAGCAGCAGGAAGTGGCGACGAGTCCAGTGACCTTATATTTATGGTCTGGTCCCCCACCCCCTTCCCTTCTCGCCCCACCCAGGAATGCGCCAAGTCACCAAGCGTGGCCCTGGGCGAGGCTGGGTGTGGCGGAGGCAGCCCGACAGGCTCACCCGCACCTTGGCGCTGGTGTACCCTACCTGAAGGGCACTGACTTCAGCATCGCACAGCCACTACCAGCATCCGGGCCACTCCCAAACCCGCAGGCTCAGGGCCTGCAGAGGGCCAGGTCTGGGTCCCCAGCACCAGCACACAGTAGGTGCTCATTAAGTGCTTCTTGCACGAATGAATGCAGTCTCAATAGGCATATCCATTTTACACCTCTTCTCTCCGGAATAACAATTATGGCAAACCCTTAGAGCCCGAGGACTGTGTTGAGAACTGTACGTAGATTACCACCCCAGGACCTGGTATTGTTCTGAACCCCATGTTACAGAGGAGGACCTGAAGCACAGAGAGGTTAAGTGACTTTCTCAAGGTCACACAGCTAGTAAACAGTATTTAAAGCCAGGGCTGGCTAGCTTCAGGGGCCTTGCTTTTAACCCTCAGTCTTCCTTCTGCAAAGCCTTGTCATCTCCAAACCATGTTTTGACTGAGTCTAAGTGCTACTTCAAATACCAACTGGACGTGGGGATCTGGGCAGACGGAAGGATAGATGGACTGAAATGGGCAGGACCTCCTGGGCCTGAGGGGGCTGTGTCCTTCCAGGCAGAGCCCCATGCCTGCCTCTCTGTGGGCCCATCGATGGCACCCCCAGCCCTCTTCCGGCTGCCCCTTCCTGGGTGGGGGCAGGGGATGGGGGTCTCTGGCAGTGGCGGTCCCCCCCGGGAACTGGAGCCTCATGGAGCCAGATGTCTCTCAGCCGGGTTTTCCCATCAGAGCCACCAGGAGAGGAAGTTGTCATCCCCTGGTGATGAACCCATCTAAAGCCTGGGGCGGGGGCAGGGGCGGGAGGGGGGACCCAAAGGAGGCCTCACAGGAGCATCGTTCAGCCTCCTCTGAGCCCACAGCTGCCCTGGGCAGGGAGGGGTGGGGAAGGTGGTGCCAGGGCTGGGTTCTATTTCTGACTCACAGCTGGAGGAACATCTGCCCGGCACTTAGCAGCTTACAAAGAGCTTTCATATAAATGGTCTCATTTCATCTCCACCACGTCCTGAGAGGAAGAGAGTCTTGCTCCCATTATACTGACGAGGACACGAAGGTTCACAGAGGTTCATTTACCTGCTCTGGCCTGGAACATTCATGGCCTCCCTTGGTGTACAAGCATCGAAAGCCTGGGACACCCCTTCTGCCTAGTGGGTCAGGCTCCTGCCGGCCACCCCCTCCAGCCATTGCACTCAGGTCCCCTGGGCCAGCTGTCCCCCAGTGCAGCTCGGCACTGTTCAGTGGTGTTCCAGGGGGCTGCTTTTACCCACAGTCCTCTGGCTCCCCAGCCAAAGCCCGTGGACGAACTCTGTGGCCACCGTGGGGGGGCCTCCTTCTCTGGGGTCCAGAAGCACAGTTTCCCAGCCCCAGGGGGCCCGGGAACCTCCCTGTGTCCATCCCCCACCTCCAGTCCACGAATCTCAGCACCCGTCTTTGGCGGTTTTTAAAGTATAAACAAACCGCTTTGTTGCTACTTGGATTTCACCCTTATAAAGTGTCCATTCGGCTTTAGTATATTCAGTGCTGTGCACCCATCACCGCAATGTGGTCCCAGGACCTTTTTATCTCCCCCCAAAATCACCCTGCACCCGTGGGCAGTCCTGCTCCCTTCCCCACTAAGTTATTTCGTTGTTATGGATTTGCCTGTGCTGGGTATTTCATATAACCGGAAACATACATTCTGTGGCATTTAGGGTCTGGCTGCTTTCCCGTCACAGAAGGTCTCTGAGGTCCATGTACGTCATAGTGTGTAACTGGGGCGCCTGGGTGGCTTAGCTGGTTAAGCGTCTGCCTCGGCTCAGGTCATGATCTCAGAGTCCTGGGATCGAGCCCCGCGTCCAGCTCTCTGCTCAGTGGGGAGGCTGCTTCTCTCCACATTCTCTCTCTCAAACAAATAAAAGCTTTACGACAAAACAGTACATCACCCCTGTCTCCTGCTGGGGAGTATTCCGCGGCGCGGGCGTACACATTCTGTCTACCCGTTACTGCACTAGTAGACATTTGTTTTGTTCCACTTTGGGGCTGATATGAATCAGGCTGCTAGGAACACTTGTGTGCAAGGTTTTGCATGAACTTACGCTTTCGATTCCCTTGGGTGCGCGCCCAGGGGTAGATTTGCTGGGTCACGTGGTAGCTCATTTTGAGGAACCGCCAGACTTTCCCAAAGTGGGGTTTACAAACCCATCAGCAGCCTGCGAAGGCCCCCAACTTCTCCAAGTCACTGTTGCTGTCTGTCCTTTTCATCGTAGTTATCCTGATGAGCGTGAAGTGGTGTCTCCACGGGGCTGTGTGTGCCAACCCTGGGGTGACTTGTGGGGGACAGGGAGGAGATGGGAGCCATTGTCTTTGTCATAAGGAGAATCGCAGCTCGGGAGCATCTGTCTGGCTCAGTCAGTGGAGCATGAGACTCTTGATCTCAGGTTCTTGAGTTCAAGCCCCATGTTGGGCATGGAGCCTACTTAAGTATTAATATTAATAATAATTTTTTAAAAAGAAGAAGGATCACAGCTCAGAGTGGTGGAGATAGACACAAGGCTTCATTCACATGCCGACTAGCAGATACCAGGCTACAAGTGGGCAAGGCATCATGGCAAACACCAGAATAGGTAAGTTATGGTCTCTACTCTGACTCTTTTGAGGAAGACTATAAAGCCTTCATCAGCAATCCGTCCATCCATCCATCCCTCTGTCTTGCCATCCATGGACACATCCCTCCACCCATCCATCCAACCATCCCTCCACCCATTCATCCACCCATCCATCCACCCATCCATCCAACCATCCATCCATCCATCCATCCATCCCTCTGTCTTGCCATCTATGGATACATCCCTCCACCCATCCCTCCACCCATCCCTCCACCCATTCATCCACCCATCCATCCAACCATCCATCCATCCATCCATCCCTCTGTCTTGCCATCCATGGACACATCCCTCCACCCATCCATCCAACCATCCCTCCACCCATCCATCCATCCATCCATCCATCCATCCGTCTGTCAACCACTGATCTATGTGGATGTCCTAGACCCTGGAGCTGGAGCTCCAGCTTGGCTAAACTGGGCTGGGTAAGCCAAGGGCATCAAAACCAATACCCTAGTATGTTGTGCACTGAACACAAGTGAGGAAGGATTTCCAAGCCAGGCATTCTCCACCTGGATACAAAGGTTTTGCTTCTTGATTGAAAACACTCGGATCTACTATATCCTGACCACTTAACGCCCCCACTACTTTGGCTTATACTTTGAGGCACACATTTCTCCCACTTCCCACCTCCTCAGATGATCCTTTGGACACAGATTCATTCGTCACACACGGCATCCACCATTTTTTTGAGCCCTTCCTATGTGCCAGGAACCTGCTAGGTCCTTTACTTAATTTTCACAAAATTAAGACCAGGAGGCCTAGGTCAACTGCCATATTCCAGATAAGGAAACTGGGGCTCAGAGAGGTGAACTACCTTGCTGAGGGCCACATAGTAAGCACACAGGGAAATCCCAGCCTATAGGCCTTCTATAAGGCCTTGCAGAAAATGCTGGAATTCCTGTGTCTGATGGGTGTTTGCAATGCTGCCTGGGATGTAGTGCCCTTCTGGCCTCCAGGAGGAGGCGAGACCCCAAGGGCAGGGGGTGAAGGCTGCAGGCTGCGGAAGGCTGAACCTTCAAGTGGCCAGCTTGAGTGGTCACAGGGAGCCCTTCCCACACTTGACCACCCGGCCAGCGTCCGCTCCCCTCTGAATCCTGACCTTTCCTCGGATCCTCAGCCCTGCTCAGGGCTGCGTGGGGGCTGTTCCCTCTGCCCTCTGGCCGCCCTTCCCTTCGGGCGGTCACTCCCACCATCTCTCTGGTCTAGGCTCCCACGCCACGTCCTCAGCCCCTTCCCTCCTCCCCGCCACAGCAAGGTCTCATTCTCCTCCCTCTCGACAGCCTGTTCTCCCCCACAGTCATTCTGGGCTTGCCCAATGTGCATCTCCCACCACCTGGGAGGTTCCAGGAGGCAGAGACTGGTTCCCAACAGCCGGGAAGGTGCATAGTAGGTAGCGCATAGTAGGTACTCTGTGATGCTTGTTGAAGACACAGCCCCTCTGAAATTTTCTCCAGCCTCTTGCCACCCATACCCTCTCCAGGGGCTGCTGACCTCTGCCTCCCTCCTGAGGGCCTCTCCCTAATGTACTCCGCTGGAGGCCGGGGCCTGGAACATTCCCCATTCACAGTTGATCCCTGCCGGGGTCCCGGCGCTCACCCAGGGCTGAGCACGGGTCAAGCCCTAAAAAGCTGCCCCCTATTCTCTTCTCCATGGAGCCCCCGCATTGCCTGGGCCGGTGCTCCCACGCACCTAGAGACTGTCTGTGGCCCTTTTCTGAGTTCGACATGCCTGACAGCGGGACCCTCGGGACAGACCTGGCGTGTGTAGCCCCTGAGGCTCGGTCCCAGCTGGCCTCAGATGTTTGCAAAAGGAACACATGAATGGGTGGCCGCTCGTGTGGCAGAGGGAGGCCAGAGCCACCAGCTCGGGTGGCAGGTGTCTGGCGGGATCTGTTTCTCTCCGACAAAGGCTGGTGCGGGGGGCAGGTGAATAAATCATGAGGGGCCTGGAGCAAGACGGGGCAGGACAACTGACCTCATTGCGGGAGGGGAAGACCAGGCAGCTGGGCAGTAAGAGGGCTGGGGGCGCAACAAAGGGGCACGAGAGGCCAGTGGGGGCTGCCTGGCCCTCGCCCATATTTCTCCCTGAGGAGCTGAGGTTGGAGGTCAGCAGGAGGCAGGTGGGAGCTGCTGGCAGAGGCGGGGAGGTACGGGAGTTCGGAGCTACCCTGGGGCTCTGGGTGGGGAGAGGGGGCATGTCTGGGGCAGGCTCAGGTTTTGGGGGGCTGTCTTTCCAGAATCCAGGAGTCATCCTGGGAGAGGGGGTTGGTGGGGCGAATAGGAAGAGCAAGGTGGACAGACAGAAAGACAGACGGAACAGCGAGAGAGAGGTTGTTACGCCACACAGCGAGGGGATGGCAGAGGTGGACGGGGTCAGAGAGACCCACAGAGATAGAGCTGGACAGACGTCAGCCGGGGGAGGTCTGGGGCTGCAGGTGGGAGAGACCCAGACACAGCGCTGAGGGCTGAGGGGGCAGAGAGGGGCGGTGAGCGAGAAAGAACAGCAGGGAAGGCAGAGTAGGGGTGCAGAGGCCAAGAGTCAAAGAGGCCAGGCGACCGGGTTGGGGGGCCCCAGGGCTCAGTCTGTGGCCAGCGTGGGGCTGGAGGCTGGGGGGCTGGGGGAGGGGCCGTGTAAGCAGCATGGGGAGCTAGAAGAGCCGTGGGATGGGGGCCCCGGGCCTGTGGAGAGGGGAACAGGGGACGGAGCAGCAGGGACCCTGTGGGGACCCCACCCACAGCTGCCCACTGAGCCACCCTCCCGCAGGAAGGGGGCGCCCAGAGTGCAAGCAGGAGGCGCCAACCCCTGGACACCATGGCCCTTCCCCAGGGCCGGGCAGATGGCCGTCTCCCCGCGGAGGACCCCAGCCCCTCTGAGGGCACTCCGGGGCTCAGCGAGGCTCCCGCCTGTCCAGCAGCCGCCAGGAGGCGGGCGCTCCTCAGGGAGCTGGAGGCCCAGGTGCAGGCGGCCTACGGGCAGGTAAAGGGGACAGGGCTGTGGGGCACGTCTTCAACTGAGGGCACCCTGAGGGAACGGCGGGACCCCACACCCCATAAGACAGATCCAGGGCAGAGCTCAGGGAGGAGCCACTGGACGTGCATTTTGAAGGAGGCCTCAGTGGGCCCGTCAGCTGCCCTGGAGGCTGGGGTCTCTCCCCACCTCTGCCCTCACTGAGCCCTGCATCCAGTCCGCGACGCCCAGGGTTGGCCCCCTTCCACCCTTCCCCTGAGTACAAGGGCCAGGGCGCTGGTGCAGGCAGGGGTGCAGAGGGCAGGGAGGCTGGCCGGGTGCTCCAAGGTAAGGCAGGGTCCTGGCAGGGAGGGGCAGGAGACTCCTGGGCTGGGCCAAGATTGCCTCCTTTCAGGACGGGAGTAGCGGGGAAGGCCAAGGCCACACCGCCACTCTGAGGGGAGAGGTGCCCAGCCCTGCCCAGCATACCAGGTGCCCAGTTTCTTTGGCTTGGGTCCGGGCCTGCTTCTGAGGACAGTGAATCTCTCCTGATTGGGGGAGCCCCGGGGTAGGGGTTGGAGGAGAAAGCGCCGGAGAGGGGGTATCTGGAAGACCCTCAGGAGTGAGCACAGGGAGGCTGTGCCTCCTGGGGGGCCTTGGGTCCTGAGTGGCCCCCCTCACCAGCAGAGATGCTCAGAGATAATCCCGGATTAGGACCCAAGCCCCCGCGCCCAGGGCTCCCCGCCTGCCCACCCGCTCCCAATCTTCCCCACAAAACCCTAGGAAAATCCCCTGCAGTGCTCCCAGACTCTCACTGGCGGGAGCCCACAGCACCCGCTGAGGCCCGGGCCTGGGCTGCCCCCGGGACTCCAGGCCTGGCATGGTTCAGGAGCCCATGGGAAACTGTGCCAAGCGGCCTCGACACCGGGGGCCTAAGGTAGGACGGCTAAGGGGGAGAAGCCAAGGCCAGGAGGCTGGGAGGGTCAGGTGGGGCGGGCAGAGCCCTCAGTGAGGGCCAGGCAGCAGGACAGAGGGGTTGGTTCCCACTGCTCTAGAACAATCAAGATTTTCCCCGGGGAAGGCCCCAGACTCTAGCCCCTCCCATAGACCCTTGGGCCTCCCCCCGCTCCCTGCCAAGCTCATCCGGGGGGCCCCCCAGCTGCCCATCCAGCTGCCGGTGCCTCCTGCTGTCGCTGCTTTCCTCTAGTCAGAGACGGGAGATGCAGCCCTTGAGCTCAAGATCCAATTCTGCCCCTGGCTTTCTGAGTGACCTTGGCCCAGTCCCTTCCTTATTTTGGGGGGAGCTGCGGGGCTCGGGTAGCCCAACTGAACAGTAAGGGGATAGACCCTTCCAGCCTAGAGTGTCGATGGGTGAGAGCCCTCACGGTCTTGTGCCAGGTTCCAAAGACGGGAGAGGCTAGTCAATGAGGGCAGAAGGGCCGCTGCCCCCGCTCACGGCTGGCTTTGCTGCAGGACCACTGGCAGTGGCCCAGCTCCCCCCCAGGGGGCTCCCGCTGCAGCCCCGGCCCCAGCTCCGGCCCCGAGGAGCAGGGGGGCCCAGGGCCGGGTATCCAGGGCTACTCGGTTCTCAACAGCCTGGTGGGGCCCGCCTGCGTCTTCCTGCGGCCCAGCATCGCCGCCACCCAGCTCGTATGTACGGCCGCCCCTGCCTTTGCCTCCTCTCGGCCTCTCCTTGTGTAGCGGGCAGTCTTCCGCTACGGAAGAGTGGGGTCTTCGGAGCAAAGGCACACAGATCCAGCGGGTGGGGCAAAGAAAAGTGGGGACAGACACAAAATCAAACAGGGAGAAGACCCAGGGAGACATGCCAGGAAAGAGAGAGGGAGGACAGAGAGAGACCCAGAGAGCCTCAGAGACGGCCACCAAGGGGGCGGGCAGGGAGGTGGCAGGGCCTCCGGGAGAGGGCCAGAGAGAGAACAAGAGACATACGGTGACACTGAGGTCCCCGGGGCCAAGTCGGAGGTTCTGCCCGACCCCAGATCCACTTCTGGCACATGGAGCACCCTACAAGAGGGCAGGGGCGGGAGGCGGGCCCCAGGAAAGACCTGGGCAGGGGTCAGGAGAGAGGGGCGGTGCCCAAGACACCCAGGCCAGTCAGCAGAAATGGGCGGGAGCAGGTCTGAGCAGTGTCAGAGGGACACAGGCCCTGCGCATCCCATTGCGGGTGCTGAGCGGGGGTCCCCAAAGAACCAGAGGAAGGGGTGCAGGTGCCTGGGCGGTCCAGGGAATTCTTAACCTCTCTGTGCAACCCCCAACCCAGGACCGGGAGCTGCGGCCAGAGGAGATCGAAGGTAAAAGGTTCTGGAAAAGAGTGGAGTCTCTAGAGGGGTGGGCATAGGGCGGGGCCTCAGCTGGTCTCCAGGAGGAACTAGGGGCCAGGCGGCGGCGGCCGTGGGAGATCGAGGCGACAGGGACCAGACTGAACAGGGAGGGGCTGACAGAGCCCAAAGCTGCCAGTTCCCAGATCTCATCTGCCGGGCAGGTCAAGGGCCCCGTTTACATTTGTTCGTTCAGCAAACACCTCCTGGGAGCCTACCGAGGGCTTAGCCCTGGGTGGGGAGCACTGGGGGAGGGGGCAAACTGGACAGAGGTGGCCCACGTCCTCTGGGAATGGATGTCAATAAGTCAACTATGAGTACAAATGGTGCTGAGTACTCTGAAGAAAAAAATGGGCTGGAGGGGACTCAATGTAGAGGGAAGACTTTCTTGAGTAGGTGACATAAGGACCAGAAGAGCGTAGAGTGCTCCAGAACATGAGCTCCATGAGGTCAGGGATTGTGTCCTTTTCTTTCCTTCCCCTCCCTCCCTCCCTCCCTCTCTCCCTGCCCTCCTTCCTGCCATATCCCAGTACCTAGGGCAGAGCTTGGCCCAGGGTAGGTGCTCCTTAAATATTTGTTGAAAGAATGAATTAAAGGAATGGCGCGAGCCAAGACGCTGAGATAGCCGAGGAACCAATGTTTACAAGGACGAAGTGATTAGACCAAAGGAGGAAGGGTGTGCTGGTCCAGGCTGGGGCCCGAGGGACGTGTGGGAAGAGCTGACCCCGCCCCGCCCGGCAGAGCTGCAGGTGGCCTTCCAGGAGTTTGACCGGGACCGAGACGGCTACATCGGCTACCGGGAGCTGGGCGCCTGCATGCGGACGCTGGGCTACATGCCTACCGAGATGGAGCTCATCGAGATCTCCCAGCAAATCAGTATGTGCCTCAGACGCGCCCCGCCCCCAGTTCCCAGAGGCCATGGCCACGGCTCGAGCAGCTGGGCAGCCCGGGAACGCAGGTGCCCACACAGGTCGGCCCCCAGAGCCCGGGACCCTGCTCGTTCCCAAGGCACTTTCTCTGCCTCTGAAGAATCTCACCATCCCCGACAAGGTGGGCAGGGCAAGGACCATTATCCCCATTTTTGAGATGAGGAAACTGAGGCTTTGGAAGCTTAAGTGACTTAGCTAAGGTCCCAGAGCCAAGTCATTGGAGCGAGGACTTAAACCCAACCAAAGTATTCAGGAAAATTAAGAAAAGCCACCAGAAAATGGAGATGACCCAGCTTGCGCACCGCCCCCCAACACCGTGAGAGGGAAGGGCCCACTTAGTGGGGTAGAGGAGAGGGACAGAGGCCAGGAGAGGCAGACAAGGGAGGGGCTGGGCAGGGGTCCCTGATAACCAGGGTCCCCGACGGGCATGACCCCCAGGTGGTGGAAAGGTAGACTTTGAAGACTTTGTGGAGCTGATGGGCCCCAAGCTGCTGGCGGAGACAGCCGACATGATCGGAGTCAGGGAGCTACGGGACGCCTTTCGGGAGGTGCGGCCACTGGGGCTGGGGGGCGGCAGGGGAGGTGCTAGGGGTCTGCTGCGAGTGAAGGCTGAGCGGATGAATGATTCGGTCGGGGACTCAACGCCACGACCAATGCCATCCCAGTTTGACACCAACGGGGACGGCTGCATCAGCTTGGGTGAGCTGCGGGCAGCCCTCAAGGCCCTGCTGGGGGAGCGCCTCAGCCAGCGGGAGGTGGACGAGATCCTCCACGACATTGACCTCAACGGGGACGGCCTGGTGGACTTCGAAGGTACCACCCACCGCCCTCTGCGCTCAGTGGCACACACCCTGGGAAGTTTTTAACAGACAAGGAAAGGATAAAAGGAGGGTTGTCGCTGCGTGCCAGACCCCGGGCTGAGCACTCGATGTCCTCTCCCCGGGAGCAGGACTAGAAAGTCAATTCTTAGGAAAGTGTGAGTGCTCAGCCGAAGGGTGGACGGAGCCGAGACGTGAAGCCAGGCGGGCATTCCAGAACGCAGTCCTTCCTCTATGCTGGATTCCCGCAGGCCGAAAACAAGGCTTAAATACTAATAGGAAGCCAAGGAAAATCAGTATGTAGAAATCCTCCAAAGTATGCCCCAAAGTTGTTCCTGGGCTTCCTAGCAGCCAAAGCAAAGAGGAAAATAGGTTTAGTTACAAGGGTTTTGTCGTTTCTGGTTTTTTGTTTTCCCCATAAAACAAAGCCCGTCTTCTTAGCCCAAAGGCCTACTCCCTACCAGATTCAGAAGACTCCCTTGCAGGCCCTGCCCTGGACCTCACTCCCTCCCACCTCGAGGCCAGTATATTGGTCTCACAGCTATTGGGCTCCCGAGAACAGACCTGCAACCTTGGCTTTGTCCTGGCAGAGTTTGTGCGAATGATGTCTCGATGAGCCGGCAGAGACGGTGGAGGCAGCAGACTTGGGACCACAGCCAGGAAGCCTGCCACCTCCAAATCACCGCCGCCTCCCTTCCCCTCCCCTTCCTCCTGCCTGTGTGCCCTCACCCCCCCCTTCTTCACCAAGCTCCTATGCCCATCCCTGTCTAACAATAAAGTATTTTGGGGCCTGGAGAGATGGCTTTTGCCTCTCACTCGTGTACCCTGCAGGACCTGGTCTTTGGCCCCCAAAACTTAAGTCCTGGGTTGGGAGGCCCCTCAGCTGTGAACTCCACGTGGGCAGGGGCCCTTTCTGGATCCCGGGCCCATCTGGGAGCAAGTGTCAGGAGACGTCCCTAGACGAGGAAGCACCCCTGCTTCTCCTGGAGCCGGGATGCGTCTGGCCCCTCATCCTGTAAAAAGGCTCCCGCCGGGCTCGGGGTCACACATGCCCTGGCGTGTGCGGCCACGTTCTTCTTCCCAGAGTGTGAGTCACAGCGTGTCACACTTCTGCTCAGGAACTGGCCATGACCCACCCCTCCCCCCCAACGGTCCCCAGGTTACTCCAGCCTCTGCTCCCAGCACGAGAAGTCTCTGGGAGGACGAGGGCTGGCATGGAGTCACAGGATTAGGCCGAAGCAGAGGTGGGACTTACACCCTAGCTCCAGGGCCGACAGGAGAGGGTGGCTCGGGGTCAGGGAGGCCCCGGGCCTCAGGCTCTCCTAGCTGCAGCAAACACCCGCTCGGCAGAGGGCAGCCTCATGTGCTGGGAGGGAAGACGAGCCCCGACCTCCTGGGCAAGAAGGGGTGGGAGCTTTCAGCCCTGCCCCCCGCCCGGGCTTCACATCACCCACTGCCAGCAAGGTGGCTTGGGGACCGAGGGGGCAGACGATGGCCGGTGTCCCGCCCAGCCCAGAGCCCGGCCCCCGAGGTGTGAGGGTTGGCTGCGGCAGCCTCGGCATCACCCCCTCACTCGGCAGATCCCAATTAATCCTAATACTCAATTACGGGATCTCCCCTGCCAGCCTTGCAAGCCCGGGGATGGGGAGGGGATGCGCCGGCCCCACAGTGTCTCTGGGAGCTGTGGTCCACCCTCCCTCCCACCATCCTCTGCCTGAGATGCGCCAGCCTGCACAGATGGCACTGCCGCCTCTGTCCCCTCTGCAGGGGCCGGGGGTAGTGACGGGTATGCATCGGACAAAGCCCAGAATCCTGCTCAGGGTCTGCCTCCCGCTGCCCCCCCCCCCCGGCTCCCAGTCTGGCAAGCTCTGTGGTTGGGGGGGGGCAGGGGATGGGGGTGACCTCGTTGGGCAGCAAGGATGGGATGGCCTTCATTGGCTGCTGTGTGTCTGCCGGCACCAAAAGCGCCTTCCTACCCCAAAAAGGCTGCTGGCCCAGAAGTCCCAACGAGGTCACTGCTGGAGCAGGGACCAGGGCCGGGAAGGAAGAGTGAGGAGGCAGAGGCTGTGCTCAGAGCCCCTCGTTCGCTTACAGGGGGCGCATGCCACCCAACCCCAGCAACCGTTGCCAGGTGAAGCAGCAGAGTTCGGAGATCCTGATTTTCCGAAAGACGCTGGAGAGTCAGATTTACGTTAGGTCTCCTTTAAATAGTTGGATTACTGATGATAGCATTTAATAAGGTGTATAAACCCTAAGTGTACATGAGTTTTACATGTGTGTGCACCCAGGGAGCCATCACCCACATCATGATCACACATCCATTTATTTTCTTAGTACAGTTCTAGGCTTTCAGAATTATCCTGAAGATAGTACAGAGAGGTCCCGTACACACTGCACCTCGGCCAGCTTCTCCTGTGTGTCGGTCAAGGTTCTCCAGAGAAACAAAACCAAAAGGAAAGACCTGTCTCTGTGTGTGTGTGTGTGTGTGTGTGTGTGTGTGTGTAGTATGTGTAAAGATATTTATAGCAAGGAATTGGCTCAGGGAATTATGGGTGCTGAGCTGTCCCAAGATTTGCAATCAGCAAGCTGGAGACCCAGGAGAAATGGGGGTTCGGTTCTAGTCTGAGCCCGACAGCCTGAGAACCAGGAAAGTGGATGGTGTGAGCTCTAGTCTGAGGGGAGAGGACCGATGTCCTAGCTCAGCAGCTGGGCAGGTGAAGTTCCCTCTTACTCAGCCTTTTTGTTCCCTTTGGGTCTTCAACTGATTGGATAAGGCCCACCCACCATGGGAAGGGCCATCTCTACTCTGTCTGCCAATTCAATGGATGATAATTGCATCTGGAGACACCTTCACAGACACACCCCAAATCACGTTTGACTAAATATGTGGGCACTCGTGACCCAGGCAAGTTGACACTTAAAATTAACCACCACACACTATTAATATCTCACATTAGAATGGTACGTTTGGGGTACCTGGGTGGCTCTGTGGGTTAAAGCCTCTGCCTTCAGCTCAGGTCATGGTCTCAGGGTCCTGGGATCAAGCCCCGCATCGGGCTCTCTGCTCAGCAGGGAGCCTGCTTCCCCCTCTCCCTCTGCCTACTTGTGATCTCTCTCTGTCAAATAAATAAATAAAATCTTTAAAAAAAAAAAAAAAAAGAATGGTACATTTGTCAGTTAATGAACTAACACTGCCACACTGTTATTAACTAAAGTCCATATTTCATGCAGATTTCATCGTTTTTTCCCTGATTATCCTTTTGCTGTTCCAGAATACCATCCGGGACACCACACTACATTAGGCGTCATGTCTCCTCAGACTCCTCTTGGTTGTGACAGTTTCTCGAACTTCCCTTGTTTTCCTGTGATGTTGACAGTCGTGAGGACGACTGGCTCAGGTATTTTACAGAACATCCCTAAATTGGGATTTGTCCGATGTTTCATGATTAGCCTGGGGTTATGAGTTGGCAGGAGGATGACCCCAGAGGTCAAGTGCCCTTCTCATCCCATCAGATCAAGGACGTATACTGTCAACAGGACATCACTATCGACGTCGACCTAGATCGTGTGGCTCGAGGTATGTTTGTCATGTTTCTCCCCTATAAAATTCCTTTTTCTTTCTCCCATCATGTACTACATTTTCTGGAAGAAAGTTACTATGTACAGTGAGTCCATACTGAAGGGGTGAGGGGTTATAATCCCCTTTATTAAGGGCAGAGTATCTATATAAACTACTTGTAATTATATATAGATTTGTCTTTTCTCCCCTTTATTTATTCAGATATATGTATCTGAGATATATATATATGCATATATATATATATATATATATATATATATATATCTCAGTGTGGGCTCATAGATATTTATTTTGTATAAGTTATAATCCAACACTTTTTTTTTTAAATTTCCAAATCACTCCAGCTCTGGTCACCGGGAGCCCTTTCAGCTGGCTCCTGTGTCCCTTTGGCATATACCCATCATGGTGGCATTTGGGGTTTGGGGGCATCATGGATTTGTGGGTTGTTTTTTTTTAAGCATTTTCTTACATTGTGGCACTATAAGATGCTCCAGGATTATCTTGTATATTTCCTGTTCCAGTCTTAGAATTAGCCATTTCTCCAAGGAACTCTGGTTCTTTTTATTGGGGAATGCCATTAGAAACTAAGATCTGAGTGCTAGGTTGCTTCTAGGCCCTCTCAGCAGACAGAGGAGAGATGTATGTATGCTCATCTGTGTATATACAATTTTTAAAATATTTCTGTATGCAACCGATTGTATCTATATTGAGCTAAACAAGGGTTCCTATTGATGTCTCCAATCCCAACCCCTTATCATGCAGATCAGACTAGCCTCCTGTCCTTGCTTACCTGTCACTTCTCATTCCAGCAGTGAGAACTCCTCCAGCCTAACTGACCTAATTTTCAATTCTGGTGGACGTGTGCCGTGGTTTCAGAATTGCTAACCCATACGCCACAGGAAACCCCTTCATCGACTAGAGTGCCTGCTTACTTGCAGTCCCTCTGCATTCATCCTCTGTTCATCCGCTCTAGTTCCAGATTAGCACCTTACTCCCCACCCTGTCAGTGAGGCTGTCTCATTCATTTATGATACAGCTAGATTCTTTGGTCACACTCTGTTCCATCCTGGGATCCCCTGACCTCCTCTACCACTTCTTTAATTTTACATACATTAAAGTTTACTCTTTATGACTAATGTTTAATGCCTTGTATTCACCATTACAGTATCATACAAAATAGTTCCACTGTCTTAAAAAAAAAAAAGTCCCGTTTCACCCATTTAATTCTACCCCTCACCACCCCCGGCAACCAGTAATTTGTCTACCTTATGTATATATCTGTCTTTCCCGGGATGTCATACAGTTGGAATCATACAGCGTGTGGCTTTTTCAGGCTGGCTTCTTTCACTCAGCAAAATACCTATCTGTGTCTTTTCATCGCTAGATAGATGATTTCCTTCCATTGCTGAATAAATAGTCCGTTTTGTGGATATATCACAGTTTATTTGTTCATTCGCCAACTGAATGCCACCTGGGAAGACTCCTGTGATGTCACCAAGAAGGCTCCTTCCTCTAAGTTCCAATGCCTCCTGTACCAGTCTCCACACTGTCTTACCATAGTGTGTCTTTGCTTTCCCATTTTCCTCTCCTTGAGAACAGAATCCATGGCCAGTTTATTTCCATATCATCAGTGTTCGGAGCAAGGCCTAGGATGGAGGATGGAGTCAGAAAATAGCTCTTGGGGATGCCTGGATGGCTCAATCCCTTAAGTGTCTGCCTTGGGTCGTGATCTCAGGGTCCTGGGATCAAGACCCACATCAGGCTCCCTACTCAGCAGGGAGTCTGCTTCTCCCTCTCCCTCTGCTCCTCCCTCCTGCTCGTGCTCTCACTCTGTCTCTCTCAAATAAATAAAATAAAATCTTAAGAAAAGGAAGAAAGGAAGGAAGGAAGGAAGGAAGGAAGGAAGGAAGGAAGGAAGGAAGGAAGGAAATGCCTGTTGAATGAATGAACGAACGAAGGAACGTATGTCCTGGAGATGAGGGAAATGTACAGACCTGGGGCATGAAGGGCACACAAGGCCAGAGAAGTTTTGAGAAGTAGCCTGGGAGAAAGGGTTAGTGTTTGGAGGAGAGTCCAAGATCTAGATTGTGAGGCATGAGATTTGAGGGGAGGGGTCTGGATGGAGGAAGGTATACAAAAGGGTACAATGAAACCAGCTCCTTATGAATATTCATTTATCCACACAACCACCCTGTAAGATAGTTATTAACGCGCACATCTTGAAGATGGGGAAAGCCAAGCATACTGAGGTGAGTAACTTGCCCAGGGGGAAACCGCTGGTGGGGCTGGTGTGAGATTCGAACCATCAGCCTAACTTCAATCGGCGCTCTCACCCAAGACCAGTCTGGTACAGGGCCCGGCATGCGGCGAGTATTCAACGAAGGTGAGCTGTTCCTGCTGTTGTCGGTATGAGGCACAGGCTCGGAGTCTCGGGGACAGCTTGCGGGGTCTTTGAGGTCGCCCTCGGACCTAACACCAGCCTGGACCAAGGGATGAGGCAAATGGGAAGAGGCGCGGCTGTAGCGTTGGTGACGGATCCGTTGCCATAGGAACAAACGCAGGGTTTAGAGGGCGCATGCGCAGACCGGGGACAAGGTGTTGAACCGATGAAAGGTGACGTAAAAGCGCACGGGGTGAGACGCAGGGCTCCGAACGTCAAAGCCCCGCGTCCTCCAGCACTCAGAGCGGTGGAAAGGCGTGCTCGGTGGTGGCAGCGGCAGTGATAGCAGGCGCAGCCGGACCGACACCAGGCGATACGAAGCTGACGTGCAAAGCAGCGCGAGTGAAACGTGAGGGCGGCGCCCGCGCCGGGAAGACCCCTCCGCGCGAACAGCGGCCGACAGGACCCGGGTCCCGGCTTCCGAGGCCCCGCCTCTCGGGCCTTAGGACTAATCGGATTGAGAGCGCGCCGGCCCGGACCGCGAACTCGCCAATTGCGTAGGGCGTCAGCTGCCGCCCAATCCGGAGCAGACAGGTGCGAGGTCCGAAAGGCGGAGACCAATCAGCAGCGATTGCGGCCTGTTGGGGTCGGTCTCGACCAATGAGGAAGCTCGAGTGACATCCTCGCGCACCAATCGGGAGTGAGAGGGGATTCGTGCCCGCCCGCCCTTCCGGCCTGGGCTCTATTTACCAGGGGCGTGCGGCCGGTTTACCAATCAGAGCGCGGCTGAGCGGCCAAGCAGCCAACCCCGGAGGAGCGGCCGGCCGGCGTCCGCCGCACCCAAGAGTTGGGGATGTCCTACAAGCCCATCGCCCCCGCCCCCAGCAGCACCCCCGGCTCCAGCACCCCTGGGCCCGGCACCCCGGTACCTACAGGTGAGGATCCAGCTCTACCCCTGCTCGCCTGCCCAGGTGGTCGAGGTCTCGAAGAGAAGACGGCCTGAGTTCTGCAGCGCTGGGCCTGCCGCCTACCCTCGCTGAGCCTCAGTTTGCTGGCCTGTGAAGTGGGCGTGGTCACGTAAGGGCTAGTTGGTGGAGCGCAGGGGGAGGGGTTTATCCCTGAAGTTGAGCGCCGGGAGTGAAGCATCCCTTTGGAGGGAATCGGGCGAATCCGGTCGGGGGCTTGGAACGCCGGGAGGAGGCGTCCGGGCCCCGCGCTGACCTCTTCCTCGCGCATGTTGCAGCCGGAAGTGTCCCATCGCCGTCGGGCTCGGTGCCGGGAGCCGCTGCCCCTTTCAGACCCCTGTTTAACGACTTTGGACCGCCCTCCATGGGCTATGTGCAGGTGAGTGGGGACACATGTGCAGGAATTACGTATGGATGGGGACTGGAGGTCCCCTCGGGGCCTGAGCTCATTGCCCTGTCCTCTTTTGACATAGGCAATGAAGCCACCCGGAGCCCAGGGCTCCCAGAGCACCTACACGGACCTGCTGTCAGTCATAGAGGAGATGGGCAAAGAGATCCGGCCTACCTATGCTGGCAGCAAGAGCGCCATGGAGCGCCTGAAGAGAGGTAAGTGAGGCCTCCACCCTCCCCGTTTGGGAAACTAACACCGGACAGCCCTTCCTTAGGAAAGGAAGGACATCTGGAGGCCACTTGAACCAAGCCTAGACAAGGGCCAGTGTCACTATCCAGAGAGGTGTTTTGAATGGAATTGAAATTGAGCCAGTTTTCGGGGAAGGACCAGAGCATTTGTCTTCAAATTTGAGGATTAGTCAAGGTGCTCATCTCATGAGGCCCCTCATTAGATTATAGTCCTGGTCCCTTTCACTGAAAGGAAAGGAGGTGGGGAGGGAGGGGCCTTCCCCTGGAGGGTGGGGGTGGGACTGTGGAGGGTCGCTGTTATGTGCCTTGCCCATCCCCACCCCAGGCATCATCCACGCCCGGGCCCTCGTCAGAGAGTGCCTGGCAGAGACAGAGCGGAATGCCCGCACGTAACAGGACGCAACTCCGCCACCAAGTCTGGACCTTTCCTGGCCACTGCAGAGCACCTGCTCCTCCCTGGCCTTCACCCCGAGTTGCACTTCCCAGCCTGGGCTTCCTGTCCTGTGTCCCTTGGTGGGTGCCCTCCAGGAACGAGGGGGCGGCTCTCACTCCAGTCGACAGCACTGCCTGGGACTCTTTCAAGAGTTAGCAGCGAGGTCACTGCGAGCCCCACCCATGACCTGCCAGCAGTGTTGATCCGACCGGAACTTGCTGTCTCTGTGGCACCCACCACTCAGCACTTACCCAGGACTTACACCACTTTTCCCAGACTCCTCCCCTACCAGGGCCTCCGAAGGCCTGTCACCTCCCTGCCTTGTCTCCTGGGCCATAGCGACTCTTTTTTCAGTGTCTTTTGCTAAATACACCCTTTTTGTATAAATAAAAGATAATTTGGAGTTGTTCTCTCACCTCTTAGTCTTTCTGAGTGTGGTACTTCTGAGCCAGGCAGAAATTGGAAAAGGGGAGACTCAGGGAGGGGAAAGGGGCGGTGCAGTGGTGGAGAGAGGGCCACTGAGCCTGGCCTTGCCTGGCCCCTGCTGTCCATTGACTTGGGTGGGGACCCTGCCCTTCTCCAGCCCTCAGCCGACCCAGTTTTAAGTAGTGGAAAGGGTTGAGCTCCCGTAGCTGAGAGCCCTCCCCTCCTACACGTGGTGCCACCAGGGGGCAGCGCAAGGCCTTAGCAGGCTCCACAGCTGGAGGGCACTGTGGCCAGTCTGGGCCTAGAGGGTTCTTTGGATTGGCAGTCATGCCTGGCAGGGTGGAAATGTCAGTTCATGTAAGCCAGGCCCTCACATGCCTTAACGCCCTAACGTCTTAAACTCTGACTCAGCCCTGGGAGGTTCTGAATAGTCCTGACCCCTCAGAGGAGAGGGGGCACTGCGGCTTCCTTCTCCCCAGCACCTGAGAAGCAGAGCCAGGGGGAGAGGACTGGCTTGCAACAGGGGTGAGACCCAGCTCGGTGCTGCCATCCACTGTCCCAGCACCTTCTACCTGGCTGGGTGTGGTTCCATGAGCCCAGCCCTCAGGTGCCTCAGCCTTTGCCCACGGTCTGGGTGGCCAGACTTGTGGACCCGGAAGGCATCAAGTGGGGAAAGTCATGGGGCCCCATTCAGGGGCTAGACCGGGGATTCGGAGTGACTGCAACTCTGCCTGAATGTGCAGCTGAATGACCCTAGAGGCCTGGGGCACTGGAACCCTGGCCCCTCAGAAGAGGCAAGCCCTAGACCAGCGGCTTCTCACCAGACTTTGCTGGCTGAGGCATTTCCCCTACCTCGGGTTTCAGGTTCGAGGGCTGGGGAAAATGGGGACGGGGTGTTGCCGTATTTCCGTGGCCCCCAGGAGGGCTGGGCCAGGGCAGAGATAGGAACTATGAGTGCTTAGGGGATCCCAAAGAGCACAGAGGGAGTAAAAAGCGCCTGCATTCTGAGAACTGCCTCTTTCCCAGCCGGCTTGGGGAAGGAAGGCAGGGGCCGCCCCCCTCCGCCGCGGGCGGGGCCGCCGGGACCCCGCAGGAGTGGGGAGGGCCTGCCGGGCCCAGGAAAGGGGCGGGGCGGCCGCAGTGACGCGGCGGGCGGCGGGGAGGGACGGCAGGGGCGCCGGCGGGCGGACCCGGAGGAAGGTCGGGGCCATGGGCCCGCGCTGCGCCTCCGGAGGGTCCGGCCACTGCTGGAACCCGAGGCTGGGGCCGGGGGCACTCCAGGCTCCGACCCACTGCCCGCCCGCGCCCGCCCGTACCGGCTGAGGGGTGCCCGCCCTAAACTAGAGGTGAGCCGGGACGTTGGCGGGCGGGCCAAGAGCGCGGCAGGGGACGGGGACGCCGGGGAGCAGAGGGAAGTGGGGACAATGGGGCCTCTCGCCGGTTCGCTGGGTGCGAGGTGGGGAGGTGGGAGGGGTGCCCGCAGCGGAACCAGGGCGCAGGTGGGCGGAGCGGGTCTCCCAGGGTGGGGGCCAGTGGGATACCCAGTAGAGCCACTCTTGCCTTAGCCCGAAGAGGGGTCAGCCCCGGGAAGGATGATGAGGGGACTGCATAGATGAGTGCCGGGGGTCCAGGAAGGATGCTGAGAAGGGAGGTCGAGGACTGGGCTGCGGGCCAGAATAGAGAAGGCAGGTCTGGAGGCCGGAGGGGTTAGTTGTGTGGTCCTGGAAGGTGGGTTCGGATGCGGGGGGTGGGGAACACTGACAGACGCTCAGAGGAAGGGCGCACGGATCTGCTCTGAGGAGAGAAACCCCGGGGGACAAGGTTCTAAGTGGATGTCTGGGAGCGGGGGACATGCGACCCCACCAAGTAGGGGAAACGGGGTGCAGGGGGCGGACCCCTAGGGGCTGGTTGTGGAAGGCGAGCCAGGAAGGAGGGGACGGGGGCTCCTGGGGGCGGGTCCCCGAGGGATTTGGAGGGGTCTTGGACCACGGCCGCGGCGGGAGAGGCGAAGGTGGCCCGTTAGCCCGCCGGCCCGAGCCCGCCGCTCCGGGGGGCCCGCGTCAGCGCGCGGTTGCCATGGCGACGGGCGGGCGGGGGACCGGGGCTGCGCGGAAAAGAGGTCAGCGCTCAGCCTCGCTGCGGCTCGAGGTCCCCGGCGGCGCTGGCGGCAGCGCTGGGCTCGCCTCTGCCTCCCCCGTGGCGGGCCCAGGCATGGGGTCCCGCGGCCCGAGCCCTCCGGCCCGCGCGCAGGGCTCGGGGCCGCGCGCCGCCGCCCCGCACTGACTGCCGCGCTGTGCCCTGCGCCAGGCGGAGCAGAGGCCGCGCGCGGCCGGCCGAGCGCCTTCAGGATGCTCATCAAGGAGTACCACATTCTGCTGCCCATGAGCCTGGATGAGTACCAGGTGGCCCAGCTCTACATGATCCAGGTGAGGGCGGTGGCAAGCAGGAGACCAAGGGGGCCACACTTCATGATGGGGTTAATGGCAGGAGCGCGCAGGCCGCACCTGGGACAAGGGGCTGGGCCCAGCTCAACCCCATCGGCCGGCTCTGGGGCTTGGAAGGACTCAGAGCCTAGGGGAGGACAGAGAGATCCCCCTTCCAAAGGGGGGGGGGCTGTGGGGAAAGGGGCAGAAGGGCCTAGTGGTGCCTCCCAATCCCCCAAGTGCTTGGCCCCTGGTTGACGCTCAGCCCACTTCTGATCTCCTTTAATCCTCCTTAGAATCGTAACCCCTTGCGGGAGGGAAAGGAGTGCATGAGGAGGCAAGAGTGAGAGGCAGGGAGGGGTGCTAGGTGGTAGAGAAGACTGAAAGGGGGTCCCCAGGTGCTGCACGATCCTTACAAACCCAGGTGGTCAGGGAGATGGGAATGAGGGTCAGACCCCAAAACTGTGACAGAGAGGGGCAGGCAGAGACCCAAGAGGATGAGGTAGGGGTCCGGGCTTGGGAAGAAGAATGCAGTGAGGCAGGCTTTTAGCGAGGGAAAACGGTTCAGGGCCTCAGGGAGGCCTGTGTTCCCCAGAAATGAGGGTTAGGGTCTCAAGAGGCAAAAGGGCCAGGATCTGGCCTCAGGGGATTGAGTGGGCCAAGTTCAGGCTCCAGAGCTATAAACGGGCAGGATGTGAGTGCTCTCAATCTACAGGGGTGTAGCAGGAGCTGGTATTGGGGTCCCAGAAAGGGAGGGGACTGGGGTCAGGTTCACAGAGAGGTGTGAACCCCCTTTACTGTCCTCGATTCTTCCAGGCCACCCTCCCAGGCCTCCTTGCTGCCCCTGGCGCACATGAGGCACACTCCCACCTCAGAAGCTTGTGTTGGCATCCCCTCTGCCTGGAATAGTTCCCCCCAGCCCCCATCTGCACCCCACATCTACCTCCCCCACTTCAAGTCATAGTCACACTGTGGTCACGTTATCTTCTCCATGAGGCTTTCCCTGATCATCCTGTCGTAATCGAAATCCCAACCCAATATCCCTGACCCTAGCCCACACTTTCTTCTTCCCATAACGCTTACCCCTTCTAACGTACCATGTCACTTGCTTCTGTTGAGTCCCTCCCTCCACTGGAACTGAAGTCCCACCGGACAGGCAGGGGTCTTTGCTTTGTTCATCCACGGGAGGTCCCCATTAATAGAATCCCAATAGCCTGGAACAGAGCAATCAGTACGTGAATGATTGCTGGGCTGCAGGCCCGATGGGGGACGGGACAGCAGCCATGACCCTGATCCCCAGGAACTGCAGGGGACCAGGATTGGGTTTCAGGGAGGTGGAAAGGCTGGGGCCACATCTCGGGCACTGTGCAAGGGTCCAGGCTGAGCTGGGGACCCCAGGAGCTCAGTGGGGGGCTGAGCTGCCCTTTCTGCTCTGCCTATCCCCCCACCCCCCGCCGGGGTGCAGAAAAAGAGCCGGGAGGAGTCAAGCGGTGAGGGCAGCGGTGTGGAGATCCTGGCCAACCGGCCCTACACAGATGGGCCCGGCGGCAGCGGGCAGTACACACACAAGGTGTACCACGTGGGCTCCCACATCCCAGGCTGGTTCCGGGCACTCCTGCCCAAGGCTGCCCTGCAGGTGGAGGAGGAATCCTGGAATGCCTATCCTTACACCCGAACTCGGTGAGTGGGGGGCGGGGGGGGGTGGGCCTGGGGCGACAAGGAGAACAGCCCTGGTGGGCACAGTAAAGACTGTCACCCCTGCCCTGTGCCCAGGTACACCTGCCCCTTTGTGGAGAAATTCTCCATTGAAATAGAGACGTATTACCTGCCTGATGGCGGGCAGCAGCCGAATGTCTTCAACCTGAGTGGAGCTGAGAGGAGACAGCGCATCCTGGGTGAGGCCCAGGGCCAGTAAGGGGACCCCCGAGCCCCTCTCAGGCCACCTGCCACTTCAGTGGGCAGCCTCTGACAAGTCACAGGCTCTCTCCTTGCCATGGAAGGCTGCCCTCCCAATTCCAAGGCAGGGAAAGGGTGGCGGCGGGGGGGAGGGGCCGGTTGGCTCAGTGCTGCTGGAACCTCCCCCCCCCAGACACCATCGACATCGTGCGGGATGCAGTGGCCCCGGGAGAATACAAAGCAGAAGAGGACCCCCGACTGTATCGCTCGGCCAAGACTGGCCGGGGACCGCTGGCTGATGACTGGGCACGCACAGCGGCCCAGACGGGGCCCCTCATGTGTGCCTACAAGCTATGCAAGGTCGAGTTCCGCTACTGGGGCATGCAGGCCAAGATCGAGCAGTTCATCCATGATGTCGGTGAGCACCCCGCTGCAGGAGGTTCCCTTGGCCCAGCATGCCCCCGACCCCCCCGCAGCCACCCCCGTGTTTGAGCCACTGATGCTCCCAGGCTACTGGGGACGCAGACTATAAAGCCATCATTTCCATCCGATATGGCACTGCAGCAGAGGGGAGCAGCCCAGCTCGGCTGGGGGTCAGGGGGGCCTAGCCTTGAGATACAGGTAAGAGTCAGGAGGGCAAGAAGCTAGGGACCTGATCGCTGAAGTCCATGCAGGCTCTGACATTCAGAGATGCTGCTTTTGATCCCTTAAGCTTTCAGGATTCTCCAATGTTCTGTGGGTCAAGGGAGACTTACAAACTCTTAAAAGGGTCAGCAGCCCTAGCCAGCAACATGCACAAGTACAGCCTAAGGCTGGGACTCGCCCTCATTCTGTTGGGGTCCCTCCCACTCCCGGCTCCCATGGCCCCATATCCAGGAGTCCTGTTTCTAACCCCACAGCGCCTGCAGCTCAGCCCCGCCCCATCCCCACCCCCCAGCTCTGAGGGTGGGCCGCCTGCTGCTAGAACAATCCTCTGATCGGGGGCACAGGGGGCTGGGCTCCATGGGACCTCTAGTGAGCCACTTCCCATCTCCGCATCTTAGTTTTCCCTTCTGTGAACGAGCTGTGAAGGAGAACAGCCTGGGCCAGGTATTAAGAGCTAATACTGATGGCACCCACAACATGTGAGGTGCTTGGCTAATCACTTTTCCTGCCAGGCTTCCTTTAAGCCCCATGACACCCCTGCAAGGTAAGAACCCTAGTCCCATTTTATAGACCAGATGAGGAAATTTAGCTTCGAGAATAGTAGAGGCTCTCTGGCTTGTATTTGTAAAAATGCCAGAAAGCTCAAATAAGAAAATGAAATCACCCACATGTAACTGCTGGTAAGATTCTGATAGATTTCCTTCCAGAAGTTTATAATTATAATACAACCATTATTAGTTTATCTCCTAGATATTGAACTTTCTTTCTTCCTCTGCTTCAGATGAAAATATCCCAGAATGGGATACAAACTTCATTAAGTGCCAACACTTCCATTAACTATTAACACCTTCATTAACTATCAACAATTTCATTAACTGGTAATGCCTAATTGTCAACTCCTCTGAAGAAGTCGGCAGGAAGCTAGTGAGAAAGGCAGCGAGATGCCTTGGTCCCAGCTTCCCAGGGTGTCGGCATTAGGTTTGTGCTCAGAGTTGGGGTGGGATCCAGAGGGATAAAAGAGGTAGGGGTGGAGGGAGGGAGATGGAGCAGAAAGACAAATGCCCCAGTTTCTATTCCCATCTCCCGGATGGCACTCGCCCTGCCCTACTTTATGGCTCGGGGTGGGTGATGTGCCCAGGGGAGCCATCAGCAGTGTAGAGGGCTGGGCCTGTGGCTGCCCAGTGCCAGTGGCAGGGAAACTCAGACTGGGGGAGGGGTATGGTCCTGATGCCCAGGCACCTACAGGTCTGCGTCGGGTGATGCTACGGGCCCACCGCCAGGCCTGGTGCTGGCAGGATGAGTGGACAGAGCTAAGCATGGCTGACATCCGGGCCCTGGAGGAAGAGACCGCCCGGATGCTGGCACAGCGCATGGCCAAGTGCAACTCAGGCAGTGAGGGGCCGGAGGCCCAGGCCCTGGGGAAGCCAAGCGCTGAGGCCCGGGCCGCGGCCAGCCATGCTGGCACCCCTGATGGGCCTGAGGCACCCTCCGGCCCCGACGCCTCGCCTGATGCCAGTTTCGGCAAGCAGTGGTCCTCGTCCTCCCGTTCCTCCTACTCATCCCAGCACGGAGGTGAGGCTGGGGCCTGGGGACTGGAGGGAGCCACCCTCCGGCCGGGCACCCAGGCTGAGTGAGTGTGGCCCTGCAGGGGGCGTGTCTCCCCAGAGCTTGTCTGAGTGGCGCATGCAGAACATCGCCCGAGACTCTGAGAACAGCTCCGAGGACGAGTTCTTCGATGCCCACGGTCAGCACCACAGCCCTGCCAGGGGTGGGGGTGTCCCTGAACGGCTCCCACTGCCCGGTGACACACAGCCCCTCGTCCTTTCAGAAGGCTTCTCAGACACTGACGAGGTCTTCCCCAAGGAGATGACCAAGTGGAACTCCAATGACTTCATCGACGCCTTCGCCTCCCCCGTGGAGGCTGAGGGGACACCAGGTAAAGACTGCTGGTCACCAGCACCCTGTATGCAGTCGACGTTCAGAGAACCACTTGGTCCTAAGCTTAACGGGGTCCTAAATCGAATTTCAATCCAGACAGGGTGCTCATTAAATACACGGATGACTAGTGAGTGGATAAGGGGTGAGTAGATGGATGGTTAGACTGTATTCCAAGTTCCAACGTAGCACAAAACGTGAAGGAATTCATTTGGAGTCCAGGAAGGCTTCACGTGGGAGGTGATGTCTAAGCGGGATTTTTTTTAAAAATATTTTATTTATTTGACAGAGAGAGAGACAGCGAGAGAGGAAACACAAGCAGGGGGAGTGGGAGAGGGAGAAGCAGGCTTCCCACTGAGCAGGGAGCCCGATGCGGGGATCGATCTCAGAACCCTGGGATCATGACGTAAGCCAAAGGCAGACACTTAATGACTGAACCACCCAGGAACCCTGTCTAAGTGGGATTTTGAAGGATTGGACTAGCTCTGTCCAACAGAACTTTCTATGATGATGGAAGTGTTCTAGCCACTAGCTACATGTGGTTTCTAAGTACTTGAAATGTGGCTAGTACGACTGAGGCGCTGAATTTTGTACTGTATTGCAGTTTAATTTATTTCGGTTTAAGTAGGCACATGTGGCTGGTGGCTACCGTATGGGACAGGGCAGGATTAGAAGGAATTTTCCAGGCAAACAGGCACTGTGGGGAGAGGCGTCCCTGACAGCAGCAGGACCAGCATGTGCAAAGGCGCAGGAATGTGAAATGACCCATGAGAGCCGGATGAGGAAGGATGGGGGGGGGGGGGGTTGCTCGGGCGGACAGCAAAGCAGGGGTATCTGGAGTGCCAGATGAGGGGAACCCTACAGGTTCCTCAGCCTCCTTCACTGGCTTCCCCCTATCCTACAGACCCTGGAACTGAGGCCACCAAAGATTCTGGGGATGGGGCCCAAGCACCCAGGGACTCAGAGGTGAGTATGGTCAGCCGCCCCACATCTGCAGTTCTGCCCCCAACCGTGCCCGGCAGGCAGGCTACTGGTCTGACACCCCTGGCCCCCCACTGTGCCCCACAGGGCCCAGACGGAGCCGGGGAGCTGGGGGCCGAGGCATGCGCAGTCCACGCCCTCTTCCTCATCCTGCACAGCGGCAACATCCTGGACTCGGGCCCCGGAGATGCCAATTCCAAGCAGGCGGACGTGCAGACCCTGAGCCTGGCCTTTGAGGCTGTCACACGGATCCACTTCCCCGAGGCCTTGGGCCACGTGGCACTGCGTCTGGTGCCGTGCCCGCCCATCTGCGCTGCTGCCTATGCCCTTGTCTCCAAGTACTGGTCAAGGATGGGAGGGTGGGGGGCATCTGGGGTCTTCAAGGTGCAGATTGCATGGGGCCCCGGGGACCAAAGAGGCCCCACGAGGAAAGGGGGAGGAGGCCGGGCAGCCAGACCCCTGAGCCCGTCACCCACCCAGCCGGACTTCAGTTTCTAGTCAATGGCTCCATCACTAAGGCCCCTTGGGCACTGATGCTCCCCACAAAGCCTCCCCACGGTGATAGGACTTGCCATCAGGTCAAGGGGACTTGGAAGGGGGCAGCAGAGGGGCTGGAGGCCCTCCCACCCACCGGCCACATCTCCTCCCACAGCCTGAGCCCCTACAGCCATGACGGCGACAGCCTGTCCCGCTCCCAGGACCACATTCCACTGGCGGCGCTGCCACTGCTGGCCACGTCGTCCTCCCGGTACCAGGGCGCTGTGGCCACTGTCATCGCCCGCACCAACCAGGCCTATGCTGCCTTCCTGCGCTCAGCTGAGGGGGCTGGCTTCTGCGGGCAGGTCAGGGCTTAGGGATGTCCCCGGGGAAGCTTGCTGCCGGAGCCCCCTCGTCTGCCCGCCTCTGCCGCAGCCCCTCCTGAGGGCGCCACTCTTGCCACGCAGGTGGTGCTGATTGGAGACGGCGTCGGCGGGATCCTGGGCTTTGACGCCCTCTGTCACAGCACCAGCGCGGGCACGGGGAGCCGGGGCAGCAGCCGCCGAGGGAGCATGGTCAGTGGGGCCGAGCCCTACCTGCTCGGGAGGGGGGTGTCTCTCCAGCTCTAGGTCTCTGTCCCCCACAATATGACTTCTCTTCAGGCAGCCGCCCCCCCTGCTGCCTTGTGTCCCCTCCTGGGCTCCGCCCCGAGTTCTCTCCTGGAATCCCTACCCAACCCCCAAGCCTCTCTCCTCACTTCCAAATCAGTAGAAGTTGAATGGTCTCCAATCCTAAGGATATTTCTGTCTCTTGTTTTGTCTAGACCAATGAGCTGCTCTCCCCGGAGATCGGCCCAGTGCGGGACCCCCTGGCAGACGGGGTGGAGGGGCCGGGCCGGGGGAGCCCAGAACCCTCAGTCCTGCCTGCCCAGCGCACCCCCAGCGACATGACCAGTGCTGAGCCTGAGGGCGCTCAGAACAGGTGACACGTCTGCCCCATAACCCATGCCCTGGGCTCGTGTTGGCCTGTGGATGCAGCGGCACTGAGCGCCCCTCCCCCCGCCCCAGCCTGCAGGCAGCCCCCGCAACCACCTCCTCCGGGGACCCCAGGCGGGCAAGCACAGCCTCCTGCCCACCTGCTGCCACTTCTGAGGCTCCCGATGGCCCCGCCAGCACTGCCCGCCTTGACTTCAAGGTCTCCGGCTTCTTCCTCTTTGGCTCCCCGCTGGGCCTGGTGCTGGCTTTGCGCAAAACCGTGATGCCCGCCTTGGAGGGTGAGCCCTGGGGCTGGGGGTGGGAGCCGCACCTTCTCCTCCATCTGCCCCCCCCAGCTCTTTTGTCCCCCGTGAGATGCTGCTGTTTCTGCCACACCCCACTGTACAAACTAAGATGCTGGCTAGAGTAGGGGAACCTGAGGCCCAGAAAGAAGGGACTTGCCAAGGCCAGGTTTCCTAAAGTGCACCAGGAGGAGCTCAAGCCCATACACGATGCCCCACCTGAGAAGGGGTCTGACAGGCAGGGGAAATACGTCATCCTGCATCCTGTCAGCAGACGAAGGGTCTGATCTCTTCTTAGCCGAGACACCTGTGTCACTTTCCCGGGACCCTGGTGACCTCCCGGGGAGTGCAGTTTGGGAAGTGCTGGCTCCGGGTCACACAGCCGGTCACCCCCTGCCTCCCAGCATGCACGGCTGAACCTCCTCCTTCCTGTATCTTCTGAGTTCCAGTGGCCCAGATGCGCCCGGCCTGTGAGCAGATCTACAACCTCTTCCACGCGGCCGACCCCTGCGCCTCCCGCCTTGAGCCCCTGCTGGCCCCTAAGTTCCAAGCTATTGCCCCACTGGCCGTGCCCCGCTACCAGAAGTTCCCCCTGGGAGACGGCTCATCCCTGCTGTTGGGTATGCCCCCTGCCAAGATAAAGGGGAGAAGGGGGAGGGCAGCAACACGGAGGGAGGGGAATGGGATCGTCTCCCCCAAGAAGACATGAGCTGGTTCCTCCATCATTGATGAGCTTTCCTGTCACCAATCCCAAGACCACAGAGCCCTGCCCTGGCCCTTTGTGAGGTCTGGATCCCTGAGACCCTCTGACATTCTCTGCCCAGGAGTGGGGGGCAGTAGTGATGGCTGGGCCAGAGAGAGGAGTCAGTGGTGCTGGGGACTTGTGGAAGGGTGCACAGTATATCCATAGGCACTCGTGTTCGTGTATCATTCCGGGGCACATACCCATATGCAAGTGGGGACCCCGTGGCCCCATGAGATGAGCGCGCCTGTGTTGGAGTGGCGGTAGCAGGCATTCTGGAAGGAATACAATGGGCTGTCAGGGGGAGCTAAGAGGAGACATCACACCCACTCTTCATTTCCACCCAAATGTGGGGCACTTCAGCCTCAGCCAAGACTCGACCAGGGAGGGGAGATGGTGGAGGTGCGGGGGCCAAGGTGCCTTGGAAGCCCTTGGTGGGAAGACAGGAGGGCAGCCTGGCTCAGACCGCCGCTCAGGTTGCCCCACCTCCCCTAGCTGACACTCTGCAGACACACTCAGGCCTCTTCCTGGAAGAGCTGGAGATGTTGGTGCCCTCAACACCCACCTCTGCCAGCGGTGCCTTCTGGAAGGGCAGTGAGTTAGGCACCGATCCACCGACCCAGCCAGCTGCCCCCAGCACCACCAGTGAGGTGGTTAAGAGTAAGTCAAGCAGCCATCCCGCCGGGGGGAGGGGACACGTATTCACCTCCCAAAGCCCAGCCGGAACACCCTTGCCCCCAGCATTTGCTCTGGGACAGAGGGCCCCAGCACCCAACCTTGGACTTGGCAAAGAGCAGGCTTGGCAGAAAGGAGGGAGGAAAGAGCACACAGGGGCCAGACACGTGGGCACGAGGTGGGAGGCCACCCCTGACTCACTGCCCAACGTGGCCGTGCAGTCCTGGAGCGCTGGTGGGGGACGAAGCGGATTGACTACTCGCTCTACTGCCCCGAGGCGCTCACCGCCTTCCCCACCGTCACGCTGCCCCACCTCTTCCACGCCAGCTACTGGGAGTCGGCTGATGTGGTGGCCTTCATCCTGCGCCAGGTGGGCTCGGGGATACGGGGTGGGAGATGAGAACTGGGCAAGGGAAGCCGTGGGCCAGGAGAGGCGCAGCCCCAGGTTCCCCGTTCATGTGACCTCCCGTGCACAGGTGATCGAGAAGGAGCAGCCACAGCTGACGGAATGTGAGGAGCCGTCCATCTATAGCCCGGCCTTCCCCAGAGAGAAGTGGCAGCGCAAACGCACGCAGGTCAAGATCCGGGTATGTGCCCTGCCCTTCGCGCCCTGAGGCGCGAGACCCTGCCTGCTTTCCCCAGCATCCCCGCCCTGCACCTTCCTGGGTGCCGCCCCGCCCACTATAGTCCTGGTCCCGCCTCTTCGAGCCTCGGCCCCGCCCCTGGGAACCAGGAATCTCCTCCCCTTTCACCCGGAATTCCGACGTTGGATCTGCGCTCCCCGCACCGAGCCTCATCTTCTATGTCCCGTCCTGTCACGGCTCCATCCCCTGGGAGCTGCAGTTTACGTGCACCCCCGACCTTAGGTCGGGTAGGAAAAGTGCCCACCACTTGGGGCTCTCCCCTACCTGCGCGCGGGTCCCCCACAACAGCTCCTTCCGCATCCCTGTCCCCACGGGGCTGCGGGCTCACGCCGTCTCCTCCCGCCAGAACGTCACTTCCAACCACCGGGCTAGCGACACGGTCGTGTGCGAAGGCCGCCCCCAGGTGCTGAACGGGCGCTTCATGTACGGGCCCCTGGACGTGGTCACGCTCACTGGAGAGAAGGTCAGGACAGGGCGGCCTTGGTGCCGGGTACACCCGCCCCCATCGAGCCGACCTCACGCCCACAGGGAACTCTGTCCCTCCACTCCCCCCCACGACAGCCCGCCCAGAACCTCCTCCGCTCGGGGTCGGGGGCGGTGCGCGGGGCTCCGGCCCACGGGCCCTCTTGGCCGCTCTCCCCACCAGGTGGACGTCTACATCATGACGCAGCCGCTGTCAGGCAAGTGGATCCACTTCGGCACTGAGGTCACCAACAGCTCTGGCCGCCTCACCTTCCCGGTGCCCCTCGAGCGCGCGCTGGGCATCGGAGTCTACCCGGTGCGCATGGTGGTCAGGTGAGCGCCAGGCAGGTCAGCTTCCGCCGGCTGGGGCTCTGCCGGGCATCCGCCCACCTGGTGCCTCACCCTGTCCGTACCGCAGGGGCGACCACACATACGCCGAGTGCTGCCTGACCGTGGTGGCCCGCGGCACCGAGGCCGTGGTCTTCAGCATCGATGGCTCCTTCACCGCCAGTGTCTCCATCATGGGCAGCGACCCAAAGGTGCGCGCCGGCGCAGTGGATGTGGTCAGGTAGGAGCAGGGGAGCCTCCCTCCTGGCTCGCCACAGGGACCAGCCGCACCCCTGCAGGTGGAGCTGACCTCCGTTCCACCCTGCAGGCACTGGCAGGACGCCGGGTACCTGATCTTGTACGTAACGGGCCGGCCCGATATGCAGAAGCACCGCGTGGTGGCCTGGCTGTCGCAGCACAACTTTCCTCACGGCGTCGTCTCCTTCTGCGATGGCCTCACCCACGACCCACTGCGCCAGAAGGCTATGTTTCTGCAGAGCCTGGTGCAGGAGGTGAGGCTGAGGAGAAGGAGGGGGGATAGGGGAGGGAAGGGTCCAGCCCCGCCCCCCATCCCCCCCCCACAGTAGGACCCTCGGAGGCCCACCTGGTCCCATCCCCTGCGGCCCTTGACCCAAACTAGCTGGAGAGGCTCCTTATGGCTTGCCCCCTAGTGGTCCGAGAAGACCCCTAGTAGGGCTCATGTCGGGACCTCGTGAGGAGGACGCCCATGGCCCCACCTCCATCCCACGAGCCCCGCCCTCGAAACCCTCTGACCACGTCTGGCAGACCCATCAGCATGGCTGACCGGCTTCTCCCAACACAGGTAGAACTGAACATCGTGGCCGGCTACGGGTCCCCCAAAGATGTGGCCGTGTATGCGGCGCTGGGCCTGCCCCCGAGCCAGACCTACATCGTGGGCCGCGCTGTGCGGAAGCTGCAAGCTCAGTGCCAGGTGAGGGTCGAGTGAAGGCGGGGACTGGGAGGCCCCGGAGCGGGAGCCTGAGTCCCAGGTCACCAGGACCACCCGAGGGGACGTCTCTAAAAAGGCCAGCTGGCTTCAGGGGACTGGGATCCTCCTAGGGGAGGGTCATGAACAGCTTGGAGCTGCTGGGCAGGCCAGGATTGGTAACAGGCAGAGTGTGCTCACGACCTTGAGTGCTGGTTCCCTCTGGCTTGGCCCCTGGCATGGACTTGGAGCTTTGTGAGCCCCAATGTCCTGTCTGTAGAACGGCAATGCTGGACTGGCCCCAAGCTCCGCAGCTCCCATGAACATCACGTAACATGCACGGGGCTGGGAACAAAGCAAGTGCTGACTGAATGTTAGTTGTTCTTCTTTCCCGCCAAGACCTCAGGAAACTGAAGGCCAGAGAGGCGCAGAGTGAGAAGTAAAAAGCCGGGGTGCTCTGGCTCCCAATCTGGGGTTCCTAGCTGCTGAGAGAAGGCTCCGGGTCCGGCTGTGCCAGGCCTAGAACGCGGCCAGCGCTGCCCCAGGAGCCAGGGGGGCTGGGAGGGGGGTCCACAGGCGAGGGGTGCATGTGGGCCCAAGATCAGCCGTGCCCTCATCCCTGCCCACCTCTGCCCACAGTTCCTGTCAGACGGCTACGTGGCCCACCTGGGCCAGCTGGAGGCAGGCTCCCACCCTCATGCCCCCGCGGGACCCTCCAGGGCCGCCCTGGCCAAAAGCAGCTACGGCGGGGCCGCCCCCGTGGACTTTCTCCGTAAGCAGAGCCAGCTGCTTCGCTCCAGAGGCCCCAGCCAGGCGGAGCGCGAGGGCCCAGGGACACCGCCAACCACCCTGGCCAGAGGCAAGGCCCGGAGCATCAGCCTCAAGTTGGACAGCGAAGAGTGAGGCCCACACTGTGGCTGGCCCTGAGTTATTTATTCATGGACGCGAGGGGCCCGGGTGGCACATGTGGGGGATTGGGGGGCTCTCTGGCCCCCCAACCCCACACCCTGCATCTCTGTCTGCTCCTCAATGTTACTTCCCTTTCATGTCGGGGGCACCTAGCCTCGGTGGGGGGGAGGAGGGAGCGGCAAGGGCCCAGAGGCTTTTCCAGGATGTGTAAATCCATGAAAATAAACCACGTGTAACCCATCTGACCGCCCACCTGCCTGTGGCCCCAGCGCAACCCAGCCCAGGTTCCAGTTTGATGGGGACACCGAAGGGCCGAGAGGGGGCAGGATGCGCCGGGGCAAGGCCAGGATGGAGGCCTGGGCCTCGGAGGTCTCCTGGAAGGTTCTGCCCTCCCTTCTATCCGAGGCTTCCTCCTGAAAAGCCAGCCCACCGCAGCCAATCCTCCCTCGCTGGGTCAGCCCTTCAGTTCGCAGGGGCCCAGATGGCGTCTGGCTGAAACCTCTGCCTCCAGAAGCTGGGGCCATAAGACGGCGGGACCAGAGGCCGGAGGAGAGCTGCCCTGGGCGGGGGCCGTCCCACTCAGGCCCTCCCAGGGTGTATCTGTCTCCCCCTAAAGACTGAAGGCCCCCTGGCCCTGGTCAGCAGAAAACACTTCCTTTGAGACAGAGATCCTCCTTTTCATCTCTGCTGGGGACACTGAGGCCCAGAGAGGTCTTAGAGCTGGTAAATGGGAAGCTGGGATCAGAACCCCAATCATCTGCCTCCCCAAACCACCTGGGTACCAGGAAATTCGAGGTGATCAAATGGGTCCCCCAACGGCTCCCCTAATAGATCAGCTCGGCAGGCCCAGGGAGAGATAAATATGGCCTTTATATACAGAGAAGCGGGACGCAGCGGGGGCAGGGGGGCCGGTGGTGGCAAGAGTGGGCCACGCAGGGCCGGCCGGGCCCTATCAGTGGGAAAAGATGCCCCGGAAGCGAGCCTTGTCCTCTTCGTCCTTCTGCCGGATCCGTGCCTCCAGGGCCCGCAGCTCCCGGCTCACGATGGGCGCCAGGGCCGGGTCTAGCTCCAACACCTTGGCAAAGTCAGCCTGGGCCTCCTGGGCATTCCACACGGCCGCGTGTGCCTTGCCCCGCTTGAAGTAGGCCTTGACGTTGTCTGCAGGGGTACCGGCGGACAGCAGGCATGCAAAGGCGTGAGGGGTGGGGGGACGAGCCAGCCGCCCGGCCCGACTTCTGGTACTGTGGGCCCCTCCTGGGTCAGAGCCCTCCCACCACGAGGATGCCAACCACACCCCGAGCCCCAAGCCACCCTCCCTCCGTCACTGGCACCACAGAGCCATGGCCCTGCCTGGGGGGATCGGGCTCCCGTTGGGGCTCAGGGGCGCCGCCGCGCGCCCGGTGCTCACCGTCGTACTTGTTGAGGATGGACGAGCAGTGGTCCAGCACCTCGTAGTACTCCTGGGCCACCAGCTTGCACTGACAGTAATTGAGCAGCAGCGGGGTGATCTGCTGGTCCAGCTGGATCCAGTCAGGGGACCCAGGCTGCTCCTGGGGGCACGGGGGCGGGGAGAGGGCAGAAGCCGCTGATGCCGGGTCCCTTGGCTCCGGCCCGCCGCCCCCTCCCGCCAGCCTCTGGGCGCACCTTCATCTGCAGGTTCTTGAGGCAGGCGATGGCGTCGTAGTACTTGGCGGCGGCCTCCTTCACGTGGCCCTCACGGTACAGCTTGTTGCCCTCCTGGTGGATGACGGGCACCGCCTTCGCCTTCTCCTCGTCCGTCATGGCCCAGGGGTCCTGCTGATACGTGCCGGGGCTCTCCACCTGCCGGAGTGCGGCCCGCGTCAGGGGGAGGCCCCCGGGGGCACCACGGCTTCTCTAGCCTCTGGGCCTCGGACACCAGGAGCACAGTCACACATTCATCCCCTGATCCCTCAGCAAACGTTTACGTAGCACCTCCTACCTGCCCCACGCGACGCCGGCTTCCCGGACCCGCCCTCACGGAGACCTCTGGAGGCACTGGAGCTGCAGGGACGGGACCCTTGGGGACTGCCGGGGTCCCGCCAGGCCTTCTTGTACCTGCCCTGTCCCAGGTACCCCCCAGCAGTCCATCCATCGAGCCCACAGCCCCGGGCAGGCAGGCAGGGCCGGTTCCCGCCGCGAGGCCCCCGGGGCTCAGCGGCCCCTCACCTTAAGCATCTCGATGTCGAAGACGAGAGGCTGGGGGTTCTGCTGCAGGGCGTCCAGGTCGGCATGGCCCAGGGAGTTGTGCTCGTGCATCTGGGCAATGCCACAGCAGTGTCGTTGGCCCTCCAGCGGGTCCTTGCCCGCCGCGATGTTGCGCAAACTCTTGGCCACCAGCGGGTACAGGACCACGTGCTGCGGAAAGGCGAGTGGGCTGCCTGCTCACCAGGCCCAAGGGGGCCCAGCCCCTGGCCCCGTCCCATCTGAGAAAGGACACTGAAGCCCAGAGAGGGGCAGCAACTGGCTCAGGCCCCGCCCCGTTGACGCGCAGGAGGGCTCTTCGCTCAGGAGTCCTCTGGCATTCCCGCCTTCTGTTCTGGCCAAGTCCTCAGCTCCTGCCACACTCTCCGGCCACCCCCGAAGCACCCCTCCCATGCCCGACACAAACACCGTCACTGTCAACCCAGCTCCCCTGCCCTTTCAAGCTCAATGAAAGCCTCCTGCCCGAGGTGTAGCCCACAAGCTGGACTTCTTGCCGTCACTGAGGTCCCTCCCTCTGCCTTCTGTTCTCAGTGTCTCTTCCTTCTCTCCTGCCCCAGCCCACTCCATCCGGGGGCCTAAGGATAGCTGCTCAGATGGTGGAAACCAGACTGCCCCCACCCCAGTCCAGCCAGCTCCGCTCACTGCCCCCACGTGGGGGGCAGATTGCTAGAGTAACGTCTATCTAGCCAGCAGACATGTCCTAAGTCTTGGTGCTGAACGTTTTGAACTAAAGGTAAACAGGTCCAGTCCCTCCTCTGCAGTAGCTGGGACCCAGGTAGATCTTGCCACCTAGGGCATGAGAGGTTAGAAGACCAGAGGGGGGTTTCAAGCCAACCACCAGCAGTCAGGGAGGGCTTTCTGGAGGTAGTGACCATAGTAATTCATTTTGAAGTATGACGGAGGATCTTGGCCAAGAAGGGGATGGAAAGGAAAGGCAGGGGGGTGAGTGGGAGGGGAAGACTGGCAGGAGTCAGAGCCTGCAGGGCCATATAAGGTTCTGACAGTGACTAGGGGCCAGAGAGGATTAAAGACGCAGTTGTGCGGGCCATCTGCATTTGAGAACCACTCTCCTGGCTGCCCTCTGGCTCACGAAGAGGGGAAGGCAGAAGAGGCCAGGACCCCAATGTCCTATTGGTGTGACATGCTGGAGGGGGTTGGTGGCAGCCTAGTTAGGGCACAGACCCTGGGATGGGGACTAGGGAATGGCGGGACATACGCCATAGGCAGGCGCGCGACGCCAGGTACCTTGACATCGCAGCAGAACTGGGCGATCTCCCCCTCACGCATGGTGCACACGATGGTCTCCCACACAGGCAGCTTGAACTTCTTACCGATGATGAGCTCCATGGGCTTGCCACGCACCCGGCTGTCGTCCAGCACAGTGCCTTCCTTGTTGCTGTGCAGAGTCCGGTAGTGGAACGTGGCCTGCAGGCCACATGTGGGATAAGGCAAGGGCACAAGCTCTCACCAAGCCCCCAAGGACAAGCCTGGCTCCGAGCCTGCAGACGGCACAGGGTGCAGGACTGGCCCAACGGTCACTACCTGACCTCTACCCCACCGCCCAGGAGCAGAAACTAAGTCACAGAGAGGGAAGTGAGGGGCCCAAGTCACTTAAGACTTAGGACAGGCTGGGATGGGATCCCAAGCACTCTGGCACCAAATGTCCTTTCAACAAATATTTACTGAGCACGTATTATGGGCCTGAGCTCTGTGCTAGACACAGCAGTAAACAAAGACAAAAGTCCCTGTGCCCATGGAGTTCACTTGGAACTTCTAGAGGAAGAAGATGAAGCCAGAACAAAATAGTGCACTGGGGACAGTGGAGCTGGGGGCTACGGACCAGAAAAGAAAATGCAGCCGAGTAAGACAGGCCAAATTATACACGGGACGCGGTCACCCTCTAGGGAGGCAACATTTAAGGAGCGATCTGAAGAGAGGAGGAGAGATATACACGCCAGACAGATGCTGGGGTGAACCTTCTAGGCCAAAAGAACAGCGGGGGGATCATGTGGTGTGTTCAAGAGGCATCAAGGCCAGTGTGGCAGAAGCAGAATGAACGAGGGGAGGGGTGCACTGCGGGGTCACCAGAGTCAAGGGGACGGATCCCGCAGGGCCTGGAGGCTGTGGTGAGGACATCGTGTTTTTCCTCTGGGTGGCTCCACGCAGAGGAGGGACAGGATCTGACTCGGGTTCCCCTGCTGCCAAGATGAGAGAACAGGATCCGGGGGGATGAGGGTAGACGCAGGAAGATGACTGCTCTAGGCCGGCGGGGGGGACAACAGAGGCCTAGACCAGGACAGTAATGGGAGAAACCGTGAGAAGTGGTCAGATCCTGGGTGCACTCCGAGGACGTGAGAGAATGGGAGGGTTTTGGCCTGAGCAACCAGAAGGCCGAAGGTGCCCTTTGCTGAGATGGGGAAGGGCTGGGTGCAGCAGGTCAAGTCTGAGCTGCCAACCAGACATCCAAGGGGTGACGGTGCGTTGGGAGCTGGATATCAGGTCTAAGGAAGAGGTGTAGCCAGATATACACCTGGGAGAGTAGTCCAGGCATGGAGAATTTTTTAGGGATGCGCCTGGGGAGAGCATCTGCGGGTGAGTGCAGAGAGAAGAGATCTGAAGACTGAACCCTTGGCAGGATATAGGTAGAGAAGCCCACGCCCCTGCCCACCACACCAGGCAGCACCCCGAACTCTGTTTCCAAATCAGTACAGTGGAGGCCCCCATAGTACCCATCCCACATTGTGGGAATCAAAGGAAGTAAACCTGTGTGGTATTTAGCACAGGGCTCACTGGGAGCCCCCAGTCTACACCGGGGATTGTTACTCGGCATTACCTGTCCCTTGTTTTTGGTGCCACTGCTCTCATATCTTCACTATTTATGATGTCTCTCCTTATGGTTTCTGTTCCATCCAGGATCTCCTTTGCCAGGCCTTTCTTCAAGGCCATCTGACCCCCACCCCGGCCCATGGGGGGCGCACACACCCACACTTCTTCTCTCCACTCTGAAACGATCCCTCTTAATATAACTGATCACCCAAACCACGCAGCTTCGCTCTGCTCTCAGGGCACTCGCACTGGGCCAGCCTAGGATCTTTACCTGCCCAGTCTTGGTAGCTCCAGGGCAATGCGTTCATTCACAGCAGCTCTTACTTTTGGTCTCCCAGTCTAGGCCAGGATCTTTGGTCATTTGCTCAGTATGCATGTTCTCTGTGACTGCTCTGCTGGGCCCAGGCGCTGCCCCTGGGAAGCTCCCGACTCTACAGACATGTGGCAACTGGGAAAGGCCCCCCAGGAGGAGGGAACTGCCTGAGCTGAAGCAGGGAGCCCTGGAAACATAGGGGGCGGGGGCTGGAGAGGCCTGGGTAGACAAAGCAGGAAGGTGGTAGGCTCTTTAACTTCCCAGCCCATGTCTGTCCTGAGGAACTGCACCCCAAAACTCCGCCGACGAGTTCCATCTGGCAGACCCGACCCCTGGACATATACAATGGGTCTGCACGCTCAGGAGCCTCGCTTTTCCCATCTAACAATGGGAGCCGGTCTAAGTGTTTTCAGAAGGCCCTCCCATCTATAAAAGAACTTGAACCTTGCAATCCAGAGGCCCCGGGCCTCCTCCCCAGTCCCGGGGAACCTCCCAGGTCCCAGATCTCCCGCTCCAGGTCTCCTCCAGCGCCCGGTCTGTGCAAACACTGAAGCCAAACCCCCTCGACCTTATGAGGATGACTGACGGCTTCCCCAACCAATGCGGCCACACGGCCAAGCCACGGGGCGAGGCAGACATAGCTAAATTCACCCCCTACTTAAATTCAGACCAACCAGCGTCGAGCTCAGCATGTGAGCAGTAGAGTCACCGGCCGCTGCTATCTGGGCATGCGCAACCTCTCGCCTAAGGCCTCCTCCCGCCTCGCATGCGCACCGCGCTGCAGATTGGTTGAGGGGAGGGGGCTACGTACAAACCTTGGTTCCATCCTGAAAGTCAGGGAGCTCTCCTCGGCCCTCCTGTATCACACGCTTTTGAATCCCGTCCTCCCGGAGTCTTGCGATGATATCCGCCATCCTTCTTCCCCGCTGCTCTCTTTCGGTAACTTCCGGACTCCTTCGGCAGCTTCCGGACCTGATTCGGTAACTTCTAGCGCTTCGGCAACTTCCGACATGGCACCATTTTGGCTGAGGGCAGACGCCAAAAAGGGACCAAACGTAGAGGCGTCCTGTGATTGGTTCTCTGAGCAGCGGCCGTGCGCGCGGGTCTGACCGGGGGCGGGTCTAACCCGGGAAGCCCGGGGGCCTATCGGAGAGGCGGGGCCAGGGTCTGCGGGGCGGGGCCGGGCGCGGCCGGGCGGGGAGTCTCTAGCAGTTCTGTCCTTGAATGGATTTGGACTGGCCTTCTCACGTGGTTGTGTGCCCCCCCCAACCCGTTTAAAGTTGTAGTACTGTAACAGCGTCGTAGGGCTTCAAGAATGCGGGGGACCCCATTCGTAACGCCGCTCCCTAAAGCTACTATTATTGTGTATCCCCTTCTGGCCTTTAATTTTCTTTTTGCATATCTAGCACTAAAGTGACTCTTGCGTCCTGGATTTTTCTCTTGGAAAAAAATAATTAATAAGTGAAAAATAAAAAATAAAACCAGGAGTAAGAGAGAGGGGAAGGAGGGTTTCAAAGTATTCCTATGGGTACAGTAAGCTCCCAAGAGACAGAGAGCCCTTCGTGGGGTCGGGAGTGGGCGTCGGGAGTGGGCGTGTAGTCCCCTGAATCCAGTGTCAGGCACACAGTAGGTGCATAATAAATGTTAGGAAAGACATGACTGATAGAAGTGAGATACTTTGGGGACTAAAACAAGGTTTTTCTTGGCCTCTCGAAACTAGCTGTGAACAATAGCGGTAGGAGCCGTCTCCCAATTTATTTATTTATTTTTAAGATTTTTTTTTTATTCATTCATTTGAGAGAGAGAGAGAGCACAAGCAGGGGGAGAGGCAGAGGGAGAGGGAGAAGCAGACTCCTTGGCGAGCTGGGAAGCCCAACATGAGGCTTGATATGGGGCTCGACATGGGGTTCCATCCCAGGACCTGGAGATCATGACCTGAGCCCAAGGCAGACACCCAGCCATCTGAGCCACCCAGGTACCCCCCTTCCCCAATTTAAAGGATTCCCTACTCCAGGAAGGGGAATGTCTTGAGGCCAGTGTCATGTTTTCTTGCCCTCCTAACTGAGAAGGGTTATTGTGCCTCCCCTCTAACTCAGGTGCTGAGTGCTTCAGACATTCACACTGGTTCATTACCCACAAGAAGTCCCCTGGGAGAGGTGGCACCTCAGAGGTGAGAGGGAAATGTGCTTTGTTTGTCTGGTTTTTTGCTTTTGCTTTATACCAACACAGGAAGTTTACGGCCAAGCTCTGCCAAATTTTGAAGCAATTTTGAAGCCCGTGCCTTATACACATTGTCGCAGAAAATGGAAATAAGAGAAAAAGCTGACAAATATATTTTATGAGGCTAGCTTAATCTTGATTCCCAAACCAGATAAGTATACTGTAAGACCAGAAAGGCATAGGCCTGTTTTACAGATATGCATAGATATGCAAAATACTAAATAAAATATTAAGCTAATTGAAACCACTAGTGTGCACAACAATGCATCAATATACTAGGTGAATGTCATTCACAAAAAGATAAATATTATATAATTCCATTTATATGAGGTACCTAGAGCAGTTAAATTCATAGAGGTAAAGTTGAATGGTGGTTGGTGGGAGAGAGGCAAATGAAGATTTGTGGTTTAATGAGTACAGAATTTCAGTTTTATAATATGAAAAAGTCCTAGAGATTGGTTGTATAACAATGCGAATATACTTAACACTACTAAACTGTGCACTTAAAAATGTTTAAGATAGTAAATTTTATGTGTATTTTCTAACAATTAAAATTTTTTTGTATTTTTAAAGATTTTATTTATTTATTTGACAGAGAGAGATCACAAGTAGGCAGAGAGGCAGGCAGAGAGAGAGGGGGAAGCAGGCTCCCTGCTGAGCAGAGAGCCCCACGCGGGGCCCGATCCCAGGACCCTGAGATCACGACCTGAGCAGAAGGCAGAGGCTTAACCCACTGAGCCACCCAGGGATCCCCTGACAATTAAAATTTAAACTTTTTAAAATATTATTTATTTGAGAGAGAGAGACAGCACAAGCTGGGAGGGAAGAACAGAGGGAGAGGGAGAAGCAGACTCCCTGCTGAGCAGGGGGCCTGACGCAGGGCTCCATCCCAGGACCCTGAGATCATGACCTGAGCCAAAGACAGATGTTTAGCTGACTGAACCACCCAGGTGCCCTAAAACTTTCTTTAAAAAAAAAAAAAAAAAAGCATCAAGATCAAGTACAGTTCATTCCAGTAATGTAAGAATAGTTCAGAATAGATAGAAACATCACATCAATGAACTAAAGGAGAAAACTCATATGGTTATCTCAAAATGTTCAGGGAAAGCATTTGATGAAGTTTTATGACTATTTATGATAAAGACTACAGTTAGGGGTGGGGTGCCTGGGTGGCTCAGTCAGCTGAGTGTCTGACTCTTGATTATGGTGCAGGTCAAGACCTCAGGGTAGTGAGATTGAGCCCTGCGTCCAGCTCCCTATGTAATGGGGACTCTGCTTGAGATTCTCTCCCTCTGCCCCTCCCCCTGCTCTCTCTTTCTCTCTCTCTTTCTCTAAAAATAAATAAATCTTTTTAAAAAAAAACAACTTACAGGGGCACCTGGGTAGCTCAATGGGTTAAAACCTCTGCCTTTAGCTCAGGTCATGATCTCAGGGACCTGGGATCGAGCCCCGCTTCAGGCTCTCTGCTCAGCGGGGAGCCTGCTTCCCCCTCTCTCTGCCTGCCTCTCTGCCTACTTGTGATCTCTCACTCTGTGTCAAATAAGTAAAATCTTTAAAAAAAAAAAGCCACAATAACTTACAATTAGGAAAAAAGAGGAACCTTTTCAGATTGATAAAAAGCCATATGTGATTATGATGGAATAAGTATTCACATTCTCTTCAATATCAGGAACAAGACAAGTAACACTCTCTACCAACGAAGCTGTTTAGCAAAGTATTAGAAGTCCTGGCCAAAGCAATAAATCAAGAAAAATAAATTGTAAGAATGATTACATCTACCTAGAAAATTCAATAGAATCTATGGGCAGACTATTTTAACAAAATAGAGAATTCTGCAGTATTATAGGGATATAAAAATAAAGCTACCAAAATTTAATAACTTTCCTCACACCACCAATAACTCAATAAGAAGTGTAATAGGAAATAAGGTACCATTCACACAAGTGCAATAAAACTCAGAAAGTATTTAGGAAATAAAAACACAGCCTGGAACTTTTTGGAGAGAAAATATTTTAAGGACATAAATGATGACATGAATAACTTGAGTAACATACCTTTTTAATGAATTGAAATCTTAACATTTGAAACTGATTTCTCCCAAAATTAATCCAGAAATTTAATTGAAATCCCAGTGAAAATTAAAATGCTTTCTGAAGCACTTGGAAAAAAAAATTTTGTGATATTCCTATAAAAGAACAAAGGTGCATGAAAAGCTAGGTCAAGTTTTAAAAAGGTGACCGAAGGTGGGGGGATGAGGAGGGTGGCTTGTCATATTTTAAACCACACTGCAGACCATAATAATAAAAAGCATGTGAGGGGCACCTGGGTGGCTCAGTGGGTTAAAGCCTTTGCCTTTGGCATAGGTCGTGATCTCAGGGTCCTGGGATCAAGCCCCGCATCAGGCTCTCTGCTCAGTGGGGAGCCTGCTTCCCCCTCTCTCTCTGCCTGCCTCTCTGCCTACTTGTGATCTCTCTGTCAAATAAATAAATAAAATCTTTAAAATAAAAATAAAAAGCACGTGATACTGAGAAATAGTCAAGCAGGCCAAACGACCCAAAAGAGAGCTTAAAGTAGATATATTTGACATATGGTAAAAGTGGCACCCCAGTTCAGAGGGAGGAAGAACTGATTGGTCGGTGATTTTGGGAAAACTGGCTCAGTCTCCGCTGAAATAATTATGGATCCCTTCTTGTACCACATCCAAAGACAGGTTTGTAGGGTTAAGGATCTTAACATAAATTGTAATACCTAACATGGATTGAATGTCTATATATGCCAGGCACTGTGCTGTGCTCCTTACTCTGCATGAACTCATTTGCATGAACTCAAAGTCAAATCATGTCTTTATTTAAAATTTTGATATTTGGGGTACCTGGGTGGCTCAGTCAGGTAAGCCTCTGACTCTTGGTTTCAGGTAGGGTCACAATCTCGAGATGATGAGATTAAGCCCCTTGTTGGGTTCCACACTAAGCTGTGGAGTCTGCTTAAGTTTCTCTCTCTCCCTCTGCCCCACCCCCCTCCCACTCAGGCACCACCTCTCTCCCTCTCTCTCTCTCTCTCTCTGTCTCAAATAAATACATAAAGATTTACTTATTTATTTGAGAGGTGGGGAAGAGGCAGAGGGAGAAAGAAAATCTCAAGCAGACTCCGAGGGGCTCAATCCAAAGATCTGAGATCACGACCTGAGCCAAAACCAAGAGTCAGACATTTAACCAGCTGAACCATCCAGATGCCCCTCTAAAATAAATACATCAATAAAATCTTTTCACAATAATAATAAATGAAGTTAAATATTGATGTTATGTTCATCATGTATTTTTGCCTTAAATTTTATTTTTAAAAGTAGTGCATTAAAGTGTTACTGATCTTGCTCGGTCTTTTGATGGCCCCTTAAATTTTTCACCCTAGGCCTGGCCCTCCAAAATCCCAGTGCTAGTAAGGAGAGGACAAATTACAGGGCAGCTTGGCCCTAGTCAGAACTACCTTGTTGCAACACTTTCCTGGATCGTAAAACCAGCAGGCGGGGAGATTATGACGTTGGAGAATACCTTTGTGATCTTGGGGTGAAGAAACACTTTAAACAAAACTCAAAGAACACAAACCTGATGGGCTTGAACCTATAAAACCAAGGATCCTTTTTTTTTTTTTTTTTAATGGATCTTTGTGTGTAAAATAGAAGCAGAACAAAATGAATTTATTGGCCAATTTATTTTTCAGAAACGAACCGAAAATCTCACTTTATTGCAGGGGGCAAACGAAACAAAACCAAGCCCAAAACAACTCTGTCACATTGCAGTCATTTGACTAATGACACAGGTATATGGTGAGAGATGGCGTGGAAAGGAACGCGGCGTCTCTGAAAGCAGGAAACAAATCTGGGGGAGTTTGTTTCAGATGTTAGTGCATATCTGCTGGGGGATACCCAGTGGCCACAAGCTCTCCCCTTTTGCCTTCTGAGCCTGAACTGAGAAGTCTGTAAATTTTGATCCTTCCTTTCCTTCCTTCCTTCCTTCCTTCCTTCCTTCCTTCCTTCCTCCCTCCCTCCCTCCCTCCCTCCCTTTCTCCCTTCCTTTCTTATAAATGCACAGAACTTTGGAAGGAAACACAATGAATTGTAGATCAAATGGCTTGATCTACCTCTTTGCCTTTGAAGTGGCTTTGAAGTGTACGTCTAACTCCTTGTGAGAGAATCCGGGGCCCTCTAACCCCTTGTCCACAAAACAAACCAGGCAGTGGTCCCCAACTACCTTTATTTGGACCCGATGCACGACTCCGGCGACACAGCCCGCAATCAGACCAACGTGACTTGTGAACAAAACAGACAAAAAAGAGGAAACCAAACAGGAACAGTTTCTATTTTTCATGTGTGTTCTCAGGTTTTTGCTTGTTTGTTTTTTGAGTTGGCCTTGAGTATGAATTTAGAGGAAGCTAAGGAATAGCAAGTACTACCACGAAGAGATCCTAGATTTACACGATGGATGTATCGTGCCCAGCTTCCCCTTGGCTTTGACAGAGAACAAGACTAGAGGAATGATTAAACTGTTAGAAAGGGTGAAATTATCCCTCAAGAAGCACATTTGCACATCAGGTTGGAGATACCAGTCCTCAAGGTAAAGGGACGTAAGTCAGGTGCTCTGTAAAGACACAGAAGACGCCTGGGCACCTGGGTGGCCCAGTCGGTGAGGCATCTGCCTTCGGCTCTTGTCATGATCCCATGATCTTGGGATCGAGCCCCGCATTGGGCTCCTTGCTCAGTAGGGAGCCTGCTTCTCCCTCCGCCGCTCCCCCTGCTTGTGCTCTCCCTCTTTCTCTCTCAAATAAATAAAATAAACATTGAAGACTAAGGTTTGGAAAGAGCATAAATAAGGAGTATTAAAAAAAAAATCTCTTCTGGGCTGACTCATTCAAGACAGAAACAAAACACCTTCAAGTTTAACCCATTTCTGACTAAAAGTCATACCAGAGCTGACTCTTGAGAAAAGTTAAGTTTAAACCTCATACAGGGGCGTCTGGCTGGCTCAGTTGGTAGAGCACGTGACCCCTTGATCTCAGGGTAGTAACTCTGAGCCTCACATTGGGTATAGAGATTACTTAACAGTAAAAGCTTTAAAAATAATTAAAAAATAAAAATAACGATTTAATCAATTAGG
>CM052815.1:3947622-3988610 GCA_028533885.1 Nasua narica
CCGAGCAGCAGCAGGACGAGCAGGACGAGCAGGACGAGCAGGACGTGGACGAGGACTACCACCTGGTGGGAGGCCTGGAGGAGACAGAGTCCCAGGGGGAGCAGCGAGGCGGAGAGGGGCCTGGCCCCCAGCAGGCCCCCGAGCCAGCCGATGAAGCACGCGACAGTAACATCGAAGGGGGCCTGGGCCTCAGCTCCCAAGGGCCGGCGGGCTCGGGGGGCAGCGCCGAGGCCCTGCTGAGCGATCTGCACGCCTTTGCCGGCAGCGCGGCCTGGGACGACAGCGCCGAAGCAGCTGGGGGCCAGGGCCTCCATGTCACCGCTCTGTAAGAGCCAGCGGGGTGGCCCACCCTGGCACCGTGCCTCCGTGTCCCGAGCCGCCCTGGACCCGGCGTCACCCACCCCGACGAGGAGTCTCAGAGGATCGCTCCCCCAGCAGTTCTGTCCCCAAAGCTGTGTGGCCTTGTCCCCACCAAGAAGGGACACTGGGCAGCCATCGGAAATAAAACCCCTCCCGCCCTGTGGCTCTGTAGTGACCCCGTCTCTGAGCAGGGGCTCCTCCTGGTCCCCCCCCCCCCAGTACTGCCCCCAGAAGTCCACAGGAAGAACCAGGTCCGAGCCATGATTCAGTCTTTTAATTCTCCAAGGGCACAGCTCAACTGCAGGCCAGCTGGGCGGCGAGGCCACCCCCTGACAGCCAGAGCCTGTGGCCCTTCGTGGGCATGGCTCAGGGGGACAGCCACCCCCCGCAAAGACACGCGCTCACACACACTCACGCCTGTAACCCTAGACACACCTCCAGGTCTCTGGAACTGGTCCGGCGTCCCACCTGCCCTCAGAGCCCCCCACCCTCCTAGCGCCCCGGGCGCCCTCGGCCCCTCTTAGACTTCTTGGTCCCTGAGGAGGGTCGGATGGGGAGGGGGGCAGAGCTCGAGGGCGGTGGCGGCGGTGGCAGGAGAGGAGGGAGAGGGGGCTCTGTGGGCTCCACTGGGCCAGAGCTGGGCCGGAATCCCTCAAAGGGCGAGAACTTCAGGGGGCTGCAGGGGAAACCAAGGCTGAGTCAGCCTATATCGGCACTGGGGTCAGAGGGCCGACGTCCCCCAGCCCGCCCGCCTAGGCACAGAGGCTGTGAGGTCAAGTGCCCCATCAGGCAGCCCCTGCCACAAGGGGTCCCCGGGGGTGGGTGGGAGAACAGAGACGAGCATGGAGAGGCAGCCCTGGGGCGGGCTGGCAGAGCCAAAGCCCAAACCGGCCTCCTGCCCCGGCTGCACACTCTCCCCTGCGCCCTGTGGTACCTGACTGGGGTCCGGGGGCTGCTGTTGAGGCGCCTGGGGGAGCGCCGCTTGGGTTGGAAGGAGAAACCCTCCTTGATGCTGTCCAGGACGGAGGGGGCCACGTATGTGAAGCCCTGGGGGGGGCGGGCGACACTCAGCATCCACCGCTCCTTCGCCACAATCCTGCCCGGGCCCCCGTAACCCTCAGGCCACCCAGGACCTCACCAGGAAGGCCTGGTTGGCGCTCTCGCTGAGGGCCGTGTCGTCGGGACTGTCCACCGGCGTCTGCCGCGTGAAGTGGGCGTCAAACTGGCTCACGTCCTCCTCTGACTGCTGCGGGCAGGCCCAGGTGGCGAGGAGGGGTCAGGGGGCATCCGAGACGGGTCCTCCAGCTGCCCCCAGGCCAGCAGGTCCTCCACTTACCAGAGAGGGCCTGAAAGGGGGGTCGATGCGGCGAGCCAGGAGGTCGTCCCAATTAATGTGCCGGAAGAAGGGGTGCCTCTGTGGGTACGAGGGCCCCCAAACATCCCATCATTTCCCCCTCCTTGGCTTGGCAGGAACTCCCTCTGTCCTACGGCCTTGCCTACCTCCTGGCACCTTTGGGGGCTCCGCCCTGCCCCCTCCTGGGGGTCCCAGACCCACCTGCACATCAGCAGCATCCCCAGGGCCACCCCCGATCCGCTGGCTGGGATTCCGCTTCAGAAACTGCAGGGCGAGGGCAGAGGGTGAGGCTCTGGGGGAGAGCCACTGACTGTGTGCTCCTCCAGGTTCCTCAAGGCAGGCGGGTGGGGAAGGTGAGGGTGTGTGTGTGTGTGTGTGTGTGTGTGTGTGTGTGTGTGTGTGTGTCTCGGTAGGGGGAAGGCCTCTGGAGTGTGGTCTCCGCCTCTGGACAACCTTAGGCCTTCCAAGGTTTGGTCTGATGGGCCCTTCTGCGTGAAGCCTTCGCAAAGGCACCGGGTCACGGGCATCACTCCAGGGCCCTGCTGTGGGGTCCGATCTCCGAGCCTAGTTGCCCTCTTTTACCCCCAGTGAATGCCTTCTGGATGGGAGAGCAGCTAGCTCATCGTGAATGTTCCACTGATTAGGACCTGGGACTAGGGATCTGTGCGCCAAGGTCAGCAGCTGCTCTGCCAGAGTGAGGGCCCCAGCTCAGCATCCTGGACCCCAAAGCCAGTGCTCCTTCATCCCCAAGGCATACTGCGCAGCCCAGAGAAACTCAGGATTCCAGGCAGGGCCTAGAAGACACTGGGGGCTGGACCAGGGACAGAGGGAACTCACCTTCTTGACAAGGTCCCGGGCATCCGGGGTGAGGTAGGGGGGCAGCGCCACCTTCCCTTTGATGATCTTGTCCATGGTTTTCTTCCGGTTCTCTGCAGTGAAGGGTGGCTGGAGAAGGCAGAGGGTGAGAGGAGACTTGCGGGCCACCCCCCAGGCCCTGCCCCTGCCCCAGGAAGGGGACCCCCTCCCCCCCACTCCCTCTCCTCCCAAGGAGGCTGGACTTGCCGATCCAGTGAGCATGTCATACATCAGGGCCCCCAGGCTCCACCAGTCCACCGCCCGGTTGTGGCCACTGCGTACCAGAATCTCAGGGGCCCTGGGGGCCAGGGGAAACCATCAGTCGGGCCGGGCCCTTCCTGGCAGTCCTCCCGACCCCTGGTCCCAGCCAGCTGCCGCTTACATGTACTCAATGGTGCCACAGAAAGTGTGGGTGACCGCGTCCTCGTGGATCGACTCCTTGCAGAGTCCGAAGTCCGTCAGTTTGATGTGGCCTGAGGAGGATGTTGGGGGGGGGGGTGAGGAGTGGTCAGGTGCGGAGGGGCTGGCCCACCGCGTGGTGCTCCTCAGCCCTCCCTGTAGGCTCCGACCCAGCACACGCAGGTGCACGGGTGGGGGAGGGGTGCACGCATGCACACCCTGGCTGTTGAGCATGATGTTCTCAGGTTTAAGGTCCCGGTAGATGATGCCTTGGGAGTGCAGGTGGCCCAGGGCCAGGGTGATCTCCGCCAGGTAGAAACTGCAGAGACAGGACAGGGTGAAGGCAAGGGTAGCGTGGGGCTGCGCTCTGGGGGAAGGGGGCCCCTGCGGCCCCTCACGAGAGGCAGGAAGTACCACCTACCAGGCCGTGTCCTCCAGGAAGATGCCCTCTCGCTCCAGATGCGTGAAGAGCTCACCGCCTGGGACACAAACACGTCAGCAGCTGTGTGCTGGGAACCAGCACCTTTGCTCTCTGAATCTCGGTTTCTTCTTGGGGAGAGTGGGACTCATAATTCTGGCCCTACCTGCCTCACAGAGCTGCCGTGGGGATTCAATTCAATTCAGCAAACATCTACCGACGCCTACTCGGTGTCAGGCCCTGTGCTGGGTGAAGCTGGGGACACAGAAATGAAGAGACCCAGCCACTGCCCTCAGGATGCTCAGTCTAATGGGGAGACAGACATGCACACGGGTGCTCTAATAGGCCAGACTGAGGCAAGAGCTCCGATAGCTTAGTGCAAAAAATCTCACAGAGGAGGCAAAATGACCCCCAACGTGAGGGGACACAGCCCGCGGTAACAGTGAAAATCGAGGGGGCACTGAGATGGACATGGGGACCAGAGCTCACGGGGCTCATCTGTGCGGATAGGACCTGGTGGGAAGCGGGCCCCAACCGCTTCATGGCCAACAGAGGGCATCAGGCCAAGGAGGCCAGGCTTCACTGGGGCAATTACAAGGAGCCGTGTGATTGTGAGTAGGAACGTTGGGGACGATTCCGTGCTGAGACAACGACCCTGGGAGTTCGTGGAAGAGGGTGAGCGGAAGGCCTCAGGCCCAGTTAGGAAACCTGCCCCCTGCCCCCACCTCAGGAGAGTGGAGAGGATGGAGGACACGGCCGAGAATGAACCAGCGGGATCTGGGACCCGACTGGACACAGGGCACACAGGAGAGAGGAACGGGCCATGAACGGGTAGTGGAAATGGACAAAACAAGCCACCGGATTTCCGTACAGACTCCCACCGTTCCCGTCCGCCCCCCATACAGGTGAGGGACACAATAGGTGCTGGACAGACGTTTGCTGAATGAATGAATGAATGAATGAACGAACGGATGGACACACGGATGGATGGGTGTGGGGGCCCCCTAGCCATTCTACACACCACATCTCTCCGGGCTTTCCCCAGAGCTCCCAGTGCTTCCTGGCTGGTTCCCTGGCCCTGGTTCCCTGGCTGGGCCCCCGCTCATACCACTGAGGCACTCGAGGATGAGGTAGAGTTTGCCACCAGTCTGGAAGGCATAGGCCAGTTCCACAATGAAGGGGTGCTTCACTGACTCTAGAATGTTCCGTTCAGCCCGCGTGTGTGCTGTGTCCTTGGCGTTGCGCACAATTTTGGCCTGAAGAGGCAGGGATCAATCAGAAAATGGGCGCCTTGGGCTCCTTTAGTCCCTCCGGCCATTACCCTTCTGCCACCCTTTATCGCTCCCTTCTATTTCTCCGTAATTCCGCTACGAGTGGGCATCCTTCTCAAGGGCTGATTTATCCTCTAGAGGCACCTCTCCACTTCGGCAATAATGACATTTCGGGCGGATAATTTTCTGCTGTGGGTGCTGTCTCATACATCGTAGGATGGTGAACAGCAGCCCTGGCCTCTACCCACTGGAGGCCAGTAGCGCCCCTATTTAGTTGTGACTCAAAAACGTTGAAGCAAAATTGCCCACGGCTGGGAATTACTGCAAAACAACATAACCACAACTGACAATAAACCAGCCAATGCCCAAGACAGGGGCCATCTCCTCCATCATGTTCACCACCATCTTCCGGAAGCCTCAAGTCCTGCTTGGAGAATGGCAGCCACTGAGCAAGGATTTGAGGCTGAACAAATGACTCACCTTCCTCAGGACTTTCATGGCATATATTTTGCCCGAGTTGGTGCCTTGCACCTTTCGCACTTGGAACACCTGTAGGGCAAGGGAGACAGGATCAACCTCTCTCCACATCCTACTGTCAAAAAGCTCCACCCTGAAGCTCTGGCGCTGAGACCCAGAGGCTGAGGCCCACCCAAGGGTGGGGCAGTAAAGATGTCAAGTCTGATTCTGAGAGCATCTGCCTTCCCCTCCTTTATGTTTTTACCTCAGGGTTCTATGGAGGCTTGGCTGATTTATAAGCCTAATTCGTTTTGAGACCCTTTGCGGCTGCAAAGGGAGGCAGGGAGACCAGTGAGGAAGGAAGGCCGGTACCTTGCCATAGCCCCCCTTGCCCAGCACACGCAGCAGCTCAAAGCAGTGGGGCCCGATGCGCTCAGGGCCCAGATTCACACTGGTCTCCGTCAGCTCCACCTCCTCGCAGTGTCCCACAGGCCTAGTGACACAAGAAGTTAAAGGGGGCAAGGCTCCAGTACTCCCCGTGTCGCCCTCCCCAGCCCATACCCTCCTCCCCCAACACAACCCTCACTCACTCCAGGCCAGCCGCCCTCGACTCGGCAAGGGGACACACGTCCTGTGAGAAACCGAGGGGTAAGAGCCACGGAAGGCACCGGGATCCCTCCCCCTCCAGCTGGACTACTTGGCCCAGGAGAGGAGGGGGTCAGGAATGGGAACTGGAGGGCGATGGGCCAGCACTGGGGAGGAGAGGCCGAAGGCAGAAAAGGGAGAACCAGGGTAAAGGCTGGGGCCTGGAAGACAGGTCGGGGTGAGTGAGGGTGGGTCAGAGGTTAATAGGGGCCGGGCACTGAGACGCTCTGGCTAGGGGAAGCCAGGGCGATTCCACCGCCTGGCGGGTGGGATCGGCTCCGGGATCGAGCCGCGCCCGGGAGGACCACTCACCGAGGGGCTCAACTCTGGCTCGCCCTCGCTGCCTTCCTCCGTCTCCAGGTCCAGGTCAAACACCGCCGCCATAGCGGCGCCGGCCCGGCGGGGCCCCGGGCCGGTGCTTGGCCGCGCTCAGACTGACAGCCCGGGGGGCGGGGCGGGGCGGGAGGAGGTTGTAAGTTATCATTCCGCGACCGCGGCGGCGCGCGCCGATGACGCATGAGTCCCTCCCCCCCCCCGCCTCCTGCAGGACGCCTAGTCTGGCGGGGCGGAAAGATGGCGCCGGGCGCAAGGCCTCTCGGGAACTGTAGTTGCACAGTGCCGGGCCGCCAAAGTCGGTTTAACACCCTTTGACGGGACCCTTACTCTTCCTAGCACTGCTCCCCAGGGGCGGCACCGGACAAGGGGGGCTTGGAAGGCGCTCATCTTGGTTCTGGGAAGAGTCTGAGTTTGGATGGGGCAGATCCCCAGCCCGGTTTAAGCCCTGTGCTGACTGGGTGGCCGGGCGCTGGCTGGGTGGCGAAAGGCGGGTCGCATCTCTCTGTTCGCCCCTGAGAGGCGACTGCATCACAGTCTTCCTAATGTGACACCTGTCTCAAGGACTCTGCAAATCAGAGCATTTACTGGCTGCTCGGGTCATGGCTGGGCTTTTTTGCCAGGTTCTTGCCAGAAAGGGTTGGGGTCTCGCTGATCCACCCGTAAATATGGGTTTGTGCTGGAGTTTGCTACCTTGCCAATTTAAGTACATTTAGCAATTTTGCTACCTGGTACAGAACACTTAATAAAACTTGGTTAAAATAATGAATGCATGAATGAATGAATGAATGAGTGAATGAATGAATGAATACACCAAACCTGATCTGTGACTTTAGATTTGGGCGTGGATTCTCATTGAACGGGGCTCTGTAGGGGTGAATTCGGGCTACACTAAGTCTTGGACAGAGTTCTGACTGTTGGAGGCCGTCTGGATGTTCATTCCAGTTGGACGGGGAGGCTAAATATGAACTCAGTTGGGCAGAACTCAGGAGTCTTCAGGCTGGAAGAGGGTTATTTGGTTGGATGTGGCCCTCTGGTTGTAATTCCACCCTCCAGAGACCCTCAGGTTTGGGCACCTTTGTGAGTGAGCAGACCCCTGCTCATGGTCAACACAGAGGCCTGGCCAGTATGGTGTTTTATCCTTAGTTCCAGGTGCTACAAGTATCTCCTACCCACCTCTCCGTCCTCCCTTCCCCAGCTCCCATCTAGCTGAGCCTGAGGGGTGTTGTCCAAGTCTCGAGAACCAGATGCCAGATCTTTCATTAGTTCATAAGCCTTTATTTGTAGAGGGATCCTTGTGGAGCTGGCCACAGCTCCTGGGCCGCACAGGGCAGAGTTATTGAAGCAGACTCCCCTGAATCAGGGAGTACAGACTCTCCTCTGCCAATGCTGGTTAGTTATGCCAGAGGGCAGAGGCCAAAGCACCCAAGCTTGGTGGAGAAGGCATGTGCTGCATGGAAGGGGGCATTCCCCCATCTTATGGCCCCATATGAATGACAGCAGAGAGCTGAGTGGAGTTTAGGAGCGGAGTGGGCACATTAAGACTCAGTAAAAGCGGAAACCTGGACCTCATAGCTTGTCCCTTGACCCCCGGCTATGGTGGTATGACCTTGAGGCAGTGGTTCTTCCTCTCTGAGCCTGTTTGCTCATCTGTAGAACAGGGCAGTTGTGTCTGCCTGCAGAGGAGATGGTCCCTGCTGACCCTAGGTCCCCGGCTTCTACTGCTCAGGCCAAATGAGGCAGGCAGGGCACTGCCAAAAGTTGTCAGCGGGCTCTAGAAATACCCTGGAATTTGCTAAATAGGGGTTGAGGACAGGGCGTTTCGTCTCAGGTTTTTATGGGATTTGTCCAAGGCCAGGGGCCAGCCAGCTTCTCTCGTCCTGTAGGCTGCAGGAAGAGAGACAGAGCTGGAGGGATGCCAAAGAGGGGCTACGTTTGGGCCCACTCCCACCTCCCTGTGGGGGGTGTGTGTGTGTGTGCGCGCGTGTGCGTGCGTGTGTGCGCGCGTGTGCGTGCGTGTGTGTGTGCGTGCGTGTGTGTGTGCGTGTGTGCGCGTGTGCGTGCGCGTGTGTGCGCGCGTGTGCGTGTGTGCGCGCGTGTGCGTGTGTGTGTGTGCGCGTGTGCGCGCGTGTGCGTGTGTGCGCGGCTGTTGTTGCTTCTCCACGGCTAGACTGGTGGGGCAGGACTGGGGCCTTTGGGCTGGACTGACAGCAAGAGGGGCCAGTGGCCCCCCTCCACCCCGGCCAGATACTTTCTTTTGTGGCCCTCAAGCTCGGGAGGGCTTCGCATCAAATGGCCCTGCCACTCTGGAACAGCCATGAGGCCTTGGAGGGGACCAGGACAGGGTTGGGGCAGGGGCCCGGGGAGAGGAGGCACTATTTGAAGTGGGACAGGAAGTGGGCAACAGGGTAGTGGGGCCCATCGATGCCCAGACCCTGGCAGAGGCCCAGCAGGCGGAGGCGAGCCTCAGCCGGGCTGGCCCCAGCACAGGCCACGCTGCAGTAGGGCTCCTCATATTCGCCCGGCACCAGGATCTCCTCCAGCATATTGAGGCGCAGCAGGCCCTGGTCATGGAGAGCCTGCAGGGTCTCGCGGCTGGCGGTGGAACTCAGCACCTGTGGGTGCTGGGACGCCAGGCACATGACCCCCACCAGGTGGCCACGGGCCCGTGGGTGGGTGGGCAAGGCAGGCCGCAGGCCGCAGGCCACCATCGCCGCCGCCAGCAGCAGGTCCACACCATAGAGCTCCAGGATCCAGTCCCTCAGGTAGAAGCCGCCCATGCGGGGGTTGATCTCAATCAGTTTCGGCCCAGCCCCGGTCAGCTTGAGCTCCACGTTGAACACGCCATCCAGCAGCCCACAGCCCAGGCAACAGCGGAAGGCTGCCTGCACCAGCTGGGCCTCCTGCTCTGGGGCCAGCCCAGTGGGCATGCAGGCTGCCGTCTCCGTGAAGCCGGGCAGCCTCGTGGGGCCGTTGTCGGAGACGAAGGCGGCCAGCAGCTGCCCGCCAAACAGCACCAGGTCCACGTCGTGCTCAGTGCCCTCGATGAACTCCATCAGCAGCATGGCGTTGCCCCAGCCCAGCCCGATGCCAGGGTGGTCGGCCTCCCCCTGCAGATCGCGGGCAATCCGGGAGAAGTGTTCATGGCACTGCGGCGCGTCCTCCACCAGCCGCACACCCACCGCGCCTGCCCCGAACTCCAGCTTCATGACGCCGGGCAGCGGCACCTGGTGGACGGCCTTTTCCACGTCGGCCTCGCTCTCCAGCGGGCAGCAGGGCACGGCGTGGAGGGAGGGCGCGGGCCAGGGGGGGCCGTGGCAGCGCAACAGGTGCAGCTGGGTGCAGCTCTTCTGCTTGGCCAAGCGCATGGCAGCCGGGGGGCTACAGGGCAGCCCCAGCTCCTGGCAGAGCAAGGCTGTGAGCACGAGGCAGTCGTCCCAGTAGGAGAAGCAGCCATCCAGCTGCAGACCACGGGCGCGCACCAGCTCTGCCAGCGACCGTGCGTTCTCTTCATCCCGCCGGTGCTCCGTCACATCGAAGTGGATGAAAGTCTGCACCAGCTGGGACGCAAAGTGGTTGGGGTCGGACTCCACCAGGTGCAGCTGTGGAAACCACCAGGGCACAACACACTCAGCTCAGCCCGTGCTGGACGCTGGGGCGATCGGATGGGGCCTAGAACATGGTCTGGGCCCGCAGGGGAGACAGACTCGCCAGTTCTAGGGGCTTAAAAAATATTCGTTGATGATTGACTAAAGTGAAGGTGCCGAGTTGGCACATCTAACCCCGCCTGGAGGGGAGGGAAGGCACCCGAAAGGAAGCAATGCTTAGGCTGGGAGCTGAGTAAGACCCAGCCAGAGGAAAGATGGCAGCAGGAGGGAGAGGGTGTGATCTGGGCGGGCAGGGGCTGGAGCAAACAGAGAGAGAGAGAGAGAGAGAGAAAGAGAGAGAGAGAGGGCCCGTGGGTTCATTCTCACTCTGACCAGAGCTTGTAGGGAAAATACCAGGGTTGGGGGTTGGGATAGGTGGCCTGGTGTCTTGGGACATCATGCTCTTGGTCGTCATTTACCCAAACAGTTCTGACCCTGGGGGGGCCACGGAGGAATCCAGTGGGGCCCTGCACTCCAAATCTCACTGCCCGCTTGGGGAGCCCAGACACAAAGCGCTGGTTCTCAGGGCAGAAGGTGCTCCTGAAGAGACAGGGGAGCGTGGCTGGGAGCACTGTAACTCTTGGCAGCATGAGGAGTGGAAAGACATTCCAGGTGGAGAGCACGATGTGCAAAGCAGGGAGTGAAGAGGCATAGGAATGGCTGGAGGAGTGGATGCTCAAGGGGGGTTGTGGAAGAGGGGAGAGGAGGCCATTGTGGTAGATTAGGGCCAAGAAGAACTTGGCCTCTGTTTTCTTATCTGTTCCATAGCAGATAAGAGTGCCTAGTCGGCCGGCATGGTTTCAGATTCTTTAGTATGAGCCACTGCCGGGAACTTGATTCGGGATCTGTAAGCTGTTTCCCGGCACCCTCGTCTTGCCCTCAGGAATACAACCGCGAAGGGCCTGCCCTTCCTGCAAGATAGGGCCAGGCTCCTTAGCCTGCCATTCAAGGTCCTGGTTCTGGTTCTAACCCTGAATGACGCCCCCCGCCCCGCCGGCCCATCTGCGCTGGGCTCTTTTTGCCCTGGAGAGCTCTGTGCCCTCTCCGAGGTTCCATTTCACCCGGCTGGGATAGAATTCGACCAGAAGCCAAAAAGAATTTAAACTTCCGCGTGTCTCAAGTCAGTTAAGCCTCTGCCTTCTGCTCAGGACGCGATCTCCGGAGTCCTAGGATGGAGCTCCGCACCCGCCTCCTTGCTCAGCAGGGAGCCTGCTGCTCCCTTTTCTTCTGCTGCTCCCCCCACCCGCTGCTTGTGCTCTCTCACTCTCGCTCTCTCGAAAACTAAATAAAATCTTAAAAAAAAAGTTTAGCTTTCTAATCTGGGCGGGGTAGCGGGCCCCGCCCCTACTCCGGGGCTCTATGGGCACGCCCAGCGCAGCTCCGCCCCCAGCGGTGCTGGTCCCGCCCCGAAGCCCTCACCGCCCCGGCTCCCAGGGCACCGCCTCCACCTCTGGGGGCGGGACTTAGGGACGGCCCTGCCCCTCTCCCCGCCCACCTTAAGCCCGTAGTCGCGCGCCGCCTCCCACACGAACTTCTTGCTGACGCCGCCGGCGCCGATCAGCAGCAGCTGCTTGCCCTCCATGAGGCAGTGCGCGGACCGCCGCAGCATGGTCTCCACGAGCGGCGCGGCCGCAGCCTCCTCGGCCGCCGACCGCGGGCGCTGCGCGGCCCACAGCCCCTCGAGCGCGCCGCACGCCTCCAGACACAGGCCGCTGTTCAGCTCCAGGGCCACGGGGGTCAGCGCGCGCCCTTCCACCGTCAGCGCGAAGTCCACGCCTGGGCCGGGCCGGGGGCGCGGGCTCAGTGCGGACTGCCGTCCGGCCCCCCACTAGCCCCCCCCCCCCCGGTCCCCGCCCGGGCGGTGCGCACTCACCGAGGAAATCCGTGCGGGCCCGGCGCCCGCCGCGCTCCTCCGCGCTCAGGCCGGCCTCCAGAGCCAGCACGGCGGCCAGCGCGGCCTCGGCCGCCTCCTTGACGCGCCGGCGCACGACTGCCACCTGTTCCGGCTCACCCAGGCCGCACCGGGCCAGTGCCACCTCCAGCGTCTGTGGCAAGGAGCTCTGGTGCCGCAGAGGCCGGTCCTCACGGCCCACGCTGCACACCACCTGGGCAGGGTGTGGCTGAAGGTGTGGGCCCAGAAGGAGCCCCCCAGGACTAATACACCCCCCACCCCCTGCCCCTGCACACCTGCCCTTGTGCTGAGGTCCAGGCCTTGCACTGGACATTCAAGTGGCCCAGGCCTCTGACTTCCGCTGCACAAACCACTTTCTCCGCACCTGCCCCTCTGGTCCTTCAGACCCTAAGGGGATGCTACCCAGGCTTCTACCTGCCGTGGGGTCTCTGCTGCCAGAAGGTTCCAAGCACGCTTGCTCCTAGCTCCTGCAGGCCAGGGGCCTGTGCCACCCTGGCATGCCCCCCCAGACCTCCATGAGGGCAGGGTTGAGAGACTCCCTTAGGCGGGCTCAGAGCTGTGTTCCCAGGAGGGTCCTCAAGCTGCCTTGAGTTCCCCGGCTTGGAGGCCCCTCCTACAGGACCCCATACACTGGCAGTTCAGGGACTCTGGGTCAGCGTCTTCTGTGGGTAAGAGCTCCCTGGAAAGGGGATTCAGCCCTGGGCCCTGGTACCCTGGACCAGGCAGGGGTCCTGAGGTAGGAAGGGTGGAAAGGGAGGGAAAAAGCGTCAGACCCAGGAGTCCTCCTAGAGGCCACTAGGGTTCCCCCCAAAGGTTATGTCTTCTCTCTGCCCGGGGCCCTCAGCAGCTCATTAGGGCTGGGCTGGGGCGTGGTGGCAGGGTCAGGACCTAAACCTGGGCCCGGCTCACCTTGCTCAGCAGGGGCCTGTCCCCCTGTGTCCGACAGACCACAGCGCAGATCCGCGCAGCCAGCTTAGGGCCGGGTGGGGGGCTGCCTGGAGAAAGACAGCGGGGCCTGAGCCCGCCCGGCACAGAGCAGCCAGGAGGGTGAGCCGAGCTCCCACTGCTGGCCGGCCCAGGGGGCGCTCACCTGGGAAGGGCAGCCGGGCAGGCGGGCACACAGCCTCCACCAGCACACTCTCCTCCTCCTCCAGTTTCTCCAGCAGCGCCAGCACCGTGCCCACCACTGCGCCCAGCTCCGTTCGCGGGTGCACGCGCAGCGCCTGCCGCCCCCGCCAGCGCCAGCCACTGAGCTTCACGGCCACCTGCAACCGGGAGGGGAAGGGGGCCTCCTTACCACCCCATGTGCCTGTGGGGTACCAGAGGATCCAATGTGTAAACTGAGGTAACCAGGGAGGGGACTGCCACAGAGAGAGGTGCTAGCGGTAGGGCTCAAAGTTGGGGACAGCTTCGCAGCAGGACTGGGTAACCGTCCCTGTGTCCCATCCTGCCGGCATCTGCACAAACCTCGGAGGTGGGAGCCTGTTACCTGCAGGGCATCGCCCAGGGCCCCCGAGTGCAGAAAGGCCCCCACTTCCTCCTTCACCAGAGTCTCCTGGCCCTCTTTACCACTCAGCTCCACCAGCCGTAGGCCTGGGCTGGCCTCCCCTCCCCGCAGCAGCGCCGGTGGCTTATAGGTGAAAGCCAGGGTCGCTGGCACGGCCACGCCGCCCTGCTGAGCCAGCAGTCGCCTTGTCAGCAGCCTGTCCTCCAGCAGCCGGGCCAGCTCAGCCGAGGCTCCTGTGGGGCAGGTCAGGTCACGGGCAAGTTCAGCTGCCTCTCGACCCCGGCCGGGTCCCAGCCCCAGGCCCGCCAGGAAGTAGGTGGCTCGGCGTGGGGGGGCAAAGTCATCCAGGAATGTCAGGCCCCCTGGGTGGAAGCTCACAGCCTTAGAGACCAGCAGGACCGCCTCGCCCGGCTGCCCGGGTGCCGGCACCTTTGTCAGCCAAGCAGGGGACAGGCAGAGGAGCATGTTTCCTGTGGGCAGAGGGGGAGGGCTGCTGGCCAGGGAAGGCTTAGGGCCCCCACGCCCTCCGCCTCCAGCCCGGGGCCCCGGGTAGTGGGGGCAGCTGCTCCCGGAGCCCACCCCCACTCAGAGCATGGCAGCTGGCCCAGCGGAATGCAGGCACTTGCCAGGGTCAGTGGGTATTTCGGGATGTGGCCGGGCCAGGCCAGGGCTGCCCTTTCCGTAGGAACGGGCGGGGGAACGTGGCACATACTCACCCGGGCTCTGGACCCCACCCTCCAGCAGCACAGACAGAAAGGTGCTGGGGGATCCCAGAATGCATAAGGTCACCTCCGCACCAGGGCAGCCTGGGGGGTGGGGCGGGGAGAACATGGCCAAGCTCAAGAGGGGCTCCCCCTGCTATCTTTCGGCCTACCCTTCTCTGCCCCATAGCCCTGCCCTCCCCCTGGGGCACCAAGGTCTTTCCCGGTGTGTGGGCTTGGGCGGGCTGAGAAGGGTGGAGAGGACAGCGAACTGGAAAGGGAAAGGGAAGCTGCTCCCCCATCCCGCCCGATGAGGCCGGCTCCCTCCTCTCTGGAGCTAGCCTGGAAGGTCCTGGCGGCTGAGCAGACTGGAGACCTGGGTTCTAGCCTGGGCTCTGACACTGACTTTCTCTGTGACCCGTGGCCCCCATGCAGTGCAGTCACGGGGGGAGGGGGAGAGTCCCCGTGCCTCAGTTTCCCAGTCTGAGATTTTCATGTATTCTAGCTGTGAACCCTCTGTCCACACAAAAACCTTTGTGGCCACCCAATCTATAAAACAGATATAAAAATAGATACAAATAAAACTGATAAAGCAGGGAAGGCGTTTTGGGTCCCAACATTTGCTGCTTCCACAGCAGCTCCCACGACCCGTCTATAGGAGCTCTGGCTCCACGGAACCTGGATTACAAATCCCACAGCTGGGTCTTCTGGGGACAGGAGGGAAGCCTTGATCTCTAACTTTACCGGTGCCAGATGCCCTTTGAAACAATGCTTGCCTGCCCGAGGTGACTGGCCTGGCCCCCCTGGCTTCAGATCCAGCCAGAGCCTGGGGGAAGGGGTTGACCTTGACAGGGATGGGAAGCAGGCTGGGCTGAGGGCGCCTCCTCCCCGCCCCCCAGGGCTGCCCCCCTCCTGGAGCCCCTGGGCACCTGTGCGGGGCACCTGGCTGCGGTCCTGGGTCTCCGGAAGGCCAGCTTGCTGCAGACAGCTCTGCAGGAGGCTGTAGTAGTAGACGGTCCAGGCCCGGGCCTCCGCCCCCTCGAGGGAGCCCTTGCAGTCCAGGCCCACATCGTGGCGCCAGGAGCCGGGGAAGCAGCCTGGGGGCGGCAGGCCAGAGCCTCCTCCCCATGGGCCCTCCTCTTCCTCCAGGTCCTTGGAGCCCAGGGGGCAGTCCCAGTCGGGACCCAGCGGATCCAGGGAGAGCTGAGAGGGGCAGAAGTGGTGGGTCTGGGGCAGAGTGGGCAAAGGGCCCATTAAGTCACCCAAGGGTGTAAGCCTTCCACACCCCTAACCTTGGGCTCTGTTCAGGGCAGACGCTGTGCTAGGAACCAGGAGGGGACAGAGTTGGATTGGGGGTGAGGGGCTATCATCAGGAACATGTAGGTAGGGGTGCTTTGTAAACCACAGGTGCGGTAATCCGGGGATGGGGGTAGAAAGCAACGAGCTGCTGGCTGGCACCACGGCGCCCCATCCCACGCGGAGGTCTGCCCTAGCCTGGCCCGCAGGACGGCGTTAGCGGTCCTAGCACACCACAGCTGCCTGAGCACAGACGAGCGAATGAACCAAGCAGTCACCCTCGAGCTGCTCATTTGTCTCTGGCCTCGCTAACCTATCTACCACCATCACGGGGCTCTGCTGAGACCTGAGTGTGTAGATGAATCTGTCCCACAGCCACCCAAGCAGGCCTTGAGGACCTGTGCGCCCGGCCCTAGGCATTGGTAGGGGAAAAAGCCGGTGCCCTTTTTTCAGATGTTCTGAGTCACGGAAATGCTTTCTTTGGATGAAATTTTATACCCCTGCCCCTCTCTGAGGCTGGCTGGCTCCCAGTGAGGCTGCGCAGAGACTCCGTGTGACCACAGGTGGGGACAGAGGGGGGCTTATCCTCCGGGAGACAGCCTGAGCGACCTTGGGTAAATTACAAGGTTTCTTTGGGCCTTAGGTGGGGCCTGGCTCCCCCACGTCCCACCCCAGGAGCCCAGTGAGGCTTGGTCTTCAGTCACAGGGATGCAGTATGTTGTGGCCGGGAGGGCACGTCTGCGCCTGAGACCTGGGCTCGAATCCAGGCTGAGCAGTTCCAAATTCTGAGCCTCGTGCCTTCTCTTAGAAGGTGTGTTCCAGAAAGAGGAAGGTGTGTGTCCCCGAGAGCCCAGACTGTGTGCTCACTGCTCTGTCCCCAATCCTAGAATGGTGTCCGTGGAACTCACGAAGTGCTGCAGAATGAATGACAGCCAAAGGGGACCAACAGCGCCCAGCCCCGGGGCTGCTGGGGGAGCATGAAGTGCCTGGCACACAGCAGCTGCCTCTCCCACGGCACCCCCGGCGGAGAGCCAACCGCGGTGCGCGCCGCTCGTCACAGGTCTGAGCTCTCTGCACAGGGGACCCCCCAGGGTGAGGCTTTGGGGTGCCAAATGCTGCCCTCTGGCCCCTCCCTCTGACAAGGGGCTTGGGCCCTTTGAGGGGAAGGAGCAGAGGAGACTCACCATCTTACAGGTGCAGTGGCTGAGAGACTGATGGCAGAGACAGAGGGCAAGAGACAAAGGAGGGAGTCAGGGCAGAGGGGTCTGTACCCCACTGCCCAGCCCCTAAGACTCTGGGGCAGAGAGGTGGCCACCAAGGCCCGGGTGTCCTGACCCTGACAGGTGTCCAAGGCTGCCCCACCCCCACCCCAAGGAAGCGGTGGGATTTCTGCCGCCGGGACCCCAGGGGTCCTGACCCCCACTCTCACCCCCACCCCTGGAGCTCAAGCCTCCCGCGGGTTGCACCAGGCAGCATTGGGGTCCTAGCACCCCGTCCTTCCAGCGGGGGGGGGGGCGGGCTGGGTCCCTGCGGCCCCTGGCCCCCCTCTCTGGCTCTCCCCAGGGGCGCGGGCAGGAGCCGGGGTACCTGGAGGGCGGCAGCGGCGCGGCGGCGGGGGCTCGGCGGCGGCGGCGGCGGCGGCGGCGGCGGCGGCACAGCGGGAGCGGGCGGCGCCGCTTTATATAGAAGCGACCGGGGCATGCCCAGTGCGGGGCGGGGGCGGCGCGGGGCCCCAGCCGGCACCCCCTCCGGCCGCCCCGCCGTTCCCGTGCAGACACCCGCCACCCAGCCCGCCACCTGGGCTACAGGGTGGGGCCAGGGAGAGAGGGCAGACCAAGTGGAACAGAGGGTCACAGCCACAGCGCTGTGGCGAGGGACAGACAGAGCTGGGACAGAGAGAGACAGAGGGAGAGAAAGTCCCGAATGGAAGAAGGATGGAAGAAAGAGAGCAGGAGAGAGGAGGGGGAGAGGAGGAGAGCAGGAGAGGGCAGAGAGGGGTGGCAGGGCTGCCCTTGGCCTTTGGGGGCGGGGTGGCCAGGAGAGCCGATGGGGCACCGGATCTCCCTAGCACCCCCAGCCCCCAGCAGTGGCCTCAGCCATGAGCACTCTCCCCTAAGGCCCACTCTCCCAGAAAGGCCGGGTTGGGCAGAGATCCCAGTACGTCCGTGGGGTTCCTGCCTCACCTCTCCTGGCCCCCATCAGAGTGGGACCATTCAGTAAGAGGACCCCACAAGGGCAGTCCCAGTTTCCTGGGAGACCCTCTGCCCTGCAGGGAGCAAAGAGGGAAGGAAGCTTTTTTTCCCAAGCTGCGGGGCTCCAGTGGATGTGAGCCCAGGAAAAGGGGTGTGTACCGGATCTGTCTTGCTGGACATGCCGGCAGTGACACCCAGTCTCCCCAAGACACACAACCTCACCCCCGGATGCGCTCCCCCAAACACCCGCAGAAAACACTTGTAGGCTGTTCTTCCAATTCCTCCAACTTACAGCCTCAAGCCCGCACCTTCTCCCTGTCTGTCTCTAGTTGGAGACTCCCTGGCTGTCCCTGAGAACCTTCTGGGCTGGGGGTCCCATGGCATCTGTGGGGGCTGAGGTGGCAGCTTTGCAGAGGACCCACCCCTGTCTACCACTGAAGGGACTCGGAGGGGAGAAATGATTCACCCAGTGCCTGCGCAGCCCAGCCCACATTCCCCACGCAGCTTTCCAGGGCTAGCTGCTCTGCGCGCCCCTGGCATTAGGTGTAGCCACTCGAGAAGTCTGTTCTCCTGCCGTCTGGGTAGCCTGACCCCCAGCGCGATCCCACTAGTGGGAACAGGGCGGGGACACAGAGGTCATCAAGAAGCATGAGCTTTGGCACTTAACAAGAGTTAGAAACTGAAATTCAACTGAGTAAATGTTAGGGATTTGATTGGCTTTATTCAGTAATTCATATATTGGGCAGCAACCCATTTAGCAAAGAGAGAAAGGAGCTCTGAGGAGCTTTGCAGAATGAAAGACTTATAGGCAGAAGGTGGCAAGGACAAGGAAGTTGTACCGGGCAAAAGAGCAGGTTGGGGGCCCCTGGGTGGCGCAGTTGGTTGAGCGACTGCCTTCGGCTCAGGTCATGATCCCGGAGTCCCGGGATCGAGTCCCGCATCGGGCTCCCGGCTCCATGGGGAGTCCGCTTCTCACTCTGACCTTCTCCCTTCTCATGCTCTCTCTCACTCTCTCTCTTTCCTAATAAATAAATAAAATCTTAAAAAAAAAAAACACAGCAGGTTGGGTTTTGCAAGGTCGCTTTCCTCTAGAGGATGGCAGAGGTCTAACTGGTGCTGGTAGGTGAGTCCTGATCCTTTTTCAAGATTCCATTTCTGGGGGCACCTGGGAGGCTCAGTGGGTTGAGTCTGACTCTTTTTTTTTTTTTTTAAGATCGTATTTATTTTAGAGGGAGAGAGTGTGCAAACGTGGGGGCAGAGGGAGAGAGAGAATCTCAAGCAGACTCTGGGCCGAGCAGGAGCTGGATGCAGGGCTTGATCCCATGCCCCTGAGCTAAAATCAAGAGTCAGATATTCAACCCACTGAGCCACCCAGGCACCCCATGCGTCTGGCTCTTGATCAAGGCCTGAGCTGGTCAAAGGCGGAACTGGGGTCTTCTATCTGCACAAGCGTGTACACACTGCACAGAGAGTGATCTTGGAGCGCTTTATCTCGTTATCTGTGGGAGAAAATTGAGCTCAGACAACGAGAGGACATTTCCTCTACAGGACTTTGCAGGGAGTCCCAGTCTGGCTTCTGGACGGTGTGGGGATGGGGAACCTCTGCGGTGCCTGGAAGGGCAAGATGGAGACCATGCGCCCTCCCCCATGACCAAGGTGGGGATCCATCTGCCCTTCTGCTTTTTAAAAAAGTGTATTTATTTATTTTTAAGTAATCTCTACACCTAACGTGGGACTCAGACTCAACGACCCCGAGACCAAGAGTTATGCTCTTCCAATGGAGCCAGCCAGGGGCCCCTATCCTTCCACTTTTTTGTTTGGCCCCCACTCCTGTCCCCAGGGCTGACCCAGGCCAATGGACATCTCTGGGTGCCATTCAGTCCCTACAGGCTGAGTGCCGTCAGTTACATGGTTTGCCTTCCCCAAGCTCCCTTTCAAGCAAGTTGGTCGGGAACTGGGGCTACCAGATTTACTGAGTATGGTTGTTCAGGTTGCTGGCTGCACAAAAACACCCAGCTGAGTGATCACTTCCCCTCTGCCACACAGGGCTGCATGTGTCTGGAGGAGAGGTGTCTTTTCCCAACTAGCACACAGGGGCTATAGGGGCTATGTGTGAGGACAATGTGTACAGAAAAGTGTTCACACGAGGAGGGAGCTAGTCTGACACCCCCACACTCTACCCAGCTCAGGCTCCCCACGTAGATGTTTGATAATGGCATCTACCCAGAAAATGCTTCCCTGAGCAGAAAAGGCATTGATTCAGGCTCCAGGTGGAGGAGTCCTGCCGAGATCATTTGCCCCTCGGGTCTATAACCAGTGGGACCCACTGACCACAGCCCCCTTCCCAGCCTCATGAGATTCCCCCGACCCAGGGCGAGGTTGCTGCTTTCCTGCTTCCCCACCCTCCAAGCAGAAGAGCTGAGCCCTTGGAGGGCAGGGAGTCTAGGAGCAGACTCCAGGGGTAGGTCCCCCCACCCTACCCGCTACAGAGCCTGGACTGAATTCAGAGCCCTAAGGCTAAGGCATTGTCCAGAAGGCACAGAGCCCTGAACCCTAGCGGCTCTGCCCCTAACGGTGATCTTGGGCTGGGCACTCCATTTCCCCTTTCTCTAGTGAGGTTATCAGTGCTGCCTGCAGAGGGGGAGGGGATCCCAGAAAGCATTCTGGGAAGTGCAGGTGAGTGGGTTATACTTAAGCTACAGGTACTTTAGTGGGGCAGGGAGAGGGGAGGGAGAGCCCCGGAAGCTCTCTTTAACTCCTGGGGACCCAGCTGCTGCCCCCCATTCCCAGGGGCTGGGACTCAGGCTGGGGCAGGGCCGAGGGAGCGGGTGGAAGCGGGAGAGGGCAGACCTGGGTGAGCACCCAGGTGTAGGAGACAGGTTTGTGGCTGCTTATGTGGAGGCAGGGGTGAACCTGGGGTCTGCCCCATGCAGCAAGATCTTGGCTAAATGCCCTCCCCTCGTGAGCCTCAGTTTCCCCCAGGAAACTCCGCAGACCTGGGTCTGGACCTCATGTTCCCTTCTCCAGGCGGTAGGCTCCTTGGGTATGGGATGGTCGGCCCCAGACCCAGGGCCTGGCCAGGCACATACTAAGCACCAAATGAACATATGTAAGAGCAAATGCTTTGTCACCAGAACATTCCAAATCAGGGGTCTGACCAGCGGCCAGGCCAGTGTTCCAGCACAGGCACTGGGACGAGCAGGTCGAATACTCCACCGTGGAAACAGGAGTCCACATGCTTTCTCCCCGTACTCCCATCCCCACTGCCGGGGAGGGCCCCCAGGGAAGCATGGCACCCTGAAAAGGGCCCTGTAGGGACACAAGCCGGCATCGGAGCCAGCCTTGTTCTCCTGGTGACGGCTCATGTCGCAGGCACCCCAGGCACCCACAGGGGCAATTATCAAGTGTGGGAGGGAGTTTCCATGGTCGCAGTCCCGAAGCGGTGCAACCAAGGCTTTGGGAGTGGGCAAGGGCCTGTGGGACCTTTCTCCTTTGTCCCGGTACAGTAGGCTTTTGTTCTCGCCTGGCTGTCTCTGAGGGCTGGACAGGACCATGGGTGGGGCAGACTTGGGTTAGAGTCCCCTGGCCCTTGGGGGTCCTGAACCAACCTGGGAGGAGGGGAAGAATAGGGGATAGAGCCCCACTTCTGGGCCCAGCCTCCACTCCCACAGGTGCCAGAGCCGTACCTGCCCGCAGGAGGCTGGGCGAGGCGGCTCCCCATTGGATCCTGTGGCTGGTAAACAGCTTTCAGCAACCAATGGGCAGCCTCGGCGTATCCCGTGGGAACTCGATGGGCAGAGGAGAGGTAGGGCTGCGAGGGGGTGAGGGTGGGAGGGGAAAGGGGTGGCGAGCATTCAGTCCAAATCCATCCAGGCTTCTGCTCAGTGAGACTTTATTCTAGGCCTCCCCAGGAGCCTTTTGGGGTCCCCTAGCCCAGCCAGGCTGCACCCCACACTCCTTCCACGCCCGCTTCCATGCTTGCGAGGGCCGGGCACCAGGACAGCTCCGCGAGAGAATGGCAGGCTCCGACCCGACCCGATACCGCACTCCGTGACCTTCCTTAACCCTCGGGTCGCCCAGTCCCCTGCCAGGGAGCTGAGCTGCCAGATCCCAGCGGTAAAGTGCGGGGCCCGTTTACGAGGCAGGCATCAGCCAGTCGGGCAATCGGGCTCCGGGACACTGAGTCCGTGATGCCCTCAGAAGTCGAACCTTCAGAACCGGGTATCCAGGAAGGAGGCAGAGCCTCGATGAGACCTGGAGGGGCCCTCGAGCGGGGGGCCTCTGGCCCGAGTCAGGAGCCCGTGGAAAGTCTTGCCTCGGGTTTGGGGCTTGCGCCGCGGCGGCCTGGGCTCCTCAGGGGGCTGCACCACGATTCGGGGCACTTCGGGCCTGGTGTCTCCCCGCACCCCTGCCAGCTGCTGGGCCTCAAAGATGGCTTGGGCCCCAGGCAGGCGGGCCTGAGGCCTGGGGGGCGGCCCGGACGTGGACTCGGGCAGCCGGGCCAGCTGGACCCTGATTTCCCGCTGCAGGTCCTGCTCAGACAGTGCCACGCTGTGCACCTGTGGGGGGTGGTTGGTACTGAGTGTGCCCAGCCGGGGGAGGGCAGGAAACCGTGAGGTCCCCACAGGGCGGGCAGCACACAGCCCCAGGAAGTGGCTGAGGGCTGAGGGACCGACAGCCAGACTCACTAAGGGAACCGTAGGAAGCTACTTGAAGCCTGGGGTTTTCACATTCGCTGCTGCTCAGAGGACAGGAACTGGGCCCCGGGGCTCACTCTGACTTCCGGCTGCGAGACTCAGTTTCCCCACCTGAGCAGCAGGGGCTGGGCCACTGTGGAAGGCAAGGCGGGGGGAGGGACACCCACCTGGGACATGAAGACCTCCTCCTGCAGCTGGGTGGGGGGGATGGCTCGTAGGGCACCAAGGGTCTCCAGGAGCCCAGGGCAGGCCAGGCGCTGTTCTGCGGTTCCCAGCGCCAGGCGCACCAGCGTCAGCCCCACGCGGAACAGCACCTTCACGCCTGCGGGCCATGGGGGGCTCACTCAGTGCAGGGCTAGCCCTGCCCCTCCTCGGTTCTGTACCTGACCCTGCCCTCCGCCAGACGCCTTGCACCCTCCTGCAGCCCTGCAGCCTGACTCAGACCAGGAGCAATGACAGTGGGACCGCGATGTGGGGGCTGATGCTTCCGGGCAGAGCCGCGTGCCAGCGGCCCGGGGCCATGGCCCCCCACACCTGCTCTCCGCGCCTCGGCAGCTGGTCCTTGCTAGGAAAGCCTTTCCAGCTCAGACCTATGACCTTCTCGTTCTATAGAGATTCTCGCCAGAGCCCTTCACCGCTAAGCCAAGAGCACAGGGCACGCATGCACACACGCAAGCACGCACGCTCATGGGCCCGCGTGGGTGTGACCTCGGGCTGTTCCCGCAGCTTCAGAATCCCTTCCGGGCGGCCTCGAGTCTGGAGACCGGTGAGGCCTAGTGACAACCCTGCCTTGTAAAGAAACGATCACCACCACTCGTGTCATCACCATGATGAAATGGAGCTTGTGACATCGCCTGTCCCGTCCTCGGCAGAGAGGACAAAGAGGGCTCCGCCTGCCCTGCCCGGTCCTTGAGGTCTGAGGCGGGAGGGGTGGTGACACATAGATGGCAGCTTGGACACCTGTGACCAGAGCTCTAAGGGGGCCTGGAGCCAACCGGGCACATAGCAGGTGCTCAATAAATGCACTGATTGAGTTCTACCATTTTTCGGTTGTAACTGCCAGACAACCCCTAGAGAACAGAATGCAGGTGGGTTACTGATGGGGGTACCGAGGCAGAGCCCCAAAGTCCTAAAACATCCAGCTCAGCTCTGCCCCGACCTCCCCCACTCTTGGCCTGACCGCTCTGGCTTTATCTCTCTCCACACCCACACCCCCAAGTCGGCAGCAACCTGGACCCTGTGGACAGTGTCTCTCCTGGCCTCCCAGGCCCCAAGGAGAGGCCAAGGCATCTTGGAAACAGCAGTCTCCTCCCACCGTTCCCCTAACACTCTGTCACATCCCTTGTTTTATTTTCTTCATGGCACTTACAACAATCTATAAATACCTTTTTTTTTTTTTTAAGCTCTATGCCCAAGGTAGGGCTTGAACTTGCGACCCTGAGATCAAGAGTCACATGCTCCACCAGAGAGCCAGCCACGCGCCCCTATAAATATCTCGTTAATTTGGTTGTCGTTGGCTCCCATCCCCACCCCCACCAGAATGTAGGTGTCATTCACCAGGGGCCCCAGCATCCCACAGCCGCGCGGGGCACCAGCAAGGGCTCGCTGAGCGCTCTTCCACTCCCACTGGCCCTGTCCCTGCCGCTGACCGTGCCCACCGAGCCCAGTCCCCGAGCGGCTTCACTGCGGGGATCTCCCCAGCTCGGCGCCATCTCCCTGAGGGGGAGCCTCCCTGGCCCCAGTCCGCCCCCAGCAGAACCTGCCCTCCCTTCGACGGTCTCGTCACCGGGGGGTCTTGTCACCGGGGCAGCAGCGGCCAGGCCAGTCATCGCAAGGCAGACGGGGGCTGGGTTGCTCCCCGCCCCCTCCCCCCCAGCTCTGGCGCGCACAGCCGGCCGGGATTGGCAGTGGCAGGTGGGGCAGAGCGGAGCTGGCGCGCTCGTCCCCCCGTGCGCGCGCACCCCGAGGCTCCCAGCCCAGGCCACTCCTCCCCCCCAGCTGCCCACTCACCCTCGCTGAGGAAGGCGTCCCAGACGCGCAGCACTGTGGGGAAGGGCAGGGAGCGGGCGAAGAGGCACAGGAACCACTCGGGCAGGTAGAGCAGAGGCCCGACGCCCACCTGCTGCAGGTGCTTGTGCACGCGCGGGTGCAGCCGTCGAAGCAGAGCCGTGAACACCTCGGCGTCCAGCTGCACGGCCTCCTGCAGCCGCGTCCGTGAGCAGGTCCGTTCCCGAAGCCCAGGCTCGGCCCTTCCCCGGCCCCCGGCCCCTGCCCGCCTGCCCAGTCCCTCCCGGTGCCCTCCGGCCTCCTCCCAGCCTCTCACCATGTGGGGCCCGTAGTAGCCGGGGAGGTAGACCTCGCAGATCTGTACCAGGCACCAGAAGGCCTCCTGGGTGGGGGCATAGGCCATGAGCACCCCCACCCAGGGGGTCACAGAGGAACCGCAGGGTAGGGGAAAGGAGCACAGGGGAGGGGGAGGGCTCTACGTACCCTCCGGGGTGACTCTGGAGCCTGAAGCCTAAACAGCCTAAACTTCACTCTTACCGAAAGTCTCCCCACTGCCCAGAGGTCTACAGATGGGTTTAGAGGGTTGGAGGTCATAGGGTTCATGATGTTGAATTTCAGCATCACAGAGTTGGGGCTCGATGGTCAAGGGTTGGGAGGGTCCCAAAGTTCAAGTCTTGACCTCTTAGGGTCATTGAGATCAGGGTCAAAGGGCTCAGAATTGGGAGTCGTGGGGCGCCTGGGTGGTTCAGTGGGTTAAAGCCTCTGCCTTCGGCTCAGGTCATGATCTCAGGGTCCTGGGATGGAGCCCCGCATCAGGCTCTCTGCTCAGCGGGGATTCTGCTTCCCCCGCACCCCCGCCTGCCTCTCTGCCTACTTGTGATCTCTCTGTTAAATAAATAAATAAATCTTAAAAAAAAAAGAATCGGGAGTCGTGAGGTCAAGGTGATGACGTCCAGATTCTTAGGTCACTGGGGCAGGGGAGGGGGCAGGGGCCAAGGGCTCCAGGTTCCTGGAGTCAAGGTCGTTGGGCTTGAAGGTCACTGAAGTTGTTGGTCATGCAGCCCTAGGTCGCTAGGACAGGATCTGGGAGTCAAGGATCCCAGGTCCCTGAGTCCAGAGTTCCTGGGGTTGGGGAAGGGGGGCTGCCATGGGTCCAGAGCCCAGGATGACTAGGTCCGTCCGTAGTCACTAGGGTGTGGGTCATGGATTCAGGGGCCTAAAGTCTGAGTCCCCAGGGTTGGGGGGGCATGGATCCCTGGGGTTGGGGTTTCAGGGTCCCGAGGCCCTGGACTGGGGCGGGGGGCACTCACCTCTGGGGGCAGATGCATGAGCAGCACAGCGGCCACAGGGCCTTGGGCCTGACAGTAGCCCTGTTCCGGCCGATGCAGCGTGTAGGCCTTGAGTACCTGCAGGAGCCCCTGCTGCCTGTGCCAGGAGACCCCGTCAGGGCCCGGCCTCCACGCACCCCTCCCCCACCCTCAGGAGGCCTCTTCCCAGGCCTCGGCCCCCCTGGGCCTTGCTGGGTCCCCTGTGATGTAAGGCTATAAAGCTGCGGTAGGGGTCCGGGCTGACGGCCCTGGAGGCTGTGGGGCTGGAGGTCCCTGGGTGTCCCTGGCCACCTACCCGTGACCCTGAGGTGACACAAACATCTCATGTAGAGGGAACTGGCGGTGCAGGTCCCGGCTGATGGTCTCCATCCACTGCGGGTCTCCGGGGGCCTCGGCCAGTTCCTGCGGGCGGACAGCAAAGTGGGCATGAGGGCTCAGAGTGGCGAGGGGCTCTGAAAAGGGGAGGCAGGGCCCCCTGGCAACTGTTACCTGATAGGTGCCTGGGCTGTTCCTCTGACACACGTGCGCTCCGCACAACAGGGGCCAGCAGCGGGCCCGCAGAGCCGAGGGGATGCCTTTCCGGCACTGCATCTTTACCTGCGGGTGAGGCCAAGGCCAAGGCCAAGGGGCCCCGTCAGATCAGCCAGGCCAGCCTCCCCCGCTCTTGTGGGCAGGTCCCAGCCCCAGCCCGTCGTGGGGCAAGGGGCACTTTGGGTGGTGGTGGGGACACAGGCAGGGGGCGCTGGGACAAAGGAGGGGTAAACTTTGCCAGGGCAGGGGCGGAGGCAAAGCAGGATGAGGCAGGGAGCCCCATGCTCCCCTCACCTTCTTGTATCGTCGAGACATGGTTTTCTCCCAGTGCGAGGTCATCTCTACCCACTTCATCTCCCGCTGGCGGATAAGGTCTGCAGGAGGGTGACCTGGCCTGCGAGCACATGGCACGGGCATGGGACGTTGGCCACCTGTTACCCAGGGCCCACATCTGCCAACCTCCATGCTGCCCCGGGAAGTGGAGATCTCTGGGGAGCCCTGGGGGGTAACCTGTCACCCAGGAGTTGCCAGTGGTTGTCATAGGGACGGGAAAGGATGTGGCTCTGATGTGGGCAGAAGCAGGAGAGACTGAAGGGGGTGTGTAGGTGTGTGTTGGGGGAGGGGCCGGCTGGCTGTCCCCTAGGATAAGAACGCAGACAACTCATTAAGAGAAGCAAGGTGGACAGAGCCGCGAACTAGAAGCCAGGAGTCCTGAGTTCGAATTTCATTCCATCTGATCTGCTGTGTGACCTTGGGTAAGTTTCTATCTGGACTTGTTTTCCTGTCTGTATTTTGGGAAATAAGAGGGGAGAGGTAGAGGTGTGGGTTCTTTGGTTGGGTTCTGGGATTACCGGGGCAGATTAAAAGGGGAAGACTATTTGGGTCCAAGGATAGGTGCAAAGTCTGGGAGGTTGGGGGTAAAAAAGATGTGAGGGGGACACTCCTGCTTCAGCCCTGCCGGCTTTAGGGTTCCACCTGGAGCATGAAGGGGGTGACACTGGCTGAGTCCCTAGACCCTCCAAGACCCTCGAGGTTGAGCCTCACTCCAGAATTCAGCCCTTACCCCCCAACCTCAATCCCGGCACCCCACTGCCCCCCAATCCCTTCCCCCTCTTACCCTGGCTCTGCTGAGCTGCCCCCAATGAAGCCATAGCGGTCAGCCTGGCGATATGGGCCGGGCCCGCTTAGCTCTGAGTCGGACCCCAAAGAGCTGGAGTCGTCCTGCAGCTCCAAAGGTTGCACCAGGTCCTCCCCTAGGGCCTGGGCCATGGTGCCCCAGACCCAAGCCACCTCGGGCTGTAGGATGTGGAGAGAGCCGGAGAGAGCCGGTGTGAGAGGCAGCTTCTGGCCAGTCTGGGGCCTGCGCTCCCATCCAGCCGATCCCCAGCCCAGGGACCTGGCTGCAGGGTTCAGAGAGGAGAGGCTTCAAGGTATCTCGCCAAGCCCCTTCTGTCCCCTCTTTTATTGGGGTCGGGGGGGAGGACCCTGAAGTGGCAGAAAAGCCAGACATCTGTATGGAGGCCCAGCCCCAGACCTTGCCCCTGCCCCCCCAGGCCAGCTTACCTCCCTGCTGCACCTCACCTCCTCCTCTCACTTCCTCCTCTCTGCAGCTTCAGCAACCCGCTGAGGGGCCCCTCCCACACTCCCCTCCCAAGTGTGGGGGGGTGGTCACCCCATCCTCTCCGAGGCTCTTCCGGCCTGCCCTAGGGCCATGAGCTCCTCCCCTCCCTTCCCCTCCTCTCCCCACGGGGCGGGATGGCTGCAGGCCTGGGTTCCTGCGGTGGGAGTGAAGGGTCCAGGACCCACCCAGGTACAGAGGCCAGGCCCCCTCCAGTTTTGAGGTTATCGGCTTGTAAAACAAGGCGAGATTCCAGGGAGACCTGAGTGGTTCAGTCAGTTAGGGTTAGGTCCTGGGGTCGAGTCCAGCATAAGCCTCTCCCCCTGCTCAGTGGGGAGCCTGCTTCTCTCTCTGCCTGCAGCTTCCCCTGCTTGTGCTTTCTTGCTCTCTGACGAATAAAATCTTAAAAAAAAATAAATTCAAGATTCCAGTGAGAATTATGGTTTATTTAATATTTACCCTTTACAAGGTAATGCTCTGAAAATGCACATAATATGGCATTATTATGCGCTCAACAGGTAACAATAGATCTTACAAAAAATATTAATTTAGCATGCCCCACAGTGTGGACCAAGTTGGGTTCAGAGTGTAGCAGCAGATGTCTGGGTCTGGCCAGCTGCCTGGGGGGGCCCCAGAGACTCAGGAGGTGGAGGCCAGGGTCTTGGACCAGCCCCTTGCTATCTCTGAGCCTCAGTTTCCTTTTCTGCATTTCGAGGACTTAATCCGCAGTGCTTGGAGAATCGGTTTTTAATGGGCTCACACCACACTCCCGCCCAGGGTGGGAAGGGCTGGTTAGTCTTTGATAGAGAAAAACAACTTCCACAGGACTTCCGGCCCCATATTCTCGGAACGCGACTCCAGTCACTCATAGGGGCGGGACCAGGCTCAACCCCGCCCCGCCAAGCTCCACCCACCGGTGAGGCTTCGCCCGAGACCCGCCCCGTCCCCTATGCCCCGCCCCCGGACCGCCGCGGCTGCTGCGCCCGGCGTCCAGCGGGGGCGCTAGAACACGGGGGGCAGCGCGCGGGGCGGGGCGGCAGGCCTAGGAGGCGGGGCGGCGGGCCGGGGCGGGCCGGGGCCGGCTGGGGCGGGCGGAAGGAGCGCCAGGCCGGAAGGAGGCAGCGGGAGGGCGGGCGGCAGGAGCCGGCCCGGAGCTGCTGGGCCGGAGCGGCGGCGCCGCCATGTCCGACAGCGAGAAGCTCAACCTGGACTCTATCATCGGGCGCCTGCTGGAAGGTTGGCGGGGGCGGGGGAGGTCGGTGCCCGCCGCGCCCTGGCCCCCTGCCGGGCCCGGAAGTGCTGCGCGGGCGGGCCTGCCCCTCCCAGGGCCAGCTTAGACTGGGCGGGGACGGGCCTCGAGGTCCCGCGGCCACAGGCGCGCCCCCCCCCGCCAGGCGCGGGGCGCCTGGGAGGTTCTGGGGACGCTCTGGCACGGGGAGCAGCCCCCTCTCCTGGGCCGAGGGCGCACAGGTTGGCCTGTGCTCTTGGGGGTGAGGGAGAAACCTAAGAAGCCTAGCTCCACCCCTCCCAGGGGTCCTGCGCTATGGGGTGGGGTGTTGGGTGGCAGGCCCCCGGCGCACAGCAGACCCCCTCGAGAGGTCCCATCCTGGGAGGCTCAGCAGCAACAGCTGCCCCTGGGCAAGGAGGGGCCCAGGAGGCCCAGGCGCCCTCAGATGTACCCACAGGGCCACTTGTGTCGCCCACCTTCCTCCTGCTTGAGGGACCAGAGTCTTGACGCCCCATTCCGCCCCCAGTGCAGGGCTCGCGGCCTGGAAAGAATGTACAGCTCACAGAGAACGAGATCCGCGGTCTGTGTCTCAAATCACGGGAGATCTTCCTGAGCCAGCCCATTCTTCTGGAGCTGGAGGCACCCCTCAAGATCTGCGGTGAGCCCCTCCGCCCAGGTCCCTTTTGCTTTCTGAAAGTAGGATTCCCTGCCCCCTGCCCCCCAAGTCCTTGCAGTGCTCCTCCCTGGCGCCCAAACTTGGCCCTGGGTTCGAGTGTAGTCCCTGCCCCTAGCGCTGAACCAGTCCCTTGGGTCACAGGTGACATCCATGGCCAGTACTACGACCTTCTGCGGCTATTTGAGTACGGCGGCTTCCCTCCAGAGAGCAACTACCTCTTCCTGGGGGACTACGTCGACCGGGGCAAGCAGTCTTTGGAGACCATCTGCCTGCTGCTGGCCTATAAGATCAAGTACCCCGAGAACTTCTTCCTGCTCCGTGGGAACCACGAGTGTGCCAGTATCAACCGCATCTACGGCTTCTATGATGAGTGTGAGTAGGGAGAGTATCTGGGGCTCTCCCGGTCCTTAGGGGACTCCACCATCCAGTGAGACCCTCACGTTGAATTGGAGTAAAGATCCTGGGGCCTGACGGATACCTGCGGACTGAGGTCAGGGCAATCCATACCCCAGCGTGTCTGTCCTCCCTGCTGACCGTGGACTGCCCAGGGCTCTCGAGCAGGGCCCGGCCTCACGACACTCCCCCCAGCCCATCCCTTCAGCACTTAGGGTTCCTCTCTGGACTGGATTCTGCCGACCCGAAGCTGAGATAAACCAGACCTCATCTTGGCCTGGCCTGCTGCTCCCTGGGTGGGGGTGGGTTGTTCCACATTGGAACTCAGGTTCCTGTGGACTCAGCTGCTTTAGAATTCTTCTAGGAAGGCGGGTAGGCAGCAGAGTGGGGGGAGGGTGGCGTCTCTTCTAGTCTGCCACTGTGTTCTCCCAGCGGTCTCTGGATGGCCTGCCGAGCGCCCTGGAGGGCCCAGAGACCCAGGCTGGGTGTGTGGCACACAGGCTCATGAGGCCTCTCATTGCTCCCGACAGGCAAGAGACGCTACAACATTAAACTGTGGAAAACCTTCACCGACTGCTTCAACTGCCTGCCCATCGCTGCCATCGTGGACGAGAAGATCTTCTGCTGCCACGGAGGTGAGGGTGGCTCTGGGGCACACCCCTGGGGGCCCTGGGACAAGGCTGGTAGCTGGGGGGATGTATTCCCAGTTACCTGGGACAGCTCTCCCAGGGCTCTCGCTTTGCATGTCACTTCTTCCAGGAAGCCCTCCGCCACTCCCCACTCCAGTACTCTGTTCCACTCTCCCCCTCTTTGGCCCTGGAATTGTGCATGGATTTTGTCTTCTTTGTTCAGAGAGCTCTGTAGTCCTCGAGGCAGAAAGAGAAGACTTCTGCCTGCCCGGACTCCTGAGAGCCAGGGGGTGGCAGGTGGAGGGGAGGCTGACCAGCAGAGGCTTTGTGGGGCAGGGGTCTTTGAGGCTTGAGGAAGTGACCTGCCCCCCCCCCATGCTCCCCCAGGCCTGTCCCCAGACTTGCAGTCCATGGAGCAGATTCGGCGTATCATGCGGCCCACAGACGTGCCTGACCAGGGCCTGCTCTGTGACCTGCTGTGGTCTGACCCTGACAAGGACGTGCAGGGCTGGGGCGAGAATGACCGTGGTGTCTCCTTTACCTTTGGGGCCGAGGTGGTGGCCAAGTTCCTGCACAAGCACGACTTGGACCTCATCTGCCGGGCGCACCAGGTGGGCCGGCGGCTCCGGGGCGGGCGGGCGCGGGGGCCGGGTAGCCAGCACCTGCTGAGCCGACTGCCCCGTCCTCATCCAGGTGGTGGAAGATGGCTACGAGTTCTTTGCCAAGCGGCAGCTGGTGACACTCTTCTCGGCTCCCAACTACTGTGGCGAGTTCGACAATGCAGGCGCCATGATGAGTGTGGACGAGACGCTCATGTGCTCCTTCCAGGTGGGGATGGGGGAAGGAGGGGGCCTGGGACCCCGGGGCTTAGCCCGTGAGCCTGACCAGCTCTGTCTCTTTTAGATCCTCAAGCCCGCTGACAAGAACAAGGGGAAATACGGGCAGTTCAGTGGCTTGAACCCTGGAGGCCGACCCATCACCCCTCCCCGCAACTCCGCCAAAGCCAAGAAATAGCCTCTGCGTGCCCGCACTCTGCCCCGGGTGGTGGATTGTACAGAAATTATGTGGCCATGGTTGAGGGGGGCGTTCACGCTGCCCCCCCCCCCAGGCCCACCTGTCACGGGGAACACGGAGCCTTGGTGTATTTTTCTTTTTTTTTTTTAATGAATCAATAGCAGCGTCCAGTCCCCCAGGGCTCCTTCCGCCTGCACCTGCAGTGGTCGCAAGCAGGATCCTGGGGCCGAGGCTGCAGCTCAGGGCAAAGCAGGGCCAGATGTGGGTTTCCAGCCTTGCTTGGCCTCAGGGCCGGCAGACAGATCCTGGGGCAACCCATCTGGTCTCTTGAATAAAGGTCAAAGCTGGATTCTCGCCATGGCCTCTGTCTCCCTTGTCCCAAGTACTGGGCCTGGCAGCCCTTCTAGCCGGGGCCACTTGGGAGGACAGGCTCGCTGGGCATGGGGCCCCAGCCAGGGTAATCTCAGCCACAGGCTCAGATCCACAGGGGCTTAGAATCCCAAGCCAGGGCCAGACAGCACGGAGAAAGGAAGAAAAAGTTTCCTGGCCACAAGGGACCTCAAAGGTGTGCCCAGGATTTGGGGGAGGTCATGATTGGCAAAGAAGGTAGACCAGTGGGGGCCAACAGTCCCTCTGTGATTTCTAAGGGAGGTACGCTTGGGGAATCGGGTGTCCAGCCCTAGCCGTGTGGTTGGAGTCTGGCCTAAAGGCCTATGGGGAGAGGGGTAATGGGTGAGGGACCTCCCATCAGGTGGCAGCTCAGTGCCAAGCCTAGGAACAGACATGATTGGTTGGGAGTTGATGAGGGAAGACGGGACCCAGAGGAGGGACCAGGACCAGCGCTCAGCTCAGCCCAGTCCGCTGTGACCACACAGCCAGGTGGAGATGAGCCCTGTCCCCGGGCTGCCACCGGGGGAAGCAGGAGGCTGTGGCGTCATCTAGTCCAGAGCCACTGGACACAGGCTTGTTCTCGGCTCAGCCTTCACCCTCACTATCTTCAGCCAGCACAGGGCTGGGGCCCGGAGGGGAGTGCGCAGGGGCGAGGATGGAGCCAAAGAACAGCGAGCGGAACTGGAAGGGGAACAGAGGAAGCAGAGTGAGTTCTGGAGGCCGCTCCCTCCTTGCCTCCCGCCCCCGCCCCCATCCCCCCCCCTCCTTCTCCAGCCCCTACCTTCTTGGGTGGGGGAGTCCCAGGCTCTGTCCTGGGCTCGGCGTCATTGTCCCCGGAGTAGGGGCCGGGGCTACAGGGGGGCTGGGGGCCGGGGAGAAGGGGGATGGAGGGTCCTGCCCGGGAGCCCTCACTGTCCACAGTAGTTTCCATGGCGATCATGTAGGAGTCTATGTCATCACTGGCAAAGTCCTCCAGGTGGGGCGTGCTGCAGGCAGGGACAGGGTGTCAGCGAGCCACAGGGAGAGAAGAGGGTACAGAGGCAGGACCCCACTTGAGAGGGCTCAGGAAGCGGTAGAAGCCTTGTGATCACTGCTGATCTCTGGGCTTCATTACTTTCTCATTTGGTTGGGGGGAAAGATGCAGAGGTTAAGTGGCGGCTTCCTGCAGGGTGGGGACCTGGAATCCGTTTGATGTGAGTTCAGACAGGGGCCTGAGGGAAGCATCCTGGGAGCCAGTTTAGCTCAGCCGGGGTAGAGAAGCATCGAGTCCTCTGAGCTAGGCCACCTGGGGCCCAAGCCTCTGTCCTCCCCAGAGACAGAGCTGGAGAGCACGGGGGCCCAGGGACGTGCTGGGCGGGGGGCCAGACCAAACTTCCTCTGCTTCAGCTACAACACTGGGCCCGGCCTCCCCAGCCCACCTGCCCTTCCAGCCACCTGCTCTCCCCAGCCCCAGCCAGCCCCCTGCCTCCCGGCAGCCCCTTCCCTCCTTGGCCTGGGAAGAGGCTCAGAAGGGAGGACTCAGCCAGAGAAGGAAGCCAGCCCAACCTTGGGGACAGTTCCCTGGGTGGGAGGAGGGCTCTGTGAGCACAGCTGACCAGGAAGGCTGAGCCCTGGAGGAGCTGGGGCCTGACAGGAAGTGTACGTGCTGGTGCACTTACACTTGGGGGAGGTGCACAAGCTGCAGGCAGGAGGCTCGGGCCAGGGTGCAGAGGGGCGGGGGCAGGCGGGTGGGCAGCCTCACCTGTGAGCCTGGAGCGGAGGTGCCGGCCTGCGGAGCGCTGGGGAGCACAGCGCTGGGGAGTGCAGGTCCGAGTCTGACAGCGTGGCCAGGACAAAGTGTCCATCCAGCAGGGAGTCCTTGACGGCAAAGATGGCTGGCCTAGGCGGACGGCAGGTCCCGGGCAAGGTCAGGGCCCTTCGGCTCCCGGCATCCCAGAGCCTCCCCTCCCCGACCTGAGGCCGGGAATTACCTGCCTGGTGCATCGAAGTGAACGCTAAGGGACAAATTTGCGGACTCCGCGAAGCTCAGGAGTCCCTGGGAAGGAGAAGCAGAGCCGTGAGGCCCCGGCTAGGGCGGGGCGGACAGCGACGGGAGTGTGTTGGGGGGAACCTCACCCGGAACTCCTTGAGGCAGAAAGTGATGGCCACCCCTTCCTGGGCCTGCAGCTGCTGGAAATCGTCCTCCCCGATGCTCATCTCGGTGACCATGGCTCTGATAGAGCTGTCTGCGGAGGGAGGAACAGGAGCCTAAGCTTCTGGGCCCTTCCCCTCCCACCCCAGCTCTAACCCCCATCTAAGGCCACGTCTGGCTCTCTCACCTGCCTCCTCCTCCTGGTAACTGCGCAGGATGACCCTGCGGCCACAGCCAATGCCCAGCGTCACTTCTGCCAGTGCGGGGGGGAAGGGCAGAACAGCCTCCCCCAGGACCCTGTGCGGGGTTGGGAGGGTACAGCATCACTCACAAGGCTCAGCCCCACCCTGTGGATTCACTGGGGGAGCTGAGGCAGGGTCATGACCCATGTACCAGTGTCCGAGGGGACCCGCCATGTGCCAGGCCTCGCATGCCCTGGGAAGGATGACGGGGTGAGCAAGACACAGCTCCTACCCCATCCAGAGCTTTCGGGCTGCTGGGGGAGAGAAGTCCCCTGCAAGGGACGGGGCAGACGAGCAGAGCCCAGAGGAGGCAACAGAAAAAATGGGCCAAACCCGGCCAGCAGCACCTGCCCTCCCAGGGCTGGGAGAGTACCCCCAGGCCATCCCTATAAAGGCGGCCGCAGAAAAGACCTTCGAGCTTTGTTTTTTATAGATACGTGTTGACAAATATGTACACGTGAAATAACATCTGGAATTTGTCTCACAACAGCTGGGACAGGAGCAGGCATCCGCTTTTACACATATTTGAAATTGTCCATGAGAAAAAGAAAAACAATTGGTCATTAAAAAAAAAAATAGGGCGCCTGAGTGGCTCAGTCAGTTGAGCGACTGCCTTCGGCTCAGGTCATGATCCTGGAGTGCCGGGATCGAGTCCCGCATCAGGCTCCCTGCTCAGCGGGGAGTCTGCTTCTCCCTCAGACCCTTCCCCCTCTCGTGCTCTCTCTCCCTCTCTCATTCTCTCAAATAAATAAAGAAAACCTTAAAAAAAAAAATAGCACCAAAATCCAGACCACAGGTGATACTCTCCCCTCCTACTCTACCCGAAGGAGTTCTGAGCAGCATTATCTCAACAGAACTCAGAAAAACAAACCATCGGGACCCAAAGGGAACTTCAAATCACCACCCTATGGCTACAAAAAGAAATGAACATGACCTTGGGCTACTCGAACGCAAGCAGCACATAGCATAGGGTGGGAGGGGAGCCACCCCTGTCTACACTGGCCTGCCTCCACCAGAGTCCTCATCTCCCGGGCCCGCACACCCCTCCCACCACTCAGCCCCACCCCCACCCCCACGACTCCTTATTCAGGCAGCCCTCCTGGACCATGACCTCCCTGTCCAGCCTCCCTCCTCGGCCTGCAGACTCCTCGAGAAGCTACAGCCCAGGCAGACAGGAAAAGAGGCTGCCCTTGAGTGGAGAACAGTCCCAGAAGGATGACCACACCAGAGAAGGACTTTAAGCCCTTGAGTCACAGCTACAGATGGACGTCCAAGGCTGCTCAAGCCAGAGAAAGAACACTTCAGGGCAAGCCAAAGACGTGCTTTCTAAAAGAGGAGTCAGAAGGGGTCTAAGTGGCCAGAAAGCCAAGCTGGACCGTTGGGGTGGAGAATACAGGTTCCTGAATGGCGAGAAGCAAGGACCGATGCCCTCCTCCATTCTAGCCTCTGCCCTTAAACAGCCAGCCCAAGACCTGAGAGCAAACTGGTCTGGATAAACTCTTTGAGGTTCAGAGAGAGGTAGAGAAAATGAAGACGGCGTCTTCTTAAATTGACCCTGGAAGCTCCAAAGAAAACAAGACCCACGGCTCAGTCTGTAGCTGGAGACACACTCACCGTGCTGGGGCACGGAGCACATGCGAGCACAAGGCTGGGTCGAAGATGGCCTGCAGGGACTCGCAGTCCTGGAAGGACAGGTTGTGAGTCTTCCTCACCCCTGGATGGGCAGACAGGGTCTCAGTGGGTCTTGCTGACCCCCACCCCTCCACCGCAGGGACCCCTGGGCCGGCCAGCCGCCCACTCACCGTATTTGCAGTGCAGCTGAACCACCAGGCGGCTGCTCCTGCCGTTCAGTGAGATGCAGCATTTCTCCACGCTCTTCTCCACCATCGCCAATGAGCGGAAGACAGCCAGGAACGACTGAGTGGGGGAAACATCAGCCCGGCACAGTGCCTCCCCCAACCAGCTCTCACATCCCACGTAGGCCCTGGCCATCCCAGGCTCAGCACTGTGGCACCAGGAAGGGAGCTCCCACAAGATGCAGCACATTTACAACTTTCCAGGCCCCTCTTCGTGTCATTACACACCTGTCTGGCATGCCTTGAAAGATCTGCTTACTTTTCCAGGACCAAGGTGAATGTCACCTCTCCAGGTCCCTGGCAGAATCAATCACCCTCACCGTATCTCCCATCACCATGCTCCTCACCGCATTTTAGCATTTTACCCCTGCTTGCTCCTGCATACATCCTTTTCCCCAGTTAGCACCTTCTGAATGCCCCAGGGCAGACATATTCATGGAGGGGAGGGGGAGCAGAGGGGACACAAAGCACCACTGAGGAGGGAAGGGCCTCACCTTCATCAAGATCTTACAGCGCAGGGCTTCCTGACCAGGGGCTGCCGCCTGGTACTGCTGGAAAAAGAGTGGGGCAAAGAGGAAGCAGGCATAGGCAGAGCGAGAGGAGTTCACGGTCCGGAGAGAGAGCTAGGCCAGGAAAAGCAGGGGGAGGGAGGCAGTCAGAGGCAGAGTCAGGCCCTGCCCTCTGGCGGGCTTTTGCTCACACACTTGTCCCAATGTCCTCCTCCTCCACCATCACCTCCCTCTCCTTCCGGTCAGCAGGTGCCTTCTCCAAGAAGCTTCCCCTCCCCAGTCCCCGGCAGCGACCGCTCCCACACCAAGAGCGCTGCACAACCGTCAGCACACTCCACCTTTTTCCCCTAGTTGCCTCCACCCGCCACCAGGCACTTCGGGGAGGGCAGTGGCTCTCGATTCACACACCGGCCTGGGAAGAGGACAGGACCCAAACTGACCCCCCCGACAACGGGCGGCGGGGGACAAACTCGGCAGACAGCTCTGCCCAAGGGCATCTGGCCTGACGCGGGGAGAAACTGGCTCCCGCCTATAATCTCACCCACCCCCTCACCCCGTCTTCCAGGGGCTCCAGGTAGAGCTCGTCCCCGATGCGGGACAGGGAATGAACGGCCTTGCCGAGCACTGCGGAGAGGAGAAAAAAAACGAAGGTTAGGCTGGCGTCCCCGGCGGTCCCACGTGCCCCCGCCCCCAAACCCGGTCGCCCCCAACTCACCTTTCACGTTGCCGCCCGTGACCAGACACTTCATGCTGCTTCCGGCGCCGAGGCTGAGACGGAGCCTGGGACGGAGGTGAGACTGGCGGTTGCCCGCGGCGGGCCCTACCCACCCGGCCCGTAGCTCGGCTCCGGGTCTCACCCGCTGCGGCGGGGGCCTGGGGTTCCCTTCCCGCGCACCTCCCCCGGAAGCCCCGCCCCCGCCTTCTCATTGGTCCCCGCGCCGGCGCCTCCGTCACGTGAGAAAAACGCTCTCCGGCTCCGCCGTCACGTGACGGAGTGCACGGTGGGGGAGGAGGAGCGGGCCGCGGCCACGGGAGTGGGGAGCACTCGACCCGGGCCCGCTCGGCGGGGCCTCGGCGGCTGCGCAGCCGGACGCGAACAGCACGGAAGATGCGGCCGCGGGGCACGGGGTGCCCGGTGCGAGGCCGCGAGCACAGGGCTCGGAGCCCTGAGATGTTCGGGCGAGCCCTCCTGCGTCGCTTAATACCATCTTCTGGGCGCTTGTCTGGATACGGGGTTGAAGCTGGACCATCCGCACGGACACAGGCAGCAACGACAAGCTCTAAAGAGATTAAAGCAATTTGCTGAAGGATCCCAGGGTGGGAGAGTGGGCGTTCATTCTGGCTTCAAGAATCCGTCCTTGATCCTTGAAGAACAGAAGATTCTCGGGCTGCAAGGGGTAGAAGGGTGTACCTAGCTAGGGGAAGCGAGAGGAAAGGGTCAGTGGTGCGTGGGCTTTGCCCCTTGTAGAGGGAAGTGGTCTGTGAGCCTTGCAGAGGGATAGAGGCTGCCAAACGATGAGGGACACCAGTGGGAAGCGCTGGAAGCGTTTTACGAAGGTGGAATTGCGTTTATGTGGCCATTTTAAAAAGCCCCGGGACTGTGCAGAAGGAGGGGGTTGGTCAGCCAGAGAAGTTTTCCCCGGGCCCTGGGCAGCGGGTCTGCAAAGAGGAATAGGAGTCCCAAAGGGACTGTCTGTCCCCACAGCACCAAGCTTCGGTAGTGCTTTGAAGGGCCCTGGGCTGGCTCCTTCTCTTCCTAAGGCTCAGCGTTAGTGGCTGATCCTCAGAGAGGCCTTCTGTGCACCGCCCCCCACCGCTCATCACAGCGCAACAGTGTTTCATACAAAAGGTGCTGGCATGAAGCTTCCAGCGCCTTCCCTCAGGCCCATCCTTCCCTGGACAGTAGCTGCCTCCCCTCCACACCCACAAAAAAGAAATAAAACCCACAAAGAACCTAGCATTAGCCATTCTCTTCCCTCCCTCTCCTCCCTGTCTCTCTTTCTCTCTACCCCCAGTGTAATTCAGCGTGGCCTTCACAGCTTTGCCCCACGACCCTTACCTGAGGGGCCCAGCAGAGTTGGAGGCTGATGCTGAGTCTCCCTGGAAGGCAAAGAGGGGAGACAGTCACAGGGTCCGGCCTCTGCCCCTGACACCTGTGGGGCCCAAGGGTCCTGTGGCCTTGAGGTCTTTGCGGCAGGGCCCTGGGGAGGGAGAGGGAGACAGAAACTCATCAGGGTTTGTTTGTTTGTTTGTTTAAGGGGGGGCAGGGTAGAGGAAGAAAGACTTTTAAGCAGACTCCACCCTGAGCACAGAGCCCAACTCAGGGCTCCACCTCAGACCTGAGCTCAGACAAGCCACGAGTCAGACACTTAACTGCGCCACCCAGGCACCCCAAACTCTTCAGGATTTTTTTTTTAAGATTTTATTTATTTATTTGAGATGAGACAGTGAGAGAGAGCACGAGAGGGGAGAAGGTCAGAGGGAGAAGCAGACTCCCCATGGAGCTGGGAGCCCGATGCGGGACTCGATCCCAGGACTCTGGGATCATGACCTGAGCCGAAGGCAGTTGCTTAACCAACTGAGCCACCCAGGCGCCCCAGGATTTTTTTTAAAAGGTTTTTTTGTGTTTATTTGACAGAAAGAGAGAGAGAGATCACAAGCAGGCAGAGGCAGGCAGAGATAGAGGGGGAAGCAGGCTCCCCGATGAGCTGAGAGCCCGATACGGGGCTCGATCCCAGGACCCCGAGATCATGACCTGAGCTGAAGGAAGAGGCTTTAACGCCCTGAACCAGCCAGGCGCCCCTCTTTAGGATTTTTAATGAGTCTTTGGACACACACACGCACACGCACACACACACACACACACACACACACACACACTGTAGGATTTTTTTTTTTTTTAAGTAATCTGCTCAATGTGGAGCTTGAACTCACAAGATCTTGAGATCAAGAGTTGAGATCAAGACTGAGCCAGCCAGGCGCCCCTCTTTGGGATTTTTAATGAGTCTTTGGACACACACACACACACGCACACACACACACGCACACACGCTAGCAGAGGTCTGTTCTCACCTGACCCTTCCGAAGGGCTCAGACACCGGAAAGGGGCTAGAGCTGGGACCCAGGAGTCCTGTGTCTCTAGTCTGTGCTTCGCTGCTGACTCGCTGTGTAACTTCACGGATCCCTCTCTGTCTCTGCAGCTGTTTCCTCAGCTGTACAACGAGTTCGGTGGCGTGAGATGCTCCCTGAGGTGACTTCCAACCTTGTGTTGTGATCTTGAAGGGGCCCTCGGCTTCCCTGCCCCGCCCCCCAGCTCTGGAGAGGAGCCGTGATTGGCTGTCGTGCTTCCCCCAGACTGTGGGACTGGAAGGAGGACCTCCCGTGCGAAGGCAGGCAGCCTCTCCAGACTTGTGAATGGCACAGGCGGTGACTGACGCCTTTTGGATCCAGAGGGCCTCGCCACCATCAGGAACACTGTGTTGGTAAAGGGACCCAAAGACAATTTGGGGTCCGTGCCAGAAGTCGAGAGACCTGTATAGCTCCAGCCCTACTCACGGAGCATCTCAAGCAAGTCAAGGCCCTTCTTTGGGCCTCAGTTTCTTCCTTGATACAATGAAGGAGTTCACTTGAGATGCACTCTCAGGATCCTTTCAAACCCCAAATTCTTAGCCTCACCCCATATTCGAGGTGGCCTCCCGCAGGTATGTAAGTATGTAAATACGTGGATATGTGTGTGTGTGGTGAAGCAGATACCAGATGGAGGAAAGTGGTCACCATTTCAAACTTTTAAAATACTCATCTGCTGGGAAATTTCCTCCCTTCAACCACCACTTCTTACCCAGCTGCTTAGGTTTAAAAATGCAGAAATTAAGGGGCGCTTGGCCACCTCGGTCAGTGGGGCATGTGTGGGGCATAGAGATTACCCGCAAATAAAATCTTTAAAGAAAAATGCGGAGGGGCGCCTGGGTGGCTCAGTGGGTTAAAGCCTCTGCCTGTGGCTCGGGTCATGTTCTCAGGGTCCTGGGATCGAGCCCCATATCGGGCTCTCTGCTCAGCAGGAAGCCTGCTTCCCCCTCTCCCTCTGCCTGCCTCTCTGCCTACTTGTGATCTCTCTCTGTCAAATAAATAAATAAAATCTAGAAAAGAAAAGAAAAATGCGGGAATTCCCAGAGGGCAGTAATTTATTTATTCAACCTGCATTAGACATACTTTTCTGCAGGAGAGCGCATACAGGACAAAACCCCGTTGCCTGGGCGGCCGCCTGGTAGGGTGCTGAGTGGAGGGAAAGGCCCGGGCCGAGACTCTGCAGGAAGTCGTCTGGGCTGTGCACACACGGGAAACGGTCTATGTGTGGTCTCTCTGGGGGAACCGCCGAGCCGCAGCTTAAGAAACA